>QXEO01000057.1:0-327718 GCA_007115705.1 Dactylis glomerata
CAGGAGTTAACTTGGGGATGCTGATACGTCTCCAACGTATCCATAATTTTTGATGCTCCATGCTTGTTTTTACACCATTTGCCTAATGTTTTGTTACACTTCGTGGCACTTTTATGCATTTTCCGGAACTAACCTATTAACAAGTCGCCACAGTGCCAGTTCCCTGTTTTCTGCTGTTTTTGTGTTTCAGAAGTGATACACATGAAATATTCTCGGAATTGGACGAAACAAAATCCTGAAGTCTTATTTTACCCGGAAGCTTCCAGAGATCCGAAGAAGAGTAGGAGGGGGGCCACCAGGGCCCCACACGCAGGGGTGGCGCGGCCAGGGGCCTGGCCGCGCGAGCCCCGCGTGAGGGCACCTGGCTCCTCCCCTCACGACGCCCCTTCGCCTATATAAAGCCTCGGGACGGAAAACCCTAGAGGAGTCGGCAATTTTCCAGAAAGAGTTCCGCAGTTCCGCCGCCGCCACCAACGAATTTCGGGGGACAGGAGTCTCTGTTCCGGCACCCTGCCGGGACAGGGAAGTGCCCCCGGAGCCATCTCCATCGGTCTCCATCGCCATCTCCGCCGTCTCCATCGACCTCACCGCCATCTCCATCAACCTCGCTATCTCCTATGATGAGGAGGGAGTAGTTCATCCCCGGGGCTGAGGGCTCTACCGGTAGCTATGTGGTTCACCTCTCTCTCCCATGATGTGCTCTTTATATACTCGTGAGCTTTGTATCATGCTGAACAAGTAGATGTTATTATTCAGATATTATGTGTACTCTAGTGGTGTTATTAAAGTAATCTATTCCTCCTGCCATGGTGTAACGGTGACAGTGCGTGCATCATGGTGGTACTTGGTCTAGGCTACGATTGTGATCTTTTATGGATTATGAGAATAATTATTGCTACTAGTCATCAACCCGTGCAGCTGCACGGGCTAGTTGCTCTATTCTGTAGATAATATTATATATTGATGAATGTATTACATGCATGCTAAATATTTATAATAAAACAAATAATAGTTTATGTTAATTTTTGGATGAATATCATCGAATATGAGGATGAATAGAGTGACATCACATTAGAAAATGATCAGATCTCTAATTTATTATAATCCAACTTTGTAAATATTCAGTAAACCTAGTGATATCATTTCAAGCTAAGTTGTTATTTTATATTTTGTAAAAAACACATGCATAATCCTTTTATGAAGCGAGTAACAACATAACGAAGATAGGATATAAGTGGAAACATCAAATCTCTACTATATTTTATTAATATGGTTAAAAGTAGACACCTCAAAATTCATGCGAGAAACACTATCTCAGTGTAGCTTCCTTGTGTAACTTATCTTACAATAAGTACAATGGAAGATATTTCTATTTGCGAACGCAAATTTGGAGTTTTCAATGAAATATATATTTAACTGGATGACATACCAAGAATACGGCCAGCGAACCCATATTGGATACACCTAAGAGGACGTGGTATTATGAGACTATGGCAGTGACTTTAGATAAATATAGAAAATAACTCAATACATCATCAATGGTCTCCCTACCATGATAGAGCCTGAAAGGGGTAGCCATTTCCTCCAGTAACAACAAAACTGCTTCAGTTGCTTATTATTACTGTATGGACCTTCTAGTACATGGGAAAATTAGATAAAGCCAATTTAAACACTGATAAGTGACAATGCACGAAAAGTAAAACCTGGAAAGAAACTCAATTATAAGCCTCTGCTAAAATATTCTGCCCATTTTACTACTTCAATTTATCCTATTATATACAAAATTTCTCACAATTTCTTATGAAAATCAAAGCAGTTTTTGTCTTGTTTTTTCCAGGTTTCAGTTTGTTTGCTATTTCCTAGATTCCATGTCTGAAAGGTAGCTAAAGCTCTTTAATAATTACTCCCTCTGATCAGAAATAAGTGTCGGTGACTTAGTACAAACTTTATACTAAGCTAGTACAAAATCCCTAACACTTATTTCCGATCGGAGGGAGTAGGATTTATAACCATATACGTGTATGGATAAATGGCAGGAAAAAATACTGTGTTATGCAATCTCTGTAAATTAACATCGAAGCAAACCATGACATGAACATGAATACATGCGTCTTCTATAACTGAAACACATCCGCCTAGCAAACTGTAAAACAAAGTAGCTTACTTAGATTCAGGTTAGGCTTATATAGAAAATTCAGATATAAAACAAAGAGAACCCTGCTCCAGCAACACAAACCTCAGGCAACCTTCCCAGCGTATGCATCTCTTGAAGCGATAGTCCCCTTATGACACCTCTACACTTCTGAGCTAATCGGTAAATAATGTCAGCAACAATTAATTAAATCTAAATGATATTTGAGGCAGAAAGTGTAATCTTAACCTCAATAGTTGCATGCGTTTGTGATTTTTTTGGCTAGAAACCAAACTATGACAGCTAAATTAGGGCAACCTTATCTAAAATATACTTTTTTTTGACTCCATCATAGTATAACATATAATGTCAGAGGTAGATTTAGGAGTACATAAACTCTGAAGTTAATTCCTGTATTCTAAAAATGATTCAACTATTATTTTGGTGAGATGAGCTGAGTAATTTCGTCTAAAAAAATTCAACATATGATACGATTAAAGAAAACATACCTTCAATGGCCATTGTTGTAGGACTGTTTGTTGGGCGGTGGCATCGGCCACCATGGTCTTCTATATCTGCACCGCAGCTTATATATGACAGCCACCATGAACGTTGCAGGTATCAATCTTCGGTCGTCGCTTTATCGAAAAAAAAAATATCTTCGGTCGTCGTATTGGCTAGCATGCCTCGATTGCTAGACTGCACGATACAGTCATCTGGAGGCCTGCCGCCATGAACGCCATCTAGACAAATTGATTTGCACATCACTATGGTCAGTAGGACACTCACCGCAAAGTCCAGATCTCCAATACCTACTCTTGTGAACCCATGATCACGTCAGCCACTTAGACAACAGGACATGGACTTGCTCAGTAGCCTAATCGGAATCGATCGTCTTGGAGGCTTGCAGGTTGCTGCAGAATTGGCGGCCATCTAGGAATTTAATTAGGTATTAGGTACCATGCAGTTTACTTAGGCGTTACCGGCAGCTGTGTCGAGCGAGATTGGTGAGGGAGAATGATGGTGCTGATGATGACAGGAGGAGGCGGCGAGATCTCCGGGAGATGATCATGGCGGCGGCACATCGGGCAAACTGCATGCGAGGAAGGAGATCGAGAAGCCTATCTAGGAAACGTGTTGGACTGACAGGGTGATCGCACACGTTGAACGAACGGACTCTCCGTATATCTATCGGGGTGATCCAACGGTTAGGACATCAGGAAGACAAATCGTACGGACGTGGCCACTTGGATATTTCTTTTACCTCTAGCATTAACGTGGAGGCTCGTACGGTGCCTCCAATTAGTAAATATAAGATGATAGTATTGAAGTGATCTATTCCTCCTTTCATGGTGTAATGTTGACAGTGTGTGCACCGTGTTAGTACTTGGTCTAAGTTGCAATAATATCTATCTTGAGTTGTGCTTTGATTTGGATATCTCTATGAGTGGTGTTTGTCAAGTACTTGATGAACTTTAAGGGGTGCTTCTGTAGCCACTACGCAATGATTAGTGTTGTTCAATAGGAGAGTAATTCAGAGTACCATAGTGAAGAGAAGTTGTTTATTTGTTCAATTATGTTATATTTGTTGGGAGTGTGTCCACTAGTGAAAGTATGATCCCTAGGCCTTGTTTCCAAGCTTTGCACACCGTTTACTTGTTGTTTTGTTACATGTTTGCTCGCAGCGATTTTTATTCCAGATTATATTTACTACTTATAATCATCTATACCACTTGTATTTCACTATCTCTTCGCCGAACTAGTGCACCTATACATTTGACAAGTGTATTGGGTGTGTTGGGGACACAAGAGACTTTTTGTATCGTAATTGCAGGGTTGCTTGAGAGGGATAACTTTGACCTCTAACCTCCCTGAGTTCAATAAACCTTGGGTGATCCACTTAAGGGAAACTTGCTGCTGTTCTACAAACCTCTGCACTTGGAGGCCCAACAAGTGTCTACAAGAATAGAAGTGCGTAGACATCAGCAGCGCCGCCGTTCCTTGGTCGTCATGGGCAGCAGCTCCGTGGACCGTTGGATCGTGATCTAGTGGCTGCATGCCGCTCTGCATGTGCTGGCCTGGGGCAGCCTCAGCTGGGCCGGCCCAGCGCTGATCCACCCTGATCTGCTCGGATCTGGCCTGCGGGCATTTCTATTTTTTTTCCACTCCGAATCCATTTCCTTTTTAGGAGATCTACTAACCTGCTGTTGTAAATAAATGCCAAAGAAAATATAAAATGCATGCAAAAGACCAGATCTCAATTTCTACATATTACTGATACATTTATCTATCATCCAGATCAGGTCCTAATCAAAAATAAGTTCTATGGAATATCAGGCATTTAATCTACCAAAATGTATCTCTTCCACTCATAAATCCTTATGAGTTTATTTATGAAATATTTCTGAGTGAATATAATTTTGTTGGAAAGCTATCTGTAATATATTTCCCATGCCACTAGACTGCATGCAGTTAGGTCTTTAATTTTTGCTTAGTTGTTTTTTTCAAAATACTCCTAGATCTGACTTTAGGAATTTATAAAACCTTTTTGGTGAAGTATTTTTGGGTGAGACTAATTTTGCGTGATTGCATACTGTAAATACTTGCTAGTGACGATAGGTCAGATTTTCTCTAAATCATTAGATATTTTCACTAGGAAATTCGTAGAATATTATCTGTTAATCAGAAAATTGCAAATCCACTTTTGTTGGGTTTGTATTGCTGATATCTACCTTTACGTACCTTAATTTCTGGCTGGATGTTCCTATAACTATGATAGAGAATTAGTGTGCTTATATGGTTTTATTGCTTTTAGAAATTGTTTAAAAATCAAAATAAAATGTTCTGAACCAAAAATCACTTTTCTCAAAACCCCATAGGTCATTGGTACCTGTGAATGAGAAGTGTCCTCCTTGTTTTCTTATATTTGATATATGTCTATTTGTGCTAAGTCCTAGTGCGGGAACCCTATTTAAAAATAGGGAGATAATTGGAAGATTGATATTGTTGAATTGCATCCCTGTAGGATAGAATGTTTTCACCTTTACTCTTTGGTTGTGTTGGAAGTTGTTTGTTGAGTGCTTGTCCCCTTGCATGCTTGAGTGGTGATTAAATGTTTCCCTTTTATTTTGCGGCGTTAGATTCGAATGCCACTGGAGAGGAAGAGGACTATCTCGAGAGTGCTTAAGAAGAAGAGGAGCACTCGAGTTTCCAAAAGAAGAAGCCCAGGGACATAGCTAATCAAGGCAAGCCATCTAAACTTGTTGCATATCTGATCCCAATTTTACTTATTGCATGATTTATTACTGTTTATGAAAATGCATTGTTTTATGTTGCTATTGCCCTAAATAGCAATTGTTGGTGACTGGGCTCCGCAAGTCAAATGATATCATCCTCATGGATGACCCCTATCTTGACACCTACTTATTCCCCAAAATTAGTGGTGTGATGGTTAGCATCATACCCTTTGGAAAACTTTGTGGTGGAGCAAAAACTCTAGGTTGGGAACACTCAAATGGGACTTTGAAAAATGATTTCAAAAACCTTGGAATAGTGCTCTATTCCAATGAAATGTTTTCAGGAAAATATGTTCTGGAAAATGGAGAAAAGGAGGAGGAGGATTTATGAAAAAGAGCATTGTGTATAAGTGTTCGCCAGACCAATTAACCTGTGCAACCACGATTACCCTGGTATGGGACGGGGCTTAGCTCGTAGTTTGTTTATTTTAGTACGGGAGTCTCATAACTATATAAGCGTACGCGGTACCCCGGAATCCGGATTGCCGCAAGTAAATGGGAAATAGTAAATCGGGATTCAGTGAGGGATTTATCCGGCCGGAAGACACTATGGGTCTCCTGACGTGGCACTGGGGTTATGCTCGAACGTGGAGGTAGACTGCCAGGATGTGCCGGGGAGGTACATACTCCATAGGGTAGATTCCTGTACTAAGGTAGCTAAGCGAAAGGCTTTGATAGGGTGCTAGTCGTGGCATATGATGTTATGCGGGGAAGATGCCCACACGATGAGTATCTGGATGATTGTGGGTAAAGTGTACAACCTCTGCAGAGTGTAAAACTATTCAAATAGCCGAGTCCACGGTCATGGACGGTTGGAATGGCCATCCTTAACCTATGTCGGTTTTGTTTTCTAAAAAGTGGTTTTCAGAAAAATGGAGAAAAGTGCCGGATGGAGTACTCGGAGGGTACTGCCGTGGCACAGGTATGGTTCGGAGTACTTGTAGGGTACTGCCGAGGAAATTGAGATGGTCATGTGTGATTGACCTGAATGGAGATGGTCACGTTCGATTGACCTGGTTTATAAATGAAAAAGGGTTTCTCCCTTCCTAGAGATTTTACTAAAAAAAATTATAAATGTTTTTAATAAGGATATAGAGATGTCATAGAACATGGTTCTGGACATGCTATATCGACACGAGAAAACTATGTTTTCAAAGAAAATAAACTAGACTAGAGCCTTTCCTTGCTACAGCCAAACTGCATATTGTTCTCTCCCCTTTAGATGGTTTGCGAGTACAATTCAAAATGTACTCATGGCTTTGTCCCTGGCTATTAACTTGGTCAGACTTTGGAGAAGACAATACGAAAGGAGAAGGTGGTTATGATGACGCTGATGCGAACTAGGAACGTCTCCCAGTCAGTTGCCTGTAGGGTAGTAGGCATGATGTGGGTCATCTACGTTGTTTGGTATCCGCTGCTTAGTTGTAAACTTGCCCTGCGTGGCATTATCAGTCTTGGTCATGTGACCAATTGTAAGACTTTATTTTGGTACTATAATGGATGATGTAATTCTGTTATCAACTCAGATATGTTGATTCACGACACACTGATCATGGGATCGTGAATTGTATGCATATCGGGTATTCCGGATGGGTAATCCGGGGTCCCCACAGAGTTGGTATCAGAGCCATCCTGACTGTAGGAGACCTTAGTTAGCATGGGCGTTTGATAGGAAAGTAGTATCTTGGATAAAACTAATTTCAGAGTTTATTTCCCTAATTGACCAATAGAGTGGCTGATACTCCTCTTGTCTCTCCAAAACTTCTAATCTTACCTCTCTGATTACCAAATAATTTTAAAGATTCTACTCTCTTATCTCATCCCCTTCAAAATCTAAATACTGGACGTTGTACCCCGAACAGACCTGAAGTTTAGTAGCACAAGATGGAACAGGTATTCAGAAGGACATCTTCAAACCTCTCCATTTGCAAAGGGATAAAAGTTTTGACAAATATTTCGCCTTTGGTTGACACCAACTGCTCTGTCAAGAAACTGACCTTGTTCCTCCCTGGACTCGCACTTTTGCAGTCACCAAGGACCAAGTACTTAGTTGCTTGACTAGTATTTATTAGGTTTCTCGGGCGAGTATGCCACCAATGGCACACTTCAGCAATCCCTTTGAAGACATCACAACCATGTGATGTGATACAAGAAGACTTACAAATCCGCACTTCCCAAATCAACATCAACGGCTCGACGACTGCCATCAAGTTTCTGCTAAAGCGAGAGTCAAGGAGAATGGAGACATCAACAACTATGGCCAACCATGACCCTAGGATGAATAGGACTAACCCCAAATATCGCTCGTTGTTAGGCATCGTTGGTACTTGAAGTACCTCGTGTGATTTCTGCAATTGTTTGTTGTTTACCTTGTGTGTTCTTGATATTGTTTGTAGTTGATCTGTGTGTTTTTTGAGAGTGTATTGTTACCTTGTGCATGTGCTTGTTTTGGCCTATCGGCCTTACAAACCCCTCTGGCATGTAAAACCCCAAATAGAAAAACCTCCCTAAAGTGTGTTTCCCTCTCACCCATTTGCATCAGCTCGAGTAGCATAGGTAAGTTCAAAGTAAAATTCTAACTCTAACATTGATAATAGTGGATTATGACTCTTCCCGCAACACTTACCCAAGATCAGGCGCAACAAGTTTTGCCATGTGTTCATGCTCCATGAAGACCTCTCCATATCGTCAAGGGGGCAGAAGATAGACCCGCTTGGACTACAAAATATTCCTAGAAGACAATGACTTCACTGACATAGGTTCCATTTTAAGAGGGAGTCCCGCTAACTTTGATGATACTCTATTAACACCCCCAACACTTTCTAATCTTCTAACAAGCCAACTAACATTGAGCATAATAGTGTCAAAGCCAAGCCTAACTTTCATATTCAACACGTTATCGCCACTTGAAGCCGAAGACTCACGTGCTTGATCTCCGCTAAGCAAATGGAAGCCTGGAGGCTCTTCAAGATCCAGCCCTCGACTCGCCTTCACCAAAGAAGAACATTCATCTCTAGCCTGAGATGACTCAGAAGAATACTTCCAGTTAGGACTAACATTTCCCTGCTAGTTAGGAAGCGTAGAGAGTTAAGTCTACAGATTTGAAGTACCTAGCAGGACCAAAGCTCATGATGAGGACATCCCTACACCAACACCAGCAGCGGCAAAGGATACGTCCAATGATGTTAGGATTGGACCGATGACTAGAGCTCGTGCAAAGCTACTTGAACAACAGGTGAATTCACTCCTAGCTGAACCTGATATATTTATTAATGAGAACTTTATACTACCTAAGTCGATGTATCTTTGTATGATCAGGTTTACGGAGGAGACTAGCTTCGCACGAGGAGGAGGCGGCCTGCGACATGAGGAGGCTGCTACGCACATTGACGGCTGCGCGAGGGAGGAGCGGGAGGACGACGCACACCGTCAATGAGGGAGAACCAGGACAGCGAGATGGCGCACCAGGACAGCCAACGCCATGACGTCATGAGTCTAAGGCGCGCCATATGTCGGGCCTGCGAGCCATAAGGCCGAGCCATCCAAACTTTGGCCGGTTTGTATCAGTTTGAGTCGAACCGTATTTTTAAGAAAGATTTGAGTCGGTTGGGCTTTGGCCATGTTGGGCCCAGCCCAACAAGGGGAGTGGCGCCTAGGTGCTCTCCCAGCCCTAGGCGCATCAGCCCTCATATATATGAGAGGCAGCCCCCAAGTAGAGGGAGACCCCGTTTAGAGAAACCCTAGTTTTTGCTGTGAGACACTTGTGCATCAGATTCATGTCGAATTGATGTTGATCCTACCCTAATCTGAGTGTGATTCGTCGTTCCACTGGGAATTGGAGAATTGCAAATTATTCAAGCGCGTGGTCTCGTACTACGTCGTCAGAGTGTGGAGTTGCGAATATCCATAGGATTTGGAGCTGTTGCACTGGCATCAGGTTCGGTCGAGAGAGAGTTCGTCAGCGTCATACTGCCGCCTATCACCCCATCGCCATCGCCTTCGCCATCGCCCTCGACAACATCCACCTGCTTGCTGAGAAGATCGGGCCACCCCTTATCATCTTGGTATCAGAGCTCCACGGTTTACTCGGTGAGCATCCACAATTCCACCCCACAATTCGTTTTTGTTTTCAGTCCTATCCAGAAAAAGCCAAAAAATTAGGGTTCTTAGTTTCTGCCATAGCCTAGATTGCACCGTTCGTGAGTTTTAGTCGCTGATCGTTTTTCGTGTTTTCTTTCTTCCATCTGTAGGAGTCTAGGTCTAGCAATCTTTTCTGCATCTTAGTTTTACTTTTGGTCATCTTTTGCATCGCTGAGATCGTCATCTCCTTCCTTGAGTTGTGCGGCTGTTCTTCACGTACAGTACAGCAGATCCGATCGCAATCAAAAAAAAAAAGAGGCATATCGGATCTGATCGACGCTGGGAGTCCCGCGTGCACGCGCTTGATAAATCTCCGTGAGCAGTACCAGCACCGATCTCTAGTCAAAATCAAAAAAAAAATAAGGACACGAGCGTGGGCACGATTGTTTTCCTGTACAGGTACTGGACCAGAACCGATCGCTACTTTCAAAGAGCAAAAAAAAAGAAGAAAAACAAGCCAGCGCGCCTCGCGCCCGGGGACGGAGACCGTCTGGGTCCAGCGGCTGCAGCGATCGCTTGCCCCGCTCACGCTCGCCTCGGCGCGGAGACTGTCTGGGGTCGAGCGCCCCCGCTCGATCGCCAGGTTAGGTGAGTCTCGCCCGACCGCGGAGACTGTCTGGTGTCCAGCGTCAGATCGGGCCACTTCTTTTTGGCCCCAAATTCGAGTTAGTAAAAAAAAAGAGACAAACTATTTTGTCCGTTTCGCGTCGCCGTCGCGCTGCCGTGTGTTTCCGGCGTCGTACATCTCTGTCGCTGACATATTTTTCGTCGGTTTCTCTGCCGCGTCAGCGTGTTCCCACTGTATCCACATAGCGTCCTTTCTAGACGATTTTGATCGCTTTAGCTATAGCCTGTCTACAGCATCGTGTTAGGAGCTTACCCATACGAGACTAGCTACTTCGTGCTCCTCAGGCTGCTGCCGTGTGCGCAATCTTCTGCCTGTTCATCGAGCCAGTGCTAGCATCTCTCTTGTGCATTGCAACACGAGCTATTGTGCGTTGTCACTTATATCTCTTGAGCTCTTTTTCAGAGTTGCGTTGCCTCGTTTTTCTCCACCGTGTGTGTTTCGTGGGTCTTGTCATACGATCAGCACTAGGACTTATTTGCGGTGTACTTAGGATACCATACCTACAGCTCCACCATAAATTCCCGATTGTCGTGTGACTACTCCTCTCCTCGGTATTCGTTTCTCTCACACCAGTACACTAGTCATCGCCATTCGCTGGGTAAGCTTCACAATTCACTTTGGAACGGTAAGATCCACCTTATTTGTGGTAGAGTGAGTTGTGAGTGAGCACCACCGTTTGATTTATTGGACTAATCTACTAATCAATGGCTCCTAGTTCTGTTTCGTTTAGTGTGCAGGGAAAGCCGGACGATGACTGCGTTCTTTGGGGATCTTTGAAGGAGCTCCATGCCTACTTTGAGAATGCCATCCAACAACAAGGAGAACACCTTGACAGTGCGATACAAGATATTCGGTTGACCGTGCAAGACGCCAATAACGAAATAACCGCACTGAACACTTCTGTGACCGCTATGCAAGCCAACATCAACACTTTGACTACAAAAATTCAGGGACTGCGCACACAGCTTGACGCGCAGCGACACGGAGATGATGGTGAACATGGCGACAACGTACTACAGCAGCGACCTCCTGGAGTTGGTCGTGGATTATATCCTCTGCACCGTGGCGGACGTGCGCCTATAGAGGAGGATATGTTGGGTAAACCCAAGTTTTCAATTCCCAAGTTCACGGGTGAGGGCACTGTTGAAGATTACCTCACATGGGAGTTGAAAATAGAGAAACTGTGGCGTTTACATAACTATTCAGACAACAAGAAGATCAAGCTTGCGTCCTCTGAATTTGATGGCTACGCATTGGTTTGGTGGGACATGATCGTATCGGGTCGTGAAGCCGCACAACAGGTGCCAATCACCACTTGGCGTGCTATGCGCCAGGAGATGAATGCTCGGTTTGTCCCGACAAATTACTTGCGAACAATTTTTGACAGACTACAGAGTTTGCGACAAGGGTTAATGACTGTTGATGCATATTACATGGAGATGGAGTTGTTGATGCGCCGAGCCAAGATACGGGAAGCGGACGAGCAGACGTTTACATGGTTTGTGTCAGGGCTGCGCAATGATATCAAGAGTGTTGTCCGTCACCATCAGTATGCTACAATGAATGAGCTGCTACATCATGCGCGGGAGGCTGAATCGCAGATCAATGAGGACGCCAAATCGAGACCTCGATATACCGGGGGGAGGACATACCCCACGCGCCCAGCACCGACGGCACCTGCCGCGCCTTCATCTAGCGGCCGTGCTGATGCGCACCCTGCGGGTTCTCATACCTCATCATCTAGTGTCGCCAATACACGGAAACCAACCCCTGTAGCCAGCAGTAATGTTTCCAATGCTTCTGCAGCACGAATAAGCAATATGGAGTGCCATTCATGTGGAGGAAGAGGTCACTTCAAGCGTGATTGCCCAAACAAGAAAGTTGTTTTCGTGACTGAAGCCGGGGGATACGAGACAGGTGATGAGGCAAATCCGGATGAACAAGAGGAGGTGTCCGACGACGATACCGAGTATGATGCTATGCCATCCACGGCACACACGATAGTAGTCTCGCAGCGTGCACTCAGCGTTACTACACCTGTTCCAAGTCAGCGTTGCAATTTATTTCACACCAGGGCGTTGGTTACCGCAACGAAGGCTTGCAAGGTGATTGTTGATGGAGGCAGTTGTCGTAATCTGGCCAGTAAGGAGTTATGTTTGAAGCTGAAATTGAAATATATACCACATCCATCGCCATACTACATACAATGGTTGAGTGATGCCGGCGAGATGAAGGTTGATCACATGGTACAAGTTCAGTTCACCATAGGGCCGTACACCGATACCATTGATTTTGATGTGGTTCCTATGACAGTTTGTCACTTATTGCTGGGTCGACCATGGCTATATGATCGTTCTGTGCAACACAATGGTCGTGCCAATACATATCACTTAGAGCATAAGGGCAAGAAGATCAAATTATCTCCAATGACACCGCAAGACATTATAAATGAGTCTCGACAGAAGATTGAAGTCAAGCCAACTGAAGCAAATGACAAGGAGACAAATTTGGCGGTGCATACGATTAATACATCCGCAGTGGCACACTTTTCGGCCTGTTTTGCCGCTGCCACAGAGATATCGGGTTGTTTTACTGCCAAAACAGCCGTGCGTGCCGTTGGAGCCTTGTCTCCCGCCGCACAAGCCACGCCGACTTGCACCACCGAGCCGAAGCAAACCACTCCACCGAGCTGTCCAACGCCAACCGAGCTGCTTCGTCCCACCACTTGTGCACTTGCCGATGTACCCACACACGGCGCGCTCCTTCCGCCAACTTTTGGCGATGCCGCGGATAGAGCCCTTGACGCTCTCGCGATGACTGATGGTGATACTGCAACGTCACCTACTGCTGATATGGGATCCTATATACTGATGGCCACCAAAGAGGATTTGAGAGAACTTGGAGATGATCCGACGAAGATCCCCCTTGTGCTGCTCTACAAGGGTGAGATTTTGGTTTCTAACGATATGACCCCTCTCTCTATTGGTGTTTCCACTGTTTTGCAGGAGTTTGCGGACGTTTTTTCGGAGGAGGTACCAGCTGGATTGCCGCCAATGCGGGGCATTGAACATCAGATCGACCTCATCCCTGGAGCGACGTTGCCAAACCGCGCACCGTATAGGACCAACCCCGATGAGACGAAAGAAATTCAGGCACAAGTACAAGCTCTACTCGACAAAGGTTATATTCGCGTAAGCTTGAGCCCATGTGCTGTTCCTGTTATTTTAGTTCCTAAGAAAGATGGTACTTGGCGCATGTGTGTCGATTGTAGAGCTATAAATAATATCACTATTCGATATCGTCATCCTATTCCACGCTTAGAAGATATGCTTGATGAATTGAGTGGTGCTGCTATTTTTTCTAAGATTGATTTGCGTAGTGGTTATCATCAAATTAGGATGAAGGAAGGGGATGAATGGAAAACTGCATTCAAAACAAAGTTTGGTTTATATGAGTGGTTAGTTATGCCTTTTGGGTTGACTAATGCACCTAGCACTTTCATGAGATTGATGAACCATGTTTTGCGTGAGTTTATTGGAAGATTTGTGGTTGTGTACTTTGATGACATATTAATTTACAGCCATAATGAAACTGAACATTGTGATCACATTAGACAAGTTTTGCAAGTACTACGGCATGCTAAATTGTATGGTAATCTTGATAAATGTACTTTTGCAAAAGATAGAGTGATTTTCCTTGGATATGTTGTCTCCAAAGATGGAGTTGCTGTTGACATGAGTAAGATTGAATCTGTCCAAAACTGGCCTATACCGATTAATGTTAGTCAAGTTCGTAGTTTTCTAGGACTTGCTGGTTTTTATCGCCGTTTTGTGAAAGATTTTAGCACCATTGCTGCGCCTATGAATGACATGACTAAGAAGGGCGTGCCCTTTGAGTGGGGCTCCGTGCAGCAAGGCGCGTTTGAGATGTTGAAACAATTGTTAACTTCTGCACCATGTCTGGCATTACCTGATTTTGCCAAACAATTTGAGATTGAATGTGATGCTAGTGGCATAGGAATTGGTGGTGTTTTGATGCAAGAGAAGCGCCCTATTGCATATTTTTCTGAAAAACTTTCGGGTGCACGGTTGAACTATTCGATTTATGATAAGGAATTGTATGCACTTGTTAGAGTTCTTGAGGTTTGGCAACATTATTTGTGGCCAAAAGAATTTATCATACATTCTGATCATGAAGCTTTGAAATACTTGAAGGCGCAAGCCAATTTGCATAGGCGCCTAGCCAAGTGGGTTGAATTCATTGAGTCGTTTCCCTACATCATTAAGTACAAAAAAGGGAACGAAAATGTTGTAGCTGATGCTCTCTCTAGGAAACATATGTTATTGACACAACTTGATGTGAGAATTCCTGGTTTTGAGAGTATTTGTGATCTATATGCTACTGATGTTGATTTTGCGGAACCATATAGGCTGTGTGCATTGCATAAAGCATGGGATAAGTTTCACATCCATGATGGGTATTTGTTTCGTGCTAACAAATTATGTGTTCCGGAGTCGTCGGTGCGTTTGTTATTACTGCAGGAATCACATGAAGGAGGATTGGCGGGACACTTTGGTAGAGAGAAGACATTGTTGATGCTCGCTGATCACTTCTTTTGGCCACGCATGCGCCGCGACGTGGACCGCTACGTCAAGCGCTGCATCATATGTAACACATCTAAATCCAAGTTGAAGCCCCACGGTTTGTATACTCCATTACCTGCGCCTACTACACCTTGGGAAGATATAAGTATGGATTTTGTGTTAGGATTGCCTAGAACTAAGAGAGGCCATGATTCAATATTTGTGGTAGTGGATAGATTTTCTAAGATGTCACACTTTATTGCCTGCCACAAGAGCGACGATGCGTCGCATATTGCTAATCTGTTTTTCAGGGAGATCGTGCGCATACATGGAGTACCTAGGACGATTGTTTCTGATCGGGACGTGAAATTCATGAGCTACTTCTGGAAGACACTTTGGGGAAAGCTAGGAACGAAGCTACTGTTCAGCACTACATGTCATCCCCAAACTGATGGTCAGACGGAGGTTGTGAATCGGACGTTGTCGACGTTGCTGAGATCGATGATCAAGAAGAATTTGCGCGAGTGGGAGGAGTGCTTGCCCCATGTCGAGTTTGCCTACAACAGGGCTGTGCATTCTACAACGCAGCTGTGTCCGTTTGAGGTGGTGTATGGTTTCAAACCCATTACGCCGCTTGATTTGCTGCCACTTCCATTGCACCAGCACACCAACATGGAGGCGTCGAAGCGTGCTGATTATGTGAGGAAGATACACATCAAGACGAAAGAGGCAATTGAGAAGAAGGGAAAGAACATTGCTATAAAGAGAAACCAGCGGCGGAAGGAGGTTTTGTTTGAGCCAGGCGACATGGTTTGGGTTCACTTCCGCAAGGATAGGTTTCCACATGCACGCCGCTCCAAACTTCTGCCACGAGGCGCCGGACCATATAAAGTTTTGTCCAAGATCAATGATAATTCCTACGAGATAGATCTTCCAAAGGATGAGTTTGGTGTCAGTAATTCCTTCAATGTTGCTGATTTGACACCATATACTGGAGAAGACCTTGCCGCGTCGAGGTCGACGCTTTTTGAAGGGGGGGAGATGATGAGGACATCCCTACACCAACACCAGCAGCGGCAAAGGATACGTCCAATGATGTTAGGATTGGACCGATGACTAGAGCTCGTGCAAAGCTACTTGAACAACAGGTGAATTCACTCCTAGCTGAACCTGATATATTTATTAATGAGAACTTTATACTACCTAAGTCGATGTATCTTTGTATGATCAGGTTTACGGAGGAGACTAGCGTCGCACGAGGAGGAGGCGGCCTGCGACATGAGGAGGCTGCTACGCACATTGACGGCTGCGCGAGGGAGGAGCGGGAGGACGACGCACACCGTCAATGAGGGAGAACCAGGACAGCGAGATGGCGCACCAGGACAGCCAACGCCACGACGTCATGAGTCTAAGGCGCGCCATATGTCGGGCCTGCGAGCCATAAGGCCGAGCCATCCAAACTTTGGCCGGTTTGTATCAGTTTGAGTCGAACCGTATTTTTAAGAAAGATTTGAGTCGGTTGGGCTTTGGCCATGTTGGGCCCAGCCCAACCAGGGGAGTGGCGCCTAGGTGCTCTCCCAGCCCTAGGCGCATCAGCCCTCATATATATGAGAGGCAGCCCCCAAGTAGAGGGAGACCCCGTTTAGAGAAACCCTAGTTTTTGCTGTGAGACACTTGTGCATCAGATTCATGTCGAATTGATGTTGATCCTACCCTAATCTGAGTGTGATTCGTCGTTCCACTGGGAATTGGAGAATTGCAAATTATTCAAGCGCGTGGTCTCGTACTACGTCGTCAGAGTGTGGAGTTGCGAATATCCATAGGATTTGGAGCTGTTGCACTGGCATCAGGTTCGGTCGAGAGAGAGTTCGTCAGCGTCATACTGCCGCCTATCACCCCATCGCCATCGCCTTCGCCATCGCCCTCGACAACATCCACCTGCTTGCTGAGAAGATCGGGCCACCCCTTATCAGCTCAAGCGCCATTATCTACAACCTCTATAGAACTCCAAGCTCAATATAGAAGGGTCTACACCAATATCAAGATTCAAGGTGCAACACCAAGATTTGAACATTCCATCAGGCTACTCGAAGGAAGCGACAACCCCAAGCCAGCGAGAGCTACCAGAGAAGCCTCAACTTTTCAAGACCTCAGCTCCGAGATGATGACCTTCTGACTTTTGAAGAATCTTTACGGGCACACTAGGTATCCTAACCACACTAACCTTAGAGGCATCTCGATGAGGTTTCAACAAGGTACTCTCGGCAACATCAACTCTTCCGCCATCAACTTCAGCAAATAAAGACGATCTACATCTTCGGCAAAAGCAAGTCTTCGACGCAGCTTAAAGTATCATCGGTGAGTTAGAAGAGCAACCGTTGAAGGCTAACTCTAACGTAGTCTCTACACCACTCTTGTACTATGCTTAGGAATCTCGGGACGAGATTCTTTTTAAGGGGGGAAGATCTGTAACACCCCAACTTTTGAAACCATGTTTAAGCAGAGTTTAGTAATGCAAAAAATGAGGACCAACAAAAACTTTTTGTGCTAAATCAAATCAATGAAGTCTCTTTCATGTCTGCCTTGGTTGTGGTGTGATTGTTGCTTGTGTAAGTTGCTTGTTGAACCAGATTGTGAAACAACACAATCCTTGTGCCCTTGAGATCATGTGGTTAGCAGTGCTACTAGATATGTGGCAAAAGCATTATCATGGCAACTGCTCTCTTTTTTTAAATGATTTAACTTTTCTAAAACAAAGAGCCAAGATTTATTTTGACATAAAGGCTTTTCCAAACTAAGCACTTACAAACCTATAGGGATCTATACCTTGGTATGATCCCACTATTTTGTGAACTCTTATTTTACAAAACATTTTACAAATAGGTTTCAAAACCTCTTGTGAGCACTTCATAAAAAAATAGGAGATGTTCTTGTTTCCCTTGTTTCCTGAAGATCTTTCAAAATATTTACTCCCTTATTTAAAATCCTTCTTAAAACCTTACCATGACATGATCATCTTTGAGCTTCTGTTCCCAATTACTTCTTGGTATGCTAGGGGTAGTTTGCATTGACTTCGCTTGATCTGTGTGTGATGAATTGACTTGTGTGACTCCTAATGTGTGCTTGATCTACAAATAGGCATGTGGCCCAACTTATCCAAAACACACCAATATATATAATGGCCAGTGGGGTTATGCTTACAAAGTGTTTTCAAATTATTTTCCAAATAAAACCTCTTTTAAATATTTTCTCCTCTATCAACTTTAAAACTCTATTTCTTATGAAAGGAGTATTTTTTTAAAAAAAAACAACACACAAGTTTATCAAAAATCAGAAATGAGGATACCTCTATGTGTGCCATCATTTCATTTCACAGCTATCTTTTATAAAAGTATTTTAACAACTTCTTTGCATGTTTTCAAAAGTAACAGAAATGGGAAGATACCACTTTTGTATTATTCTTATCTCTAAAATTATGGGAATAGTACCCAGGTTTATAAAAGTGATTGTGGCTATTTTGTTTCTCCAACCCCACTTGGCCATGCACAACTTTTCTTTGCAAAATCATCATTTGTCTCTTATCCGACTATGTGACCAGACCTTATCCTAAAATCATATATCTTGATCTCCAATTCAACTAGATTTCCAAGATCATCCTCAAATAATTAATCTATCTCTCCCCTTTTTGAAATGGTTATAATTCTGATACCCATTTATATTGACTCGGTTGACTAGTAGCATGAGGGTAGTTTCTTATGTTACTAGTTTGATGTTTGTTCTCAATTTTAATCTTGTCCCTGAGGATTCTTTAGAAAGACTCAAAAACTCATCCACCCAAATCTCTGAAGTGAGCCAAAGGGAGCAACCCGAAACTTCAAATTTGAGTTTTCTTTCAAGTATCCAAAAACCCTAAGCCTCCTCCTTCACTATTTCATCTCCAAAACTATTTATTTGTTCTATAAAATGTTTTTAGAAATCTCCTCTCAAATAAAATTGTAAAGGATGATTAATATATTATATCACTCCTTTTCCTTCAAAAACAGTTTTTGTAAAATTTGTTTCTTCTTTTAAGAAAAAGCATGATATTGGCAATTATGCCATTTTATGCATTTTTTGAGCATCTTTTAATTTCACAAAAATTCTTCTAGGCTATCTTATGCAAGTAGAATCCTTTAAACTCAAAATGTTGCTTTTTTTCAAAAAATTCAAACGCTAGTTCAAATCAAAAATCTAATCACATCTTGCATGTAAACCAAGAGTGATAAAATGTGCTCCAAAAGTTCTAAACGATTGGCAGGGCTATGCCTAATCCCATGACCACCACTCTGATCTATCTACCCTTTCTTGTAGTGTACAAAATTTTGAGAATGCAAATCAGTAGTATACTCAACCGAAGCATGCACCTCACTTCTATATTAATCTATAATCTCTATTCCTCTAGCAGATGAAGTGTCAGAGGAGTAGCATCGACCCCTCCTGCACCCCCTCTCTTTCTCTAGTCGAAGCCCTGGCCAGCTACAGTGCCATTTTGTCCTATTCGGTTGGAAGAAAGATGAAGGACCCGATTCAAATCTTGGACAAGATTTTGTGCCACACCTCTCTTCTCACCCACCTCGTTGCTGACCCCCAATACCATCCTCTACCCTCTTCAGGTTAGCACCACTGCCCCACATGCCAGTAGCCCATGCTAAGGCCACTGCCCTCCCTCTCTCTTCCTTCCACCAGAGCTTGTCACCGCCACACATGGGCAGATGAAGAAGAGAGCTCCTCTTTCCTAGCTACCTCGCCACAAGCCTCCACTATCTGTCCCTAACCAAACCAGCACACCCTCTTGTCCTTGTACTTTTCTTATTAGCCGCATTCGTCTGTGCTCTGTGATCCGACCCAGCATCGAGCACCTGGCGGGCGTAGAGTCATCGTCTCGCCTCCATGCCGACCGACCTTCCCCGGGCAAAGCCTCTCGCCAGGGACCTAGACTTGCCTTCCTCAACAAGATGGCGCGGTACGAGCCCTTCTATTTGTCCCCTTCCTTCTGGCCACTCTCGCCGCGCACCCCGGCCAGACAGCGAGCGCCACATCTCGGTAATGCATCGGCCTTCTCCTAGTTAAAGCGCCCGAGAGCCTCCACTCCCCTCTTACTTGCACCACTCTCCTGTCCATACCAATCAGCCCTTGACCCGAGCCATCACAATCCAAGTCGGCACCCTCTTCCGCGGCCGTGTCCAGAGCTCCGTCGCAAGTGCTGCATCAGCTTCAGCAAGCCACCGACCTCCTTCCACCTCTCTCTGCCTCCCTGGATTTTGCCACTCTCTCCTGGAGATCACCCCTTCTCTTCTCTATTTGTTACAGGCCCGTCGGATTCATCGAGTTCGTCCTCGCCTCCGTCCGTCCGCCTCAGGTATCCTACGAGAGCAACCTTCCCGGAGCCCTCGTTTACCATGTACTTCACCAGGAGCTCAGAGAACTCCACCGCATCCTACCAGTACAAGTGGAGTTTCCAGCAGTCTTCCTGGTCACCGGCACCGAGCTTGCCGTCGTCCTGTACCGCGCCGCCTCGACGGAAATGGTCGCCGCTGTCAATTTTGGTCGTCGGCCTGCTCCATCATTCTTCTTCATCTCTAGATCGTTGAGCTCTCCTTTCGATGACGTATCTAACGATCTTATCTTTGTGTCCTAGGGTTGATTGTCTCCGCCGCGCACGTTTCATTTCTGTCGTGGCCATCGCTGGCGCGCTCGTGCATGATGTCGCCTCGGAGGACTACTTCGGATGTTGTGCATGCGCCTGCATAGCCTCGAGCCTCCGCGCGCCTCCGCACTTCCTCCAGATTCGTCCCTGCCGCCCTCTACCGCACCATGGTGAGCCCCCGCCTCCCCTTCGTGTTCTCCATCGCGGCAGCGCCGCTGCTCCCTGGTCGTCATGGGCAGCAGCTCCGTGGACCGCCGGATCGTGATCCAGTGGCTGCATGCCGCTCTGCATGTGCTGGCCTAGGGCAGCCTTAGCTGGGCCGGCCCAGCGCTGATCCACCCTGATCTGCTCGGATCTGGCCTGCGGGCATTTCTGTTTTTTCCACTCTGAATCCATTTTCTTTTTAGGAGATCTGCTAACCTGCTGTTGTAAATAAATGCCAAAGAAAATATAAAATGCATGCAAAAGACCAGATCTAAATTTCTACATATTACTGATACATTTATCTATCATCCAAATCAGGTCCTAATCAAAAATAAGTTCTATGGAATATCAGGCATTTAATCTACCAAAATGTATCTCTTCCACTCATAAATCCTTATGAGTTTATTTACGCAATATTTCTGAGTGAATATAATTTTGTTGGAAAGCTATCCGTAATATATTTCCCATGCCACTGGACTGCATGCAATTAGGTCTTTAATTTTTGCTTAGTTGTTTTTTTCAAAATACTCCTAGATCTGACTTTAGGAATTTATAAAAACTTTTTGGTGAAGTATTTTTGGGTGAGACCAATTTTGCGTGATTGTGTATTGTAAATACTTGCTAGTGACGATAGGTCAGATTTTTCTGAGATTGTATGATTTTCTAGTAGGATTATCTCTAAATCATTAGATATTTTCACTAGGAAATTCATAGAATATTATCTGTTAATCAAAAAATTGCAAATCAACTTTTGTTGGGTTTGTATTGCTGATATCTACCTTTAGGTACCTTAATTTCTGGCTGGATGTTCCTGTAACTATGATAGAGAATTAGTGTGCTTATATGGTTTTATTGCATTTAGAAATTGTTTAAAAATCAAAATAGAATGTTCTGAACCAAAAATCACTTTTCTCAAAACCCCATAGGTCATTGGTACCTGTGAATGGGAAGTGTCCTCCTTGTTTTATTATATTTGATATCTATTTATTTGTGCTAAGTCCTAGTGCGGGAACCCTATTTAAAAATAGGGAGATAATTGGAAGATTGATATTGTTGAATTGCATCCCTGTAGGGTAGAATGTTTTCACCTTTCCTCTTTGGTTGTGTTGGAAGTTGTTTGTTGAGTGCTTGTCCCCTTGCATGCTTGAGTGGTGATTAAATGTTTCCCTTTTATTTCGCGGCGTTAGATTCGAATGCCACTGGAGAGGAAGAGGACTATCTCGAGAGTGCTTAAGAAGAAGAGGAGCACTCGAGTTTCCAAAAGAAGAAGCCCAGGGACATAGCTAATCAAGGCAAGCCATCTAAACTTGTTGTATATCTGATCCCAGTTTTACTTATAGCATGATTTATTATTGTTAATGAAAATGCATTGTTTTATGTTGCTATTGCCCTAAATAGCAATTGTTGGCGACTGGGCTCTGCAAGTCAAATGATATCATCCTCATGGATGACCCCTATCTTGACACCTACTTATTCCCCAAAATTAGTGATGTGATGGTTAGCATCATAGCCTTTGGAAAACTTTGTGGTGGAGCAAAAAATCTAGGTTGGGAACACTCAAATGGGACTTTGAAAAATGATTTTGAAAACCTTGGAATAGTGCTCTATTCCAATGAAATGTTTTTAGGAAAATATGTTCTGGAAATGGAGAAAAGGAGGAGGAGGATTTATGAAAAAGGTCATTGTGTATAAGTTTTCGCCAGACCAATTAACCCGTGCAACCACGATTACCTTGGTATGGGACGGGGCTTAGCTCGTAGTTTGTTTATTTTATTACGGGAGTCTCATAACTATATAAGGGTACGCGGTACCCCGGAATCCGGATTGCTGCAAGTAAATGGGCAATAGTAAATCGGGATCCAGTAAGGGATTTATCCGGCCGGAAGACACTATGGATCTCCTGACGTGGCACTGGGGTTACACTCGAACGTGGAGGTAGACTGCCAGGATGTGCCGGGGAGGTACATACTCCATAGGGTAGATTCCTGTACTAAGGTAGATAAGCGAAAGGCTTTGATCGGGTGCTTGTCGTGGCATATGATGTTATGCGGGGAAGATGCCCACACGATGAGTATCCGGATGATTGTGGGTAAAGTGTACAACCTCTGCAGAGTGTAAAACTATTCGAATAGCCGAGTCCTCAGTCATGGACGGTTGGAATGGCCATCCTTAACCTATGTCGGTTTTGTTTTCTAAAAAGTGGTTTTTGGAAAAATGGAGAAAAGTGCCGGACGGAGTACTCGGAGGGTACTGCCGTGGCACGGGTATGGTTCGGAGTACTTGTAGGGTACTGCCGCGGAAATGGAGATGGTCATGTGTGATTGACCTGAATGGAGATGGTCACGTTCGATTGACCTGGTTTATAAATAAAAAAGGGTTTCTCCCTTCCTAGAGATTTTACTAAAATTGTTTTATAAATGTTTTTAATAAGGATATAGAGATGTCGTAGAACATGGTTATGGACATGCTATATCGACATGAGAAAACTATGTTTTCAAAGAAAATAAACTAGACTAGAGCCTTTCCTCATGGCTTTGTCCCTGGCTATTAACTTGGTCAGACTTTGGAGAAGACAATACGAAAGGAGAAGGTGGTTATGATGACGCCGATGCGAACTAGGAACGTCTCCCAGTCAGTTGCCTGTAGGGTAGTAGGCATGATGTGGGTCATCTATGCTGTTTGGTATCCGCTGCTTAGTTGTAAACTTGCCCTGCGTGGCATTATCAGTCTTGGTCATGTGCCCAATTGTAAGACTTTATTTCGATACTGTAATGGATGATGTAATTCTGTTATTAACTCGGATATGTGGATTCATGTTGGGGATATACCAAATAGGTATACCAGCGACGTAGTCCTGAATCAGCAAGCCAGGGTGGCCCATCAGGGGTGGTATGGCGGATTCGCCATACCGGGCGGCCCAGTTGCTGAAGTTGGCACGGCGGTACCAGATGCAGGCGCTTATGGCAGATCCGGAGACAGGCCTATGGCGGGCTACTGGCGGCAAGCTTATGGCGGATCCGCAAGACGGCCCATGGCGGGTGACCTTGTAGTGCACGCGTAGGACTTAGTCTAGGACTCCAGGTTGTATCCGCTCCGGTACCAACGTGTAGCCCACGCCAGGCGCCTTTATAAGCCCGGCGTGGAGCAGCCCTTGAGGCAGAGACCAATCTTACGGCCAATCGCATAGCGAAACAGCCAACCTCATCATTGTAATCGAGCACTTGTTGCCATATAGTGAATTATAGCAGCACGTAGGATCTCGCCACCGTTGCGGGATCTGAAGCTGGGTAAACTCGTGCTATCACCGTCCTGGATTGCTCCTCCGTGTTCACCCCCTTCCACAAACCGCCATACACCTACCCCTATGGCAGATCTGTTGATGAAACCACGACAGTTGGCGCCCACCGTGGGGCAAAGCACATCTGGAGCGCGGATCCAGGCGGGATCCGCCTTCGCAGGCATCGGCGACACCGTCGCCATCGGGCGCGTCCTCTACGATTCCGGCTTCCCCATCGTCCCAGCGGATAACCTCTGGGTGCCGGCTAGAGAAGACCCTGCTCGATTCGCCGTCATCCCGATTGGAGATATCCATATCTTCATTGGAGAGACAAATCCTACCCCCGCTACGGAAACCAATTTCCGGCGGATTGGTATGGCTGAAATCCCCAAATGGACCGCTTTCGAGCTGGATACGGAGGAGGACTCATCTGATCTGGAAGTTTCCAAGAGGCCCAGATCGGATCTGAAAAATAATCCCACCCAGCCCGCCCCAGAGGTAGAGGAAGTGGTGGAAGACCATAGTGAATCCGCCATGAGCAATCTGGCGTTAGAGACACCGCGGTACTGCCTTGTTGCGTTCGCAGGTATCACTTCGGGATCTACCTCCAATGGAGAAGATAGCCCAGGTGAATCCATCCTAGAGGCACTTAACGAAAGTGGTGAATCGGATGACTGGGATAGCAAAGGCTATGATTCTGACCATTACGATGCCGCCATGAGGAAACTCGAGGCGGAATTGGCGCAGCAGGCACTTGAAGAGCAGCACGCAGCGGCCAAGCAGGTGTTTGTCACCAACAAAGGAGATGATGCTGGGCAGACAACCGGTGATCCGCCATCTCAGGCAATCCACGACGGAGATGCCGGCAATGAGCAGGGTAACCCGCCATCAGCCGCCGATCCCGCCGCGGAGCAACTTCCCGAGATTCATGGCGGACCCAGGCCGTTACCTGCCATCCCTGAGGACCAGCACCAAGAAGACTTCACGACCCCGCTGGATAAGGTCGTCTACGGAACTCTGGCAGATCCAATCACCCCTGACTATGTCAGAGATGTGAACGATCTCGAGAAGAAAAGGCGAGCACTCCTCAAGGAAGCAAAGCGAGTCGAGAAGATGGGCCAGCAGGTTGATGACGACATTGCTAAAGCTCAGGAGACGCTGAAGCGCGCAAGGAACATGGAAGAGAAGTATGCCACTCTCATTCAGAACCAGATCAACGAGGGTGGCGACCCGCAGCTGGTACGAAACCTTGAGTTCACCGTACCAACAGCGGAAACTCTGGCCAGGATGTACATCAAGAATCCGCCATACGTGGACAAAAACCACGATGAAGTTAGGGCTACGCCCATCGAGAACATCGTGGCCGCAAAGGAGCTATTGGAGCATAACAAGAGTCCAGCAGCTCTAGAGACAGCGGTTAAACTGATGACCAAAGCATTAGTGCAGCAGGAAAAGGCTACGTCGTCACGACGGCTCGATTCTGATCCTGCGCTATGCCGGTCCAGTACTGCGTCTAAAGCTCAGGGAGCTGGCAATAAGGGTGGTCGTCCTGACAACGAATCTCATACCACATCCTCAGAGATCCGAAGAAGAGAAGCTCGCAATCGGAGACATGCCATACCAATATCCTCCGATGACGACAAACCACATGGCAAAGGCCCACAGAGAAATCCATCGCCACCCCGCAAGAATTACCCGGCTTACGGATACCAACAAACCACTGCTGCTCCTCGCCATAAGACCAACATGCCGCCGCCAAAGCACAGGACGTTCGAAGTCCCTAAGGGAGGAATCGTCATAATCGACAATGATGGCAAACGAGGACGAAGCCGTGACGCTGGACGCAGAGATGATCCGCCACGACGGGAAAACAGCAGGGATGGCGGATCCAAGAGAAGGGACCGATCTCGCCATGACGACGGCGCACATCGTAACGGTGACAAGGATAAGCATCGCTCCGCTCGCCGCCACGATGACAAAGGGCAAGGCTCCCGCCGCCATGACGATGACCCATCGCGAAGAACGGATGGAAGTCGTAGCTGCAGAGAACAGTCGCAGGACGGCGAAAGTAAGCGCAAACGTGACCCTTCGCCATCCCCACCAGGGAGCCCCCATGGCGGCGGTGGTGGTGGCGGCGGGCCTGCAAGGTCGCGCAACTCCCGCAAGGATCCGCCGGACCAAAAGCCCTACGACGCCCGTACCCATCTAAACGAGATTGCCAAGTCTCAAACGGCCTTCTTCCTCGGCCCAAAGTGCTTTGGACCACGGATCCGTGATGAGCCCATCCCGTATGGGTTCAAAATCGAGAAAAATATCCGCCAGTACAATGGAGTCGATAGGCCTTTGACTTGGCTACAAGATTATTTCAACGCAGTGCAATTCGCCGGGGGTTCTCCCAATGTTGCTGTCCGCTATCTCCCCCTGATGCTATCAGGCACTGCGAGGCAATGGATCAATGACCTGGCAGAAAACTCCATCCAAACCTGGTTCGATATGCAAACTGCATTCACGGAAAATTTCGAGGGGACTTACAAGAGACCCCACAACATTGGTGACCTCCAACGGTGCCGACGAGCCAACGACGAGACCTCCCGAACTTTCCTCGCGCGATGGCTGGATATGAAGAACTCCTGTGAGGGGGTTACTGACGAATCCGCCATCCTCGCGTTTATTGACAGTTTGGAGAGAGGCCAACTGCTCCGCCATCGCCTGTTGCGGGAAAGGAACGAAGGGAAACTGACCCTGAATTCCATGATCACCATCGCAAGCAACTACGCGGCCGCCGACGACGACGCCCGCGAATCTCTGAAGGCTTCCGCCATCCAGAACACTGGAAAGCGGAATAGCAGTAACAAACGGAAGAATCCGCCAGAAGAGCCGCAGGCTCCGGATATGGTGGCCACAACCTTCGCTGACAAGGGTCAAACCAGCCAGCGCGGCAGGGGACGCGGAGGTGGCGGTGGCCAGCCGCGGAGTTCTGCAACTCCCGCTTCGGCGCCATCCGCCCCCGTGTCCTACGACGAATACCGCGATATGCCGTGTTTTGCCCATCGTGATGCCTCGGGAAAGTGCAACCACACCAACCGGAACTGCAAGTTTGTCAACGACCTCAAGGCGGATCAAGAAGCTGGCTTCAAGCGCAGCCGGCGGCAACGGCCTCGTGGCAAAGGAAAAACGGATAAAGACAAGGAGTCTAGGGATGGCAGTGATATGGATGAAGACCCTGCGCCCAAACCCGCCGAAAAGGCAGAGGGTGGTGCTGGCAAGGGTAACCCAATCAAGGACAAAAAAGGCGCTTTTCACACATTCCTTGGACCCCCCACGGCTAAGGCTCAGAGAGCTGCTATGCGCTCCCTTAATGCCACCGTGCCAAAAATCCGCCAGTACGTCCGATGGTCCGAAGTGCCGGTGCACTGGAGCCGCGACGATCATCCAGAGCACATCCCAGATGGCTATTACGCCATGGTGGTATGCCCTGTAATCCATGGCTACGAGTTCTCCAAATGCTTAATGGATGGCGGAAGCAGCTTGAACATCATGTACGCGGAAACGCTGACAAAGCTCGGCCTCACCAAGACCCAACTCCGCCATAGCGCGGTCACCTTTTATGGGGTGGTTCCTGGTCGCCAGGCCAAGTCCCTCGGGTCCATCACGCTCAAGGTCGCCTTCGGTAGTGAGGATAACTACAGAGAAGAGCCCATAACCTTCGAGGTGGTCCCGTTCAAAAGCACTTACCACGTGATCTTCGGGCGCCCGGCCTTCCACAGCTTTCACGCAAGGCCATGCTACATCTACAATCAACTGAAGATGCCAGGACCGGATGGCATAATCACCGTTTATGGCAGTTTCAGGAAGGCAAAGGAGTGCGAGGAAGGAGAAGCCGCCTTCGCGGAAGCAGTGTTCTTCGGTGAGGAGTTCAAAGAAATCCACGCCGCTACGGACCCCGCGGAGATGCCGGCATCCAAGCAGGAGGTTTCCGCCACCCCGCCCACCTTCAAGCCTACAGTCGATACAAAACAGGTGGAACTTGTCGCTGGCGATGCCGCCAAGACTACCGCCATTGGGACAAATCTGTCCCCCGCATAGGAAAGCGCGCTCGTCGAGTTCCTCCGTGAGAACCGGGACATCTTCGCATGGCAGCCATCTGACATGACGGGTGTACCCAGGGAACTCGCCGAGCACGCTCTGCAGATAATTCCTGGCTCAAAGCCAGTAAGACAAGCCATGAGACGCTTCGGAGATGAAAAACGCCGCGCCATAGCAAAGGAAATTTCCAAGCTGTTGAAAGCAGGCTTCATCAAAGAAGTAATACATACCAAGTGGGTGGCAAATCCGGTACTAGTTCCTAAGAAAAACACAAAAGTTCTGCGCATGTGTGTAGATTACACCGGCCTGAACAAAGCGTGTCCAAAGGACCCTTTTCCCTTGCCTCGCATTGACCAAGTCATTGACTCAACGGCGGGATCGGAGCTACTGTGTTTCTTGGATGCCTACTCCGGATACCACCAGATCAAGATGAAAAAGTCCGATCAGCTCGCTACGTCGTTCGTAACACCTTATGGCACATATTGCTATGTCACAATGCCATTCGGTCTGAAAAACGCAGGAGCAACGTATCAGCGCACTATGCAAAAGTGCCTGGCGGATCAAATCGGACGAAATATCCACGCATACGTGGACGACATCGCAGTCATGTCCAAGAAGCAAGATGGCCTTATAGCGGATTTGCAAGAGACCTTTGACAATCTCAGGAAGTACAATATGATGCTTAACCCAACGAAGTGCGTCTTCGGGGTCCCAGCTGGACAACTCCTAGGATTCATCGTCTCTCACCGCGGAATTGAGGTTAACCCGGAGAAGATCAAGGCAATCCTCGACATCTCCCGGCCCATCGACCTAAAAGACGTGCAGCGACTCACAGGCTGCGTGGCAGCAGTGAGCAGATTCATCAGTCGTCTTGGCGAGAAGGCTTTGCCACTCTACAAGCTGATGAAGAAATCAGACGAATTCGTCTGGACCGACGAGGCAGATGCTGCACTTAAGGATTTGAAGAGAGTGTTATCCACTGCACCAGTCCTAGCGGCTCCCGAAGACCAGGAACCCATGTTACTGTACATGGCGGCAACCAACAGGGTAGTCAGCATCGTCATGGTGGTAGAACGTAAGGAAGAAGCGCAGGAGTATGGCGTACAGAGACCAGTCTACTATGTCAGCGAGGTCCTGACGGAATCCAAGCAGCGCTACCCTCACTACCAAAAATTGGCATACGGAGTTTTCCTAGCTTCTCGTAAGTTAAGGCATTACTTCTATGACCACAAGATCACAGTGGTGAGCAAAGCCCCACTGAAGGACATCATCAACAACAGCGACGCAACAGGACGAGTTGCGAAGTGGGGCATTGAATTGGCCTCTTTCGACATCGACTACAAGCCTCGCACCGCCATCAAGTCTCAGGCTTTGGCGGAGTTTATGGCGGATTGGAAGGAAGCGCAGGAAACTACGCCTGTCCCAGAACCAGAGCATTGGGTAATGCACTTTGATGGCTCAAAGTTGCTACACGGCTCGGGGGCTGGAGTGACGCTCAAATCCCCTAAGGGAGATGAGTTAAGCTACGTGCTCCAGATTCACTTCCCCACCACCAACAACATCGCGGAATATGAAGCGCTACTACATGGGCTACGCGTCGCAAAGGAGATCGGCGTACAGCACATCATGTGTTGTGGAGACTCTGACCTTGTGGCTCAGCAGGTGGCTGGCACATATAAGGCTCGGAACGAAGTCATGGCGGCATACAGAGATGAAGTGGACGAGATGGCCAAAAGTTTCCTCGGCTACGACATAAAACATGTACGGCGAGAAGATAACATGGCGGCCGATACCTTGTCCAAACTGGGATCCAGCCGTAAGGCAGTTCCGCCAGGCGTGTTCCTCGAGCATCTGCGCATACCATCAGTAAAGATGGTGGATCCAGAAAATCCGGAGATGGCGAGCTCCCCTGTAATGGCGGTTTTGCCTAGCAATCCGCCATGGGCAAAGCCCTTCCTGGAATATCTGACGAGCAAGAAGCTTCCCGAAGACGAAGTCGAGAAAAGACAGATCGAGCGTAGAGTCAAAGCGTATACCATCATAGATGGCCAACTCTACAAACGAAGCACCTCGGGAGTTTTTATGAAGTGCATATCCCATGTGGATGGAATCGAAATACTAAGAGAGATCCATGAAGGCGAATGTGGGCATCACGCCGCCGCCAGATCGCTAGTAGCAAAAGCGTTCCGCCATGGGTTCTACTGGCCAACAGCCAAGGCAGATGCAGACCGCATTGTGGAGCTCTGCCACGGTTGCCAGATGTACTCCAAGCAGACCCATATGCCCGCCACAGCACTGCATACGATCCCTATAACTTGGCCTTTTGCAGTCTGGGGGCTGGACATGGTAGGTCCGCTAAAAACAGCGCCTTCGGGATTTACGCACCTTTTGGTAGCGGTAGACAAATTCACGAAGTGGGTGGAAGCTAAGCCCATCAGGAAACTTGATGGCAAAACCGCCCTAAAGTTTGTCAAGGACATTGTGGTCAGATTCGGCATCCCACACAGCATCATCACCGATAATGGCACAAACTTGTCTCAGGGAGAAGTTGAAGAATACTGCCATCACAACGGAATCCGCCTTGACCTAGCATCTGTGGCACATCCACAGTCTAATGGCCAAGTTGAGAGGACCAACGGACTAATCATGTCAGGGATCAAGCCACGCCTAGAAGCACCGCTACATAGAGCAGCAGGAGCCTGGGCAGAGGAGTTGCCATCTGTACTGTGGAGTCTATGGACCACGCCAAACAGATCAACCGGCCTTACCCCTTTCTTCTTAGTCTACGAGCAGAGGCAATCTTGCCAAGTGATGTTCAGTATGATTCTCCAAGAGTCGAGGCCTACAAGGAAGAAGACGCAGAAATGTCCAGACAACTATCTGTGGACCTGCTGGAAGAAGAGCGCGACCTAGCAGCCCAGAGATCCGCCATCTACCAGCAGAATCTCCGCCGCTATCACAGCAGGCGAGTTCGCCAACGCTCGTTCAAAGAGGGCGACCTGGTGCTACGCCTCAAACAGCAGAAGTCCCATAAGCTATCCCCGCCTTGGGAAGGACCCTTCGTCATCAGCAAAGCTCTACTGCATGGTTCCTACTACCTCGTTGATATTCGCGAGCTAGATAAGCGACCAAGTAAGAAGTGCAAACGAAGAGACCCTGACGATATCTACGACGAGACAGATCGTCCATGGAACATCGCACAGCTACGTCCTTTCTACACTTAGCAATTTTCTAGCTTTGTAACAGGCACCTCTATATGATCAATGAAATAAAGCATTTGGTTCACTCTTGATTTTTTCTGAGTCTTTTACCTCCTTTATTGTTCATTTAGATCGTATAGAACCTCTTTGCGCAATTGTGCTCTGCACTTGCGTCTTTTAAATCCGCCATAAGCGGTCCGCGTAGCTTTTTTATGTTTTGATCTTCATTCGATGTTCTCTGTGTGGATTCCAGAGTAGTGACTTTTTGACGATCCAAGCCGCCATCTGCTCAGGGTTCTGGACGGTTGCTATTAAGTATCGTCGCCCTAGCGGATTGTTCGTGCGAAGATTTCGCCATCTCACGAAAAGTCAAGCACAGAGAGCCGGATGGCGGATCGCATAATCCTACGCGTGAAAAATTTTAAGTGTTGTTTTTTGGGCATGGCAAAAACTGCAAGTTGCGTAAAACTAGGCCTGGCAGTTTCTTCGCGCAATTAAAACCACTTCATAATAAACAAACTGCAAAAGTTCACAAGCATTCCACTGATCCGCCACTAGCAGATCAGTCATAGTGCAGACACATCACACGCAGTTTAAGTTTAAATTACAGACCCACTCAGGGGCCGAATTGATGCAAAGTATTTTCCTGCCATGTTGCAGGGCACATCTCAAGAAGATGGCGGAACCTTGGAGGACACCTCATCCCCGCCATCACCACCTGCTGTAGCCGCGGAGGCGGATGCCGAAGCTTGGCTTGGCGACCCTGGCAGCTCGTATGCTTCATAGTATACGTTCAACTGAGTGCCAAGGGCACACAGCTGATCGTACCCAAGCACGCTCTGCCGGATGGCGGCCTCATCCACCGGTGCGCCATCCTCGCCGCTCTCAGGGATGCCGGAGGTGAGCTGGTCCAAGTCCATCTCGGGGTAGTGGGCCTTCGCCAAAGTCAGCGCTGTTCTGGCACCACCCCGAGCAGAGGACAGCTTCCAATCCGCCACTAGCCCTGGCACCAGCAGCAGCTTCTGCGTGAGAGCGATGGCGGAAAGGTTGGACGAACCCGCTATCTGCAGGCTCCCGCACGCTTGGCGACCAGCGCTGAGGAGGCCTTCAAGCTCCTTCCTCGCTGTGTCGGTGGCCAGGCGCAAGCCCTCAGCGGTGTCCACCTCGCTTTGCCCCAGGGAAGCTGCATGGCGGAAAAAAGAGGATGCGTCATGGATTGCATAGCAGAAATTGAAAAATTTACGCTATAAGAAGAAACGGTACCTAGCAAGGTGTTTTGGAAGTGATGGAGGAGCTCGTTAAAGCCTTCACGCCGCTTCTCAAAGTCAGCGGCGGCTTTGCGGAGATCCGCTATCTCCTTGTCCTTCTTCTTGCCCTGGTTCTCCTGGTCCTTCAGCTGCCTCTCGAGGGTGGCGTTTTCGGCCAGTGATTTTCGGAGCTGTTGGTTCAGCCCGTCCATCGCAATGGCATGGCCCTGCTCCATCCCCTCGATTGTGGACTTAAGCTTGGCAGCATCTGCATGGCGGAATTTTGTCAGCTCAGCATTTGATTGAATAAGCATAAAGGAAACTTAAGGTATATTACCGCTATTCTCAAGCTGCTGCTGCAAGTCCGCCACAAGAGCGCCTTTGGCCGCCAGCTCCTTCTCCTGCGAGCTCACGACCTGGACCAGGTCCTCCACCACCTTCTTGTAGTTCTGGCAAAATTTGAAGTGTTAGTCACTCTTAGAGCATCATGATGGATGGAATCCGCCATGACGCTCGGGGGCTACTCATGTTAATTTTTTAGCTACTCTTAGAGCATCACGATGAATGGAATCCGCCATGATGCTCGGGGGCTACTTATGCTGATTTTTTGTCTTCTAAGAACTTTATGACGGATAAGTATCCGCCATAACGCTCGGGGGCTACTCAGTATGAAAATTTTCTATAGAGCACTGTGTGAACTACCAGCGCTCGAGGGCTAAGCTATTCAAAAACTTACAGAAGTCAACTTTGGAGCCCCATAGCGGATTAACTTTGCAAATCCGCCATGGCGCTCGGGGGGCTACTGGGAGTACATACCTCTTTAACAATACTGGTTCTCTGAACGAACGCCGCCATTGCAGATGACACATGGTTACTGGCCTCCTCTTGCATATTGTCAAGGCGAAAAAGAGCAGTTGCTTTCTTCTTCCACTTTGAAGCTTCTTCAGCTCCTGTATCCGCCTGGATTGTTTTTCCGCTAAAACTCACCTTCTTAGCACCCTTAGCGGGGCGATCTGATGGTCCAGCACTTTTTCCTGGAGCATCCGCCACCTTGCTGGTATGATGAGAAGAGGTGGAAGGCCCAGTTGGGCGAGCAGGAGCATCTGGTGTAGGTGGAATGGCAGCAGGAGATGGTTTGGCTAGCGGAGGTTTCGGGCCAGAAACCTTTCTTCTTCTGTGTGCAAAAGAGACAGATTAGAAAAGTTATGCATGGTATGAAGCCGAATGGTGATTATACTTACTTCCGCTCCGGTAAATTTATGGTGGCGGAATGTTCTGGCATGGTGTCCAGATGGCCGCGAAGGGCAGGGGACGAATGGCGAGAGATCACTCTTTTGCCCATTCCACGAATGCGCCCGCCAGCACCGCGAACGCCACGAGGAACCGCCACTACAGGCTCATCCGCCACTACCTCTGCTTCCGCCACTTTTTGTCCTTTGGGAGATGAGGAAGTCTCGTCTTCATCGTCAGTAAGATCCTTCGTCCGAGGATAGCGGACGAGACCGCTCAGCTCAGAGGGTGGCAGAGAAGAGAGCTGCGGAGAAATGTGAAGTTATTCAAGGAAAATTATCTGTTATGGCGGAATATGGAGAAGCACTTACCTTTGGACAACTGCCATTCTCATACATAGGGATTCTTAGCTTCAGAGGTTCATCTCGCCCCACCTTAATGATGTTGCGGATCCGAAGCTCGATCTCTTCAGCAGACAGTTCCTCCTTGGAATAGCGCTGGGGATCGTCTATTCCGCTATATTCGCACATCAGGCTTGGGCGATACTGAAGAGGCTGAATCCGCCGTGAGATCCAGCAGTAGATAGTGTCAGCACCTGTCAGTCCAGAGAAGACAAGTTTCGAAATCCGCCGTGAGCATAATTGGCATTCGTCATCCATTGTGAAGTCATCCATGACACCCCAGCTATCCTGCTCCTCGGCGGGGCCATCAGTAAAAGACCGCAGGCCGAACTTCCTTTCAGGAGGGGCCTGGTTAGCCTGATAGAAGAAGGAACCCCGCCATCCCTTAGCAGAGTCATGGGGGACAATGTAGGGGTAGGATTTCCCATGCCGAGGAACAAAGGAGATTGACCCGCAATTGCGAGGATTCCCGTTCGTGTCCCGGTTATGGCGGATATTAAAGTATAAACGGAATAAGTCTCCACGGGGGCTGATGCCTAGATACCCTTCGCATAGCGCAACGAAGCCTGCTAAGGCAGTGAAGCTATTCGGAGCAATGTGGTGCAGCTGTAACCTGTAATGGCGGAGAACTTCCCTCAGGAAGTAGGATGGCGGAAGGCTGAGGCCACGATCAATGTGAGACTTCAACATGACGACCTCCTCATCTGAAGGAGTTGGCAGCGCTTCACCAGGCACAACCCGCCATTTGGAGGTCTCCTTGGCAACTATGCGGCCATCCCGCTCCAAGGAAGACAGAACTTCCTCGCTTAGACTGCAGGGGTCCCAATCCCCTCCTGAGGTTTCGGGCATGGCGGACTCTGTGTCAGAGGATCGCACAGAGCCCTCAGCAGCTTCAGACTTTGAAGTTTGGTGAGGAGATTCGGGCTCCATGGCGGCCAGTGACGTGGCGGTAATGATTTCTAAAACTTCAAGCGAGGACGAGGAAGACGAGGCTAGCTTGTGGCGGAAAGTACTGCCGGCGGTGAGGTCTCTCGCGGTGGCTCGCCGGAGATAGCGAAGCTCTCGTGGCGGCGCTGAAGAGAGAGAGGCGACGGGGGCGAATGAAGGAGTGACCGGCCGGGGGTGAGAGGCTGGGGTATATATAGACCCTGGGCCTCGAGATTCATGCCCGCCATCACCACCGCTCGTCCCGATCGCAGAAACCCTAATCTGGCGACACGTGTCCAAGGGTAAAAAAGTAACTCTGTGAAACTTGCCCTAGAAGGAACTGTATGCCAAAATTTACGGCGGATTTCAACGGTATGATCCACCGGATCCCGAAAATCTCGCTAAGATAACTACGTCGCTTGATCCGCTATTTTCGGCGGATTGATAGATGGAAAAGGAACCTCAAGATAACCGCCATCCCAGTGAAGATGAGCTATGGCGGAAATGACCTATCAAGGACAAGCATGGCGGATGAAGATGGTGATCTTGAAGTTCCCTGGGGGCTACTGTTGGGGATATACCAAATAGGTATACCAGCGACGTAGTCCTGAATCAGCAAGCCAGGGTGGCCCATCAGGGGTGGTATGGCGGATTCGCCATACCGGGCGGCCCAGTTGCTGAAGTTGGCACGGCGGTACCAGATGCAGGCGCTTATGGCGGATCCGGAGATAGGCCTATGGCGGGCTACTGGCGGCAAGCTTATGGCGGATCCGCAAGACGGCCCATGGCGGGTGACCTTGTAGTGCACGCGTAGGACTTAGTCTAGGACTCCAGGTTGTATCCGCTCCGGTACCAACGTGTAGCCCACGCCAGGCGCCTTTATAAGCCCGGCGTGGAGCAGCCCTTGAGGCAGAGACCAATCTTACGGCCAATCGCATAGCGAAACAGCCAACCTCATCATTGTAATCGAGCACTTGTTGCCATATAGTGAATTATAGCAGCACGTAGGATCTCGCCACCGTTGCGGGATCTGAAGCTGGGTAAACTCGTGCTATCACCGTCCTGGATTGCTCCTCCGTGTTCACCCCCTTCCACAAACCGCCATACACCTACCCCTATGGCAGATCTGTTGACGAAACCACGACAATTCACGACACACTGATCATGGGATCGTGAATTGTATGCATATCAGGTATTCCGGGGTCCCCACACCGAAGCTTGCCTGCGCCATAGCCGATCTCCAGCCGCGCCTCCCTCCCTTGTCTGGGCGCAATCGAGGACGCAGATCAAACGAACGAGGTCGTCTCTTCCTCCTGCAACCCGTCATAGCCTCGCCGTCATCCAGAACCTGTTGCATCGTCGCCGGAGACCACCACCTGCACGCCTTGCTGGAGTTTCTCGTCGGAAACCTAACCTAGCCCGGTGAGCTCTCTCCTTTAATCCCGACCGTCCGATCGTGATCCAGTGATCCTAATAGATCACTTAATCGAAGGGGTATGGATCCATCTGGGACGTCCAAATCTATTTTAATCCAACGCACCACAACGTCGATCCGACCGAACCGGTACGAGCAAATAGGAAATAGCCACGTGTCAGCTCTCAGATCTAACTCGATTTAAAATAGAAATTTGAATCTGTTTTGAACCAAATCTTGTAAAGTTCATATCTTCTGTTCTGGTTATCCAAAAATTACAAATAATATATCCCTGAACTCCTAAAATTGTGTAGAACCCAATTCTGAATTAAAATCTCACTTTTCAACTATTTCAAAGTATTCAAATTTGAACATGTGAGGTTGAGTATTTTTGATATAGTTCAAATTCTATAAACTAGCATGATGGCCCGCACACTTGCGCGGCTAGACTCTTTCATATGTAGTATAATACCAACTTTAGAAGTATGAGAAACCTATAATGAAAATGTTTCACATTTTCATAATAGAAAACAAATATAGATTAAACAAAATGAAAACACATAAAAATTATTCTGAAGTCATTTTTTTGCGCTATTTGTAAGTCAATACGATTATCTATTTATATTCACTACTACTACTAAACATGCACTCTCTCTGACGAGGGTTAACTCGGCAAATGTCCTAGATGAAGGACTTAGGATCGGGGAGATAGGGCGTTGGATGAACTCGAAGGTAAAGTTAGTCGAAATAGGTGTGTATCGAAAGTAAACTTGGGTGTTCAACCTGGCTTGCTTTCAATCTGCCCCACACCGTCCCCTCCTGGCCCCTATATATAGGTGGCCGGGTCTCGAGGATCGGGTAGGGTCCGATACAGATTACAATATCGACATACGGTAAAGACTCGTATTCGACTATCATTACAATTGGGCCTAGCTTAACGGGCCTCAGGGGTACTCAACTAACGGGCTCTATTAGCTATACCCTTGTCAGTAGCCCCTGAGATTCTACCAGAATTGTAGATTCGGGTTGAATCTCTAATCTTCAAATCTTCGACTCGATCAATTCTTCGACTTCTTCTTATCTTCAAATCTTCGACTTGGTCTTTCGACTTATATTCATGATAATTTGCTCGCAAGGGGTTTTGATGAACAAGCCTGACAACTCTGACGGATCAAGAGGTCAGTTAACTACCGGAACAGATACTTGTCACCTACTTCAAATTCAATCCCCTTGTACTTGAATTCGGGATACCGGTCAAACCCACTCTTTTGCCGCATTTAGGACTTACAAAGAATGAATCCCAGTGAATCTCAAGGTACCCAGTGCGTCCACCAGGATTTTCTTCGCATCGTAGACACGGATACATACCAGCAGAGCGCATCCATGTGCGTATACCAGGCCACACAGGACGGATCCCGGGGTCTTACCTTCGTGATAAGTCACGGCATTCGAGTTTCGTTGCGATAACGCAACTCGAGAATCTTATGTCGCAGTCAAATTCTGACTGAAAATATTCGGGTTTCTACAACCATAAAACTCGCTCCCGATGGGAGTAACACTTCTCCAATCTCCAATGCTTTACCAATGGATATCGTCGGGTGCGCGCTCAGCGCTCCCGATGGGAGTAGCCCCCGAGGCTATAGTCGAAAAAGTTTTTTTTCGAGTATAGGCTCAAGAGATAATGTAACACGTCATACTTTAACTCGAAATACTTCAACTTCGAGGTTCTTCAACTCGAGACACTTTCAAGAACACCTTGTCGTCGAGTACTAGTCCACTACTTCAATGAAGAGTTCCATTCAACTTTTCTTTGAAAATAATAGCCTCCAAGGCTATAACCAGAAATCCTTCATAAATGATCCTTTTTTATAAATTCAGCATTTGTCGGTGCCATCCTGTTTCCTTTGCATATATATTTTATGACGTCAACGAAGACGTAACTCTTCCTCAGTGCGAACCGTTGTATGGGTAACACTGTAACTTCCACGATTTTGTGACCGTTTAGTGGGCTGCCCGATTTTTGACCGTTGGTGGGCTGACGTTTCCGATCTTTGCGCCACGTCTCAGCCCACGATCTTTCTCCCAAAAGATATATAAATGGCATAGTGGCGAACCGTACTGTTCACCAGCTCGTTGCCTCCGCCGCCTCCATTGCTGATCTCCTCTACCTCTTCCTCTCTTGCGGAGCCCCCACGCGCACTTTTGTGCTGGATGCGCGTGAAACATCTGGCCACCAAGAGTGCTATGGCCAAGTCTTCTGCCACCAACTGGGTTCGCTCCACCATCACCAAGAAGGAGGTGGAGAAGGCCACGGCGGACGGCCTCATCGCTGCCGAAGATTCCATTAAATTTCCCAGTACCGAACGGATCCCGAAGCCCCCGAGCGGTTACCGGGTAATGTTCCTAGCTTTCCTCTTCCGCGGTTTGTCCCTTCCTGCCCACGAGTTTCTCCGTGGGCTGCTATTTGTCTACGGTGTGCAGCTCCATCAGCTCACACCAAATTCCCTTCTCCACATTGCTTGTTTCGTGACTCTTTGCGAGTCCTTTTTGGGCATTGAGCCCCACTTCCTTCTTTGGAGGTCAATCTTTCGGCTTCGCTCCAACATTGCTTTGGCTAGGAAACCTGAACTGGGCGGAGCCGTCGTTTCTGTGCGCCCTGAAGCGCAATATCTTGAGTTTTCCATGGCCGCATCTGTCCAAGGGTGGAGGACCTAGTGGTTCTATATCAAGGATCGCAAATCCTCTCCTGAAGATGAATTCGGCTTGCCTCCCTTTGACGCTTCTCAGGAGGTGAAGAAATTGAGATCATGGGACTCGCTTCCCTCAGATGCGGAAGTAGAACAAATTCTTCCTCTTCTATCCCGCATTCAAGCTCTGAAAACAGGCCTAGGAGGTGCTTTGTCGGGTATCCAACTCATGGCGTTTTTCATACAACGTCGAGTTCAACCCCTGCAACACCACCTCACCAAGCTTTGGGCTTACTCTGGCTTGGAAAATCCTACTCGCATATCTGAAGATCTGATGTCAAAAGAAGATATCGACAAGCGAGTCAGGAATCTCACCAAGCTCACCAAAGAACATTCAGTTGCTGATTTGACTGCAAATTTCTTCGACTCCGTGCACCCTCTTCCTGAGGTATACATCCCTATATCCATTTGTTATCAGACTTTTCTTAGTTTCGACTTGCGTTATTCTTTGCCTCTGCACTCTGCTGATCTTTTAATATGCAGGGTCACCAATTCATTGTTTCTCGTCCTCCTCTTCCGGAGGCAGGGCCCCTACCAACTGATCTTGCCTCTCCTGCATCTGAATCCCCCAAGGCTGATGAAAGTCAGGACGAAGAGGATATCGAAGAATCAGAAAATGAGACTAGCTCGTCGACGTCGCTTCCTCCCGCACTTGCTGACGAAGTTGGTATCGACAAGAAAAGAAAGCGTGTCGATGAAATTGCTTCCTCGAGCTCTGCGGTGGCTGGTAAAGCCCCCGTTATTGTGGAAGATCTCGAATACTTCGACATGCTAGCATCGTGAGTATTGTAACCATATCTTTCGATTGTACTTTTCTTGTCTCATTCTCATAACTTGCTTTTGTCATGTAGTGATGATGAAGAGCCGCCGGTACATGCTACGGCTGCCTCTCCTGCGGCCCCTGACGAGCCAGCTGAGCCAGATGTTGCTCCGAGGACTACCAGGGCCTCTGTAAAGAAGGTTTCTCAAACTCAGGCCCGAAACCTCAAACGCGCGAAGAAGGCCAAAGAAACCGAGGTTTCTCTGGAGGCCCATGTTTCTACAGTTTCTTATGATGATGTGAGTGTTTCTTATTTGCTTGCTTTCTCTTCATACACTTCTACTCTGACACACTCTTTCCTTCAGGCTTTAGTAAAGAGATTCATCGACTTGGGTACTGAATGTGCGGGGTACCTAAAGGTTGCGAAAGCTTCCGAAGGTGCAATTTTGATGTTTCAATCATTACTTTGTCTCTGTACTCTGTCTTTTGCTGTTTATCTGACTCCCCTTCGTCTTCTTTTGCAGCTGCCTTAGCAGCAGCGAACGCTCGAATTGCGTCGCTGGAAGCGGAGCTCAATGCTTCGCAAAAAGCTTATGATGTTGCGGCCGCCGCCAAGGTGAATGCTGAGAAGTCACAGAAATCTGCGCTTGGCAAGGCGAAAAAAGCTGAAAAAGCTTTAGCTGAAGCCAACAAGGAGCATGCTCAACGAGAGCAAGCCGTGGCGGAGCGTCTTCACACCATGTCTTGTGCTGCTGAAAGTAAGTTCTTCGACTTGTCTTTCTACTTTCGAATTCGGTTGCCCTTGTGTACCTGTTGTCACTTGTCTCTTCTTTTCGTTTCTATGTGTGCAGAATTTACTGGGGTATCTCCGTCGGCTTTGCAAACAGACGATGACCCTCTGATGAATGCGGTTAACCTACTCGAAGAAAACTGGATATCTATCCAGGAAACTTTTGAGTTGGCTGGCCGCGTTCTGTCACGGCTATTTGCCGGGTTGTGGCCGAAGAAAAGGATGGCAATCCCAAAGGACAACCTAACCGAACTCGCCAAGTCTTTTGACACCGATGAAGACCCCACTCTCCAGCTGAAGGGGCTGTCCATTAAGCGCGGCGCCGAAGGTGCCATTGCACTTTCTCTTGCGCATGGTACAGACTTCGACTGGGGGAGGGTTAGCTCCCCCCATGGCCACACCCGTGATGAGATGAAGGTGTTTTTCAAGAAGGCGAAGAAGTTGGCGCCTGCGTTGTTGACAACGATTTCTCCTTCGGCGGCATCTGCTGTGCCTGCTGTGCCACCTCCAGCGGCGAAAGATCCAGTGCCACCATCGACTTCTAGCGAGGAACTGGCCGCGCCCCCTTCTTCCACGGAGCACAATGCTGAGGTGGCGTAGACTCAGCTTCTTTGTAGCTATTTTAGTTTCCTCCTTTTTGAATGTAAAGACTTCAATTAAGTGCAACCCGAGAACCTTAGCCATAGGGTTGTACTCTTATGTAAATATATCCTCTTTATATGAGGTTTTATGCTGCCTTTCTGAAATTGTTTCTTCTTTCTTTTCTCTTGTAGTCGATGAATGTTCATGATCCTTTGACTCATGGTCCTGCTCCTTCCTCTGCTCGTGGATTCGATCCTCAGATTTCGTCGACTCCTAGTCGATGCAATCAATGCGCAGAATATTCTTCGAGGATTTCTGATCTTGAGGTTCGCTTGACTTCAGCCAAACGCCAAGCTCAGATGGCGTTTGATAAGGCTAGCAAAACTTCTGCCCTGACGAAGCAGGTGTCGATTCTTGGTGATGAAGTGTCCAGCTTGACGGCGAAGATTCTGCATCAGGAAGAATACAACTCTTTTATTCTTGGTATTGTCGAATCTGCTTGTGAAATGTTGCGATGTAAGCTTCCTCTCGACTTATTTTCTTCTCTTTGTACTGTTACTTTTGTGATATCCTTTGCCCTTATAGGCAGTTGCTTGGACTTTGCTGCGGAAGATCGTCGGGTTACCGAACGAAGTGCAGCTCTGGAGAAGATGCCCGCAGGTGTTGAGAATTTATGGTCTGATCCTTGACGCCGAAGCGCTATTGTGTTGCTTCAGGACCGTGCCCAAGATATTGGCGAGGCAGTGGATGGCTGTAGGAGAGCTCTTGTGACTATGCACTCGGTGATGCTTCCTCGCAATCCTCTGCCTGTTACTTTTCCATTGCTCCTTGACGTTTTTAGATCCAGCCAGTGAATCCATCGGTTGATAGAACTGAACCTAGTGGCAGGTGCCAACTTTGCTCTTGGGTGGATACGCAAGTGGCATCCAAGACTCAATTACAGTTCTATGTCGCTGAGCTATCCTCCTGGTGGGGCAGGCCTTCGAGTACATTTAGAGAGTACCTTGCAGCCTGCCCGACGAATTATAGCCAGGTTGTTGCAAGAAGACTCCGCGTTTTTCCGCGAATTTGACTACTTGGACCCTTTAGGTGTAGATGATTCTAACAACCCGATGTTGTAAGATGTATGTGGAACGCGAGAGTTTATTTATTTCGCGACTATATGTCTGAAATTTATTCTCAAGGCGTATTTGTATGGTTCGTGCGTTTGCCGCATTTTCTCTTTGAAAGACTCGTAAACTCGAATATGAGGAACGCTTTGTCTTTATTTATACTTGTAATGTAAGATACATGGGGTGACCCAAGAGATCCGGCATGTGACCTGTGGTCTGGATCTAGAGGGCATTGCCCCTGGTATAACTCGTGGCTTTTACAGCCTTTATTGTTCTACTCTATTGTCTTGTGAAGCTTATGTCGTCGTGGCTTTCTCTTTTTCCTCTGCGCCTGTTTCTTCTCCTGATGCTCCTACTCGTGGTTTCTTTGTTTCGGGCTCCGTGACGCATCCTTCGAGTAGCTTGACGCCTTCTGTAGTCGTGTTCTTCACCTTTTCTGCATAGTTGGCTATCATGCCAAAGTTTTGCGCCATCTTGTGGAACTCCCTGTCGCAGAGATCTGAGTCTTCAAAACTTCCTTTGACTGTAATTATTCCTCTTGGCCCTGGCATTTTAAGTACTAAATATGTATAGTGAGGTACTGCCATGAATCGCGAAAACGCGGGTCGTCCGAGGATCGCATGATATTGAGATGGCCAGTCCATGACTTCGAAGTCTAGTTTTTCTCTCCTGTAGTTTTGTCGGTTGCCGAAGCAAACATTGAGTGCTATCCGACCCAGTGGGTAGTTGGCACTTCCTGGCACAATCCCATGGAAGGAACAATCTGTTGGCTTCAGGAACTCTAGTGATATATGCATTGCTCGGAGTGTTTTCACGTATATCAAGTTAATTCCACTCCCTGCATCCATGAATATTCTGTCGACATCATACGCGCCGATTTGAGCTTTGAGTACCAGAGGCGCGTCTCCCGGCCGAGGTACTGTTGTAGGGTGATCTTCTCTGTTGAACTCTATTGGTTGCTCTGACCAATGCAGATATTCTGTTGTAGCTGGAGGCGACATGACTGCTAGATTGACTTGTCGAGTTATACTCTTTTCTTCTTTATTCGACTTGGGCACAGGTTGTATCATTGCTGTGATGTGTCCTTTTCATGGGACGTACCCTTCGTCGTCGTCGTGTCCCTTGTTTTGCTGGTCTTGTCCCTGGGGAGCTCCGTTGTTTCCTTGCTGGCTTGTCGGGGGATTGTTACTTCCTTCGAATCCTTGTCGCCTTGCTTCGGTTTGTTTGTTTATTGCTGCTTCTTGTAGTTTTAGGAATGTCGTGCAGTCTTTCATTGCATGCCTTGATACTCGCTTCCCGTCGATGAACGCTGAGTGTATATGACAAGGCCCATTGAGCATATCTTCTGGTGATGGGTTGTACTCTCTAGATTCTCTTGGTGGGAACTTCTTATAGTCCTCTTTTCCGTTGGTTCGATATCCCGAGCTTCTGCGATCGTTTCCTTGATAACTGTTGTCTTTATATCCTCCGGCGACTTGACTGTGAGAGCCGTAGGTATCGTAGTTTCGGGATCGTCTCCTTTGACTTCCATATCTATTTCTTCTGTCGTCCTCTGGAGATCGTGTCCGTTTGTTGTTGCACGCATCTTCTCCATCTGCAAATCTGTTTGCTGTGTCCATAAGGTCTAACACTGTTTTTGGCTTGATTCTACCCATCTCTTCGACTAGGTCTCTTCGCCTTAATCCAATGATGAACGCGTCTACTGCTCTTTCGTCTGAAACTTCGACTACTGAATTTTTGATGAGGCTCCATCTTTGGATGTACGCCCGCAGCGTTTCGTCGCGTTGCTGTACGCACGCTTTGACTTCTTCTATTGATGCTGGCCGTTTGTATGTCGACCTGAAGTTACTTGTAAATTGCTTTGTGAGGTCTTCCCAGCTTCCAATGGATTCTTTCTCTAGTTTGCTCAACCATGACATTGCTGCGCCGGTGAGGTGTAGTTGCAAACTTTGCATTGCTGTTTCTTTGGTTCCTCCTAGTATTTGAACTGCTTGCAGGTAATCAGCGAGCCATGATTGTGGTTCCTGTGATCCGTCGTATTTTTGCTGATCATGAGGTAGCTTAAATCCCTTAGGAACTGGAGTGGTGCGAACCCTGCGGGTAAAGCACGATGCCCCCATCTCTTTTTCGTCATCTTCATAGTCGCGCCTTTCGTTTGGGGATCGAGATCTTCGAGTTCCACCATGCTGTTTTGGTGACGGCGATCGAGATCGGTGTTTGCTGCTTCTATGTAGAGGACTGTTGTGACGGCGAGGTGATCTTGCTTTGTGTACTTCCTTGTGATGATGTGCTTCTTCTCCTTTTGCTGGTAGCTTGTGGCCAACCATGTTGAGTCCGTTCAATGCTGCTCTATGCATGTGCTCCCTAGGATCTCCTGGACTTGGTCGAGTTGTGAGCAGATATGCTTGTGCTGCTACTAATGCTGCTTCGGGGGTTTTTGGTAAGATGTTCCCTTGCTCGTCGACTGATAGGAAGGACGAGTCGAGATTTTTCGAGATACTTTGCCTGTCGGAGTACTCGAGGTTGTCATACCTTGAGCCGTGTCGACAATTTTTCCTTGCGTTGCTGTATGATACGTCGCTTCGTGCTTTGCGAGCAGCTTCGCTAGTTGCAATGGCTGATTTTTTCCTTCTTTGTATCTCTATCTTCTCCTTTGCTAGTTGCTTTGCTTGCTGCCTTAGGGCGTAATGATACCCCAATAGCATGTCTTTGCTGGAATTTGATGGTATTGCCGTGCCGTGTTCTACGGCTCCTTTTATTATTTTCCACTCGTCGACTGATAGTCGAATTATTTTCCTGGCTGTGCCCTTCTGCTAGATGATTTGCTCTTCTATCGATATTTGCTGGGTTTATCACTAGGTTGTTATTTTCATCGAATTCTTCTGAGTTGTCGCCCACAATGGCGAGTACCTGGCATTGCTTGCCGATGTCGTTGTTGAAGCTTGAGAAGATCGAGTCGCCATCTTCAGAAAGCTCTAATCCTGTCTTCCATGTATCTGTTGACTTGTCTGTGGTATCGTCGAGGCAGATCGTGAGATCTTCAAGTTGGACTTCCACGTCAAAATTTTCCTTTTCTTCGTTGTCTTCTGCGATCTTTTCTTTTTGTACTTCTTCTGGGCTGACCGGCGAGTTTACTTCGCTGGAAGAGCTTTCAGAATATTCCATCATTACTATTATTTTGGGCTCCTTTGCCGACGGATTTTGATCTTGTTTCGTCGGATCCGAAAGGCGAGAGGAACCCGATGGCCCGATGAAGATGCTCAAACTCCCAATGGTTAGTTCCGTCTCTTGACTTCCGTCGACTTCTGAACTGTTGTTGGATAAAAGCGAAAAAGCCGTCGAATTCATGATTCCAACGCCCAAGGTCCCCACGGTCGGCGCCAATTGACGAGGGTTAACTCGGCAAATGTCCTAGATGAAGGACTTAGGATCGGGGAGATAGGGCGTTGGATGAACTCGAAGGTAAAGTTAGTCGAAATAGGTGTGTATCAAAAGTAAACTTGGGTGTTCAACCTGGCTTGCTTTCAATCTGCCCCACACCGTCCCCTCCTGGCCCCTATATATAGGTGGCCAGGTCTCGAGGATCGGGTAGGGTCCGATACAGATTACAATATCGACATACGGTAAAGACTCGTATTCGACTATCATTACAATTGGGCCTAGCTTAACGGGCCTCAGGGGTACTCAACTAACGGGCTCTATTAGCTATACCCTTGTCACTCTCCATCTCTTATCTGTCTGTTATGCTTCGACGAAGAATTAAATTAATCTTGCATCCCTGGTGTTCTATTTTTGCATGAGTTGCAGTATTCTATTTTATACATAATTTTTTATGTGTTTTTAATTTTTATCTTGGTGTTTTATTTTTCTATAATATATGTGCATGTATCCTTGGCAGCGCTACCCGTACGTGTATGTTTTCTGTTGTAATTTCATTTGTTCATCACACACAAATCAGGATTGTACTCCGGGTCCTCTCTCTATCCAATTCGAGCAACATGGTGTAAGCTCTGTGTCTCTAAGCGCCGGTCACCAAGCTTACTTTAGGCTGCTTGCTCCTCGTGCTATGCTGCCTTCAAGCGTCAACCAATGGTTAAAGCCGCGAGGTTTTCATGGTGCTAAACTGTAACAACTCAGAAAATTGTAATCCACTTCCTATTAATTAAAGTGCCAAATTTTGGACCAAGATAAAACTTTTTATCTATTATTGCATGTATGCATGTATTTTCCATTATATGTATTTTATGATTTCATGTGTGTGATTAATTGTTGTGCAACAGTTAGTTAGTTATAACTTAACCAACAGAGACATTAGAGAAGGATTACACAAGCCAAAGAAACCAGAAAAAAAATCATAAAGAAAAAGAGAAGAATAAGATGATCTATGAAATCTTATTGACTACCCTACTTTGAGCCTTTAGAATAAGAAATCTGTAACTCAACTGAGGGTTTGGCCAGTTAGTTGAGCTTGACCAAGTTACATACTAACTCAAACAAGAAGTTTTCAACCAAAATTCAAATCGGAGCTTGACTCAAACATCAGCCAAACTTTGAATCTGAAACAGTGACAATACCAAAATTTGAAATAAGATTTTTGCATAACTTATTCTTTCTTGGTAACAAAAATATCACTGGAAACCTTGGCTAGTATGTTGATCACCCAAAGTGGAAATTTTCAAAATTTCGAATTTGAATCTCTTGCGGGCATTTCGTCGAACACCTGGCAGACGAAAATCGAGAGAAATCGAGTTCACTGTGAAGATCACTGTCGCCGTTCGCTCAAACCCTGTAGCCATGCTCCTGGACGATGCCGCGGTCGACCCCAGCTCCCTCTGCCCTGACCCAAGCCGTGCGACATGGGAGGAAACGGAGGACAGCACCCGGACCCCCCTCTCTTCTCCTTCTTCCTCTCTGCAAGCTCCCGACCACCGTGCCCTCGCCAGCACCGACCCACAGCACTAGGGGAGCAAGCCGACGCCGGGAATTGGTGGCGGAGCCTCGCCGGAGTCGTTTCCGCCCGTCGCCGTCGAGTTCTGCTTCCCCTACGCGCGCCGCCATCGCCGTCGTCATCTTCACTGCGCACAGGTGAGCTCCTCCGTCGCCGGCGAACACGATGCCTGTGAGCTGTTAGATCTTGATCTGTCGGTAGCGTACCGATTCGGTGCGGGTTAAGTGACCTGACGGGTGGGACCCTCTTGTCAGTTCGTTTTAAAACAAATCCCGCCCGGCGCGAAACGTTATCGGGCCGGCCCGTTCGGGTTCTGTAGAGAATCGGCCCGTTGGTTTCGAATTCAGTCCGTTTCGTTTTTATTTATTTTCCCGCCGTTCGAATTAATTCAAATAACTTTCAGATATGATTTTCAAACTTAAATTCCAAGAGTTTTAGAAATCCATTTTTAGCAAATGAATATGCGTTGGAAAGCTTAGGAAATTCTCTACACTGTAGAACTGGTTAGAATTAAAGTTGAGGTAGGAATTTAAATAAATAAGAATAATGTGACCATAGCTTTATTAATCATAGAACATTTCTATAAAATTATTTAAACCACCTAAAATTATGAAATTTGGTTTGTGAACTCACTAATGACCTATTCTACTGTTTAGTCAACCTTAATCAACTCAAACCTAGTTAGTGATATCACTTAGACCTTAATCCAATCCTATTGGGTAACATAAAATGATAGATTTCTATTGCACACTTAGAATTAAAATTTTGCCCTCAATACCAACCCACTTAATTAAACCCTCCACACTTGCACTAGTCCAGCCACCCTTAGTTCAATACCCATGCTTGGAAAGTAAGCCACATATGGTACTTGGTAGAAAATTTAACTTACACACTCAATGCAAACTTGGAAGAAAACTTGCAACACAATTCAAATAAAATCCAATAGGAAGGCTATTAGCATGGTGTAGTGATGATGTGCTTTGTGTTTATCCGTTGTTAGACGCTAGTGTTGCTGAGGAGGATATTGAAGGGGAATTTTATCAAGAAGAAGAAGAATACCCCGGACACTTTGCCAACCAAGGCAAGCCATCTTCTTGAAGCATATTCCAAATGCCTAGATTTACTATTGCATTCTACTTGTTATAAGTAAATTGCATGATTGAATTGCTAGAGTAGAATGGTAGAAGTGTAGTGATATCTTGCTTAGCAAGAGCATCAAGCTGAGTTTATCCAACTATAGCTTAGTGGTATCATCACTCAATATAGTTGCTTAGTCGCTAATAAAATTGAGGCCATCTCTAAGTGGAACCCCATTTGAACTTGGGGACTTGAACTTGAAAACTTGAAACGAAGATTCTCCTACATGATGGTCTTATGAAGGAAAATAATACTGACTAAGAACTATGGAATGTATTTGCTAAATGATAATAAGTGAGGTACCATGTGAGCCAACCATTACCGTACGACCACATTACCCCTAAATGGGAAGGGGCTTAGTCCGTAGCTTGTTCACCCTAGTATGGGAGGTCTTGTATCATCCTTTATAGAAGTGCACCGTGCGCGGGTACTTCTGAACCGAGTGGAAATTCCATTCATCCGGCACTCCGGAGCGGGCAAAACTAGAGACACCGGAACGGAAGATGTCCATGTCTCGGGCTCTAGGGAAGGATCCTGTACTAGAGTGAGCAAGTGAAAGAGTTTGTTTGATTATCTGAACCTCGCATACTCTGTGTAGGATGAACCATGGATTTCTCCCGGCAGATGTATCGAATCTTGTGGGTAAAGTGTACCCCTCTGCAGAGGTTTCAAACTATTCGAATAGCCGCGTCCTCGGTTATGGACAGTTGGCAAACTGTACTTGACTTTTGTCAAGAATGATAATAACTTATGGTAACCTTGGTGAAGGACATGACTTGACTTGACATTGATATTGACACACTTGAAGTTCCTCTCTAGATTGAACTTAGAGAACTAAACCTCTTTTCCACCAATGAACATTCTTGGGAAATAAAACTAGCTTTTGCAACTAAACTTAGTGCTTAGTCCACCATATCAACCTTGCATATCTACTTCAACATTTCATTTATAAGATGGTTTGCGAGTGCATCCAATGTACTCACGGCTGTGTCCCTGGCTATCAACTTGGCCAGACTATGGGGAAGAGTATCCGAAGGAAGGGTATGAAGAAGAGTATCAGAACTAAGATCTTCTACTGAGTCGCCATTGCCTGTAGGGTGAAGGCATGGACCCGAAGACGTTATTTCCGCTGCTATATTGTGATTGTAATATGAACTTGGTCTCTATGACCATTGTAACTGAATCATCGTATTGTAATGTCTATGGAACTGGTTACCAACTACGTTATGTGTATCACAACAATGATTCTGGGATTGTGGTGGAATGCATAACGGGCACTTCGAATTTGTGATAAATTCGGGGTCGTCACAAGTTGGTATCAGAGCCTAGGCTGACCATAGGAGACCTTAGTTAGAATGGGCGTTAAAGAAACTTTTACAAAAGCAAAGATATAAGTAATGGTTTGAAATTGCTTAGTCTTTTCCTCTCTATTTACAAAGTTTTGTACCTACTTCAGTTTTTACCTACTTAAAAGTTTGCACACTTGAGTTGATCACTAACTTAATCTAATCTAAAACTTGTAGATGGCACCGGTATTCACTGAGCAGTACCAGTTGGGCCATGGTGGCAGCCTCTGTTTTGAGCGCGACCTCACCACCCTGACCTTGTTCCTGGATCGTCTGTATCCGGAGTTCAAGGGAGCCGTGCTCAATGAGCACCCGGATGGAGAGCTACGGTGGCTTGTCAGGGCCAGTTGCCGTGGCAAGAAGGGAGATTTGAGTTCTCCAAGGATCAAGTTTGAGCTTGTGGAGAACACTTGGGCCGATGGTTTGGTCCGAGGTATGCAGGAGATGCACGCCCGCTTGTGCGGACTGCATGTTGAGGAGGTCCAGGGGGAGCACTTTAGGAACTTTGCTCGGCGTGATGCGGACGGGCGTCCCGCAAACATGCCAGGGCAAAATGAGCCGAGTACCTACATAGATCACATGGACTTCTTGCTGTACTCCACTCAGCAGGAGGCAGATCGTGCCTGTACCAAGGCCAACCTTGAGCACTTCGCACTGGTGGAGGCAAGGAGCACTATCAGGATTCTTGCTAGGGATCGCAAGAGTCTTCGCCGCTAGCGCGATGAGAGGGATCACACCATTGATGAGTTGAAGGCCAATGTGGCTGAGCTGACGGAGTACATTGAGAGTCTAGAGAGCCACCTTGGTGAGGAGGAAGGCATTGATCTCCGCAAGGAGGATAATGCCCTCATTAGTGACGAGGATGACTTCATGGAGGACCTTGATGATTCGGAGCATGATGAGGATGCTGGATTCATTGTGGATGATGAGGAGGAAGACCCCGAGGAGCCCGGAGTTTAGAGTTGGAGAACTCCGTGTTAATTAGTTATGAGTTTACTTTGAGTCACTTCGTGTAGGTGTGAGTTGTATCCCCCTCTCTAGTGGACGAGTTGCAATGGTTTGATGTAAACCATTTGTAATGTGAGAACTCGTGTGTATGATATGTTTGATGCTTGCTGAATGAAATATGAATTTGGCCCTTAAGGCCTTAGTAAGACAAAAATTGCATCATCCATGTTACATTTAAATCTTAGCAAATTAGCTTTTCCCTCTTGTCTTACACACCTTATCTTCAGATGCCGCGAGCACCCCCACCCCCGAACCCGGAAATGGCCGAACTGCTAAGGTTGATCATGGAAGACCGAGAAGCAGCCCGAGCTGAGCGCCAAGCTAACTTGGCCACTCTTCAGCAACTAACCCAGATGGCAATGAACCACAACAATGGCAATGGAAATGGCCATGGTGAAGGAGAAAACAATGGCCATGGTGATCACCGATCCAAGTTAAGGAGTTTCCAAAACACCAACCCTCCTATGTTCACTAAGTCTGAAGAACCCTTAGATGCCGATGACTGGCTTCGCACTATGGAGAACAATTTGGCAGTCGCCGAAGTTGGAGAAAATAAGAAGGTCTTGTACACCACCCACTATCTTGCGGGAGCCGCAAGAGCTTGGTGTAACACCCCACTTTTTGTAACCCTTATTAAGTCGTGTTTAGTGAGCTAAAAATGAGAGCCAACAAAAACTTTTTGCAACTAGGAAAATAAAATAGTGTTTCATGTGTGTTTGCTTGGATTGTTGTGAAAATCTTGATCTCTAGAGTGTTGTTTGATGGATGAGTTTTTGGACCAACTTAATCTTTGTGATCTATTGATCAGGCCATCTTTTGGATTACTAGCTTTTTCTCAAAATAAAGTATCTTGGCACCTCCTTTATTTTCAAAATGTTTTATTTTTCTAAAACTAGGAGCCAAGACCCATTTTAGAACGTGTGGTTCACCAAAATTAAGTGTCTATGAAACCATAGGAAATAGTGTTGTGATCCCACTATCTTATAAAACTACTATTTTATAAATCTTTGGCAAGTGGTTTTCAAAACATCTTTTAGAAAAACCCAATGGAGGAGATGGTGATGTCTCCACTAGTTTCCAAAAATTATTTACAACGGCTTTACTTCCTTGTTTGGATCTCTTTTCAACAATCTCAAGGGCATGGTCCCCATTTGAGCACATGTTCAAAACATTGCTCTCAGGATGGGTTGTTATCGCATGTGCTTGACTGTGTTTGATTTTGCTGGGTTACTTTTTGTGTGCATGATTGCTTTGCTTGAAGAAACTTCCTTTAGTCCTTATTATGTTTGTAGAAGTTTATTTTGCTAATAGCATCCAAGAGAAGTCAATAGGTATCAAGGAGGCAAGTTAGAATGCAAAATCATCCATATTCCAAATTTGGCCCTATCTTCATTCCTATTAACAGATTCGATTTCCAGGGGCTTGTATTAAGCTCATATCTTATATCTATGATAATGCACCTACCTAGGATTCATCTTTGTCATATGATCTTCCATTCTCTCCATTATCACTTTCTCACTTGAGACCATCTACTAATTTTTCCTAATCATGTCTTTGACCCTACTCAAATCAGTGACCATTTGCCATGTAGCAGATTCACTTTCCTCCACACTTTTAAATTTTGAACTAAATCCAGTAGGGACTCTCCTATGCCCTACTTCTCTTCTTCTTGATCTACTCTACCCTTCCATACCCTTGTTGGTATATTTTGGAACCTTGCTCTAATTAATGTGAGGTGGTTTTGAGCTCTAGTCAAAACTATCTCCACCCTTAGTTTTTCTTTATAAATTTGGAATCACTTCTTACCACTCACCATCCATTCTCCCCATAATTCAACTCCTCCCAAAATAAAATTTGAGAAAGTTATAACATGCTACCTTATGCATATAGAACCCTCTGAACCCAAAACCGTACTCTTCTATTTTCAAAAGCTTGTTTAAATCTTACTTGGCCGAAAATCTACGAATGCAAATGTTGGTGATCTTGCTTAATACAAGAGGAATTCCAACTTGGCATTGTCATTCAACTCTTCATATTCCATCAATCTAATTTATCCATACCTTCCAATGCTTGCTATTGTTTTGAAACCTCAAATCTAAATCAAAGGACCAACACATGCATAACCGTCCCTCTCAAACCCTATCTCCAATCCAAATATTGGATCATGCCATGCATTAGCACCATTTGACCCAAATCCCTCTCTCCCTCACTTTATTTTGAATTGATCGCCACCCCTCCATTCCATTGACCTCTCCAGCACCTGCACCCCTATCTGCCGACCTACTACTGTAGCTACAGTGATCCCTCTTGCTTATTTGTTTTGGGAAAGAGGAAGAGAGAAGAAAAGACCCATGCGTGCCTTGGGCAAACATCTTTGAAGAATTTTGCTCCAAACCGCACCACCTCCTACAGCCAGTGAGTGTTGAGTTACCTGTACACCTATACCCTCCACCCTGCAGCCCTACCTCTGCAGCCCTGCCTAGTCCCCTCTCTCTCTTATTCCCAAGGTGGCCGATGGCATGCTCTATTTTTAAAACGAGCACCTTTGCCCGAGATAACTCGCCACTGGCCTCCCCTACCCCTCCTCAAGTCTTCCCAAGCACGCCTGCAGTTTGTCCTTTCCCTATCGACCTCTATCGCCCGTGCTCTGAGAGCCTGCACTTCGTCGAACACCTGGCGTGCGAGCGTTCGGCGTCCTCTCTCCGAGCCGACCGACTTCCTCTTGACCTATCCTCTCGCCATAGGACGCACCCCACTCCCCTTGACACTCTGGCGCAGACCCATCTCTTCTACTTGTCCCTTTCTTGTTGTTCGCCCTCGCCGCGCTCCGCGGCCAGACAGCGGCCGCCACGTCGTGACAGTGCCCCGGCCGCCCCTAGATAAGACGCCACCCCGAGCCTCCCGTAGCGACCAAAAACACCTACCCTAGTTCAACTCCCTCTCCTCTCCATCTCATAGTCCCCAGGTGCGAAGCCCTGCTTCGTCCTCCTCTCTGACCGGACGAGAAACCGAGCCGGAGCTCGTTGTTGTTGGTCAAGAAACTCGACAAAAGCGAGGTTGCTCTACCTCTCCCTTCTTTGCTTTTCCTTGCTCTCAGTCTCTTCGACTCCGCTCCCTCTCCCTGACCTTGCTGCCCTCTCTGTATCCAGGAAATCGCCAGAAAAATCGCCGTCATCGGGCTCTGCTCGCGCGAACGCGGAGGTCGTCGTCGTTGGAGCTTCGTCCGTGCGGTCGCGGAAACCGTCGCCGTCCACGCGAACAGCCGGGAGCTCGCCTGCGCGTTCATGGTGCCAGGAAAGGTCTGCCTCGATCTCCTCCTCAACTTCCCGAACTTTCCGCCGTCTCCTCCACCGCCGACTGCTTCCCCGGTGAGCACCTTCTCCGTCTCTGTCGAGTTCAGCTAGCAGAGGCATCGTGCATGTTCCTGGAGCACGAATATTAAAGCAGCGCTAATGTTTTTTTCTAGTCAAGTGTCCCAGCCCATAGCATAGTGAGCCGGCCCGGCACTGGCCTGCGTCGGCCGGGCAGATCTGGCCCGTTTCGTTTTTTTTAGAAAATCTGTTTAATTCTTTTTCCTCTGACCTGCAACTTGTAAAATCCACCAAAAATCGAATATCTCTCCGTTTGACCTGATTCAAACTTCTGTAGATTTCTCATTAAAATGGCTATCTAATGGCACTGGTCCCACTCCAATTGGACCCTTGTAGAAATACTTGTTTTTAATCTTGAAAAACAAGCATCTTTTAGTGAAAATTGCAAATCTAGAGTTTTATATATTGAAATGCTGTGTTTTAAATTTTCAGAGATACATTGGTGTGTTAGCTTGCATGTCACACTAGATTTGCTATTTTAGGAGCATATGGTTACCTGTAGTAATTACCTTAGTGATGCTTAGGTTTCACATGGTTTTATTTATTGTGCTCAGTAGGAATATTATTTTTGGATGATTCCAACTTCCAGTGGTAGATTGTTGTGTCATCTTGCTTTACTCACTGGTTTTACCTTTTTAGGACTTTTATTCTTGTAGTAGTAATTGAAATGGTATTGTGTGTAGTTAATCTTAGAAAAATCACCATTTTCTGTAGGAGTAGAATTTTGTGTTCAATCCAACTTTGTTGGATTGTGTTCTGGAAGAGCATTCCAGAACACCTGACCTCATATTTTTCTGATATTCGGAGAATATTTGAGGATTAAATTGGTACTCTAGTGATATTCTCCTAGTGTTAAATTCATAGGAAATAGACCACACTTTGTTTTTCAGTAACTCCAACTTTGGTAGTTTCTTAAGCTTGTTGTCAACCTACTATATTGATTGATGTGCTGTTTGATTCACTGGATGCCTGCATGCTTGAATTGGTTGCTAAGTGGTGGTGTTCACATCAACCTAAGAAACCCTAGTTTCTAGTAGGTTTAATTTGCTAATTAAGAACCTTTAAAACATTGTTTGTTTTCTAAACTTGTTGCTTCTGGTACTCTTTGATAAGATGGTATGTAGTGCTGAAATGCTTGTGTCTTGTGTATGCATGTATGCTTATTGTGTGCTTTTATTTTTCCGGCGATAGAATCGAACGAGGAGTGTACCGAGGAGGGAGAAATCTTTGAATATCAAAAGGAAGGAGACTAGGGACAAGCTACTAAGGCAAGCCATCTAACTTGATGCATATCTGAACCCTAATTACACATTTGCATGTCTCCTTCTAATTTTATTACAGTGCATTGATTTATGTTGCTATAGTCCCTATAGCAATTATTTGTTGACTCAAGCTCCGCGAGTCAAGTTGTTATCATCCATCGAGATGACCCCCTTTGCTACCTATTCAATATCCCCTAAAGTAGTGGCTTGTTGGTTAGCAACAATGCCTTTGATAAACTTTCTAGTGGAGCTAAAACTCTAGGACTGGGAACACTCAATGAAAGTTTACGAAAATGTTTCCGAAAACCTTGGGGTAGTAACTACCCCACTGAACTGATTTCAAAAATGGTTTTTGTCAAAATGAAGGACAAGGAGATGGTGGTTTTTAATATGACATTGGTGATCACTAGGCGTTCGCTCAGAACAATTAACCCATGCAACCACATTACCCTGGTATGGGACGGGGCTTAGTCGGAAGTTTATCTGCCTTAGTGCGGGGAGCCTCATACTATATACGGGTCTGGAGGACCCCGGAATCCGGATTGCCGCCAGATTATGGGCAATAGTAAATCGGGATCCATCGGGATTTATCCGGCCGGAAGACACTTGGGTTTCTCCCGCCGTGGCACTGGAACTACGCTCGACGGAGGTAGACGGCCAGGGTTTGCCGGGGATGTATACTCCACAGGGTAGGCGCCCGTATTAAGGTGGATAGATGGAAGGCTCTGATCGATTATCCGAACCCCGCATACTTGTGTATGACGGTCCGTGGTGGTATCCCGGCGGATTTATCGGATGGTGTGGGTAAAGTGTACAACCTCTGCAGAGTGAAATTCTATTCGAATAGCTGAGTCCTCGGTCATGGACGGTTGGGACGACCGTTGCCTAGCCCAATGTCGGTTTTGTTTTTCAAAGTGGATTTCGAAAAGAAATGGAGAAAATGCCGGACGGAGTACTCGGAGGGTACTGCCGTGGCACATGCTTGGTTCGGAGTACTTGTAGGGTACTGCCGAAGGTGGGAAGTGGTCATGTGTGATTGACCCGAAATTAATAAGAATGGTGGTCATGTTTGATTGACCCCGGCTCTTCTCTTGAAAATGAGTTCCCCCTTCCCTAGAGCTTTTCCAAGGATGTCTTGCAAAAAACTCTTCTTTAATAAGGATATAGAGATGTCGTATGACATGCTATATCGTCACGAGAAATTGACTAGATAGGAAAAACTAGATTAGAGCCTTTCTCCTTGCTACAGCCAAACTGCATATTTGTCCTCTCCCCTTTAGATGGTTTGCGAGTACAATTCAAATGTACTCACGGCTTTGTCCCTGGCTATTAACTTGGTCAGACTATGAAGAAGACTGCGGGGAAGGTGATGGTGGTTGCGATGACGCCAGTGCGAACTAGGAACGTCTCCCAGTGAGTTGCCTGTAGGGTAGTAGGCATGACGTGGGTCATCAACGCTGCTTGGTATCCGCTGCTTAGTTTGTAAATTTGCCCTGCGTGGCATTATCAGTCTTGGTCGTGTGACCAATTGTAAGACTTTATATTCGGTACTGTAATGGATGATGTAACTTTGATATCAGCTCGGTTATGTGGACTCACGACATACTGATCATGGGATCGTGAGTTGTATGCATAACGGGAATTCCGGGTGGTAAACCGGGGTCCCCACAGAGTTGGTATCAGAGCCATCCTGACTGTAGGAGTCCTTAGTTAGCATGAGCGTTAGTTAGGAAACTACTTTTTGGGTAAACCTAATTGCAAAACTTATATTCCCTAGGTAGCCAATAGTATGGCTTATTCCCTACTTGCCCTTTTCAACACTTCTAATCTTACCTCTCTAATTTCTCAAGGATTTTAAAGATTTTACTCTCCTACCTTTCCCACTTCAAATTCAAATAATGGACGTTATACCCCAACTAGACCTGAAGCTTAGCAATACCAGATGGAGCAAATATTCAGACGGATGTCTTCAAACATACCCAGCTGTGAAGGAAGAAGGATTTTGTCAATGTTTTGCCTTTGGTTCATACCAATGGCTCTGTCAAGATACTAACCTTGATCCTCCCTGGACTTGCACTTTTGCAGTCGTCAAGGACCAAGTACTTAGTTGCTTGACGAGTATTTATTAGGTTTGTTGAGCGTGTATGCCACCAATGGCACACCTCAGCAATTCCTCTGAAGACCTCACATCCCTGTGATGTGATACAAGAAGACCTACAACACTGCACTCCCCAAGTCAACATCAACGACTCAACAACACTGCAACTTCATCACCAACTGCCATCAATTTTCTGCTAAAGCGAGAGTTAAGGAGAATGAAGACATCAACAACTATGACCACCATGAGCCTAGGATGATTAGGACTAACCCCAAATATCGCGCGTTGTTAGGCATCATTGGTACTTGAAGTACCTCGTGTGATTTCTGCGATTGATTGTTGATTGCCTTGTTTGTTCTTGGTAGTGTGTGCAAATGTCTGGTGTGTTTCTTAAATGTGTATTGTTACCTTGTGCTTGTGCTTGTTTTGGCCTCTCGGCCTTCAAAATCATCTATCGTGTAAAACTCTGAATTGAAAACCTCTTTAAAAAGTGTTTTCCATCTCATCTATTTATGTCAGCTCGAGTAGCGTAGATAAATTAAAAGTAAAACACTAACCCTAAAACTCGATAATAGTGGAGTATAAATCCTCTCGCCACTCTTATCCAAGATTTGATGCGGAGACTTTTGCTACGAGCTTCAAGCTTCGTCAACACCTCTCTACAACAACAAGGAAGCAGAAGATAGACCCGTCTGTACTACAAAGGACTTCTAGAAGACAAAGACATCACTAACCAGGATCGTCTAACCATAATTCTAGATTTTTGCTAACATTGGTGATACTCTCTTAGCACCCCAACGCTTGCTAAACTTCTAACAAGCCGACGAACATTGAGCATAGGAGTATCAAGGCCAAGACCTAACATTCGAAGATCAACCCGTTGTCGCCACTTGAAGCCCGAAGACTCATGTGCTTGATCTCCACGGAGCAAAAAGAAGGATGAAGACTCTCCAAAATCAAGCCATCAATATCGACTCTGCATTTAGGAGGTATCAATGGAGGTAGCAACGATGAGAAGTGAAGGCCTTTCTAACTCACTCGCTTGCTCGTTCAAATTTTGACGGGTTTGAAACCAATACTGACTTATGCCACGAGTAGGAAATCCACGTGAAGATTTCTCGGAAGATGAAGTCGACTCAAGGTATCCCAATATACCTCAAGATTCTCAAGGCTACAGGAAGGAAGATCTTCAATAGTCCCCACCAACCGGAAGACAAGAAGGAATAAATCGTTGACTACTAGAAGACACATCGTTGGTGGTACACCGCCACGTGAAGTGTTTTTTTTAGCTCAATCATAAGACGACCTAGGAGAATGGTTCCATTAGGACTAACCTACGCCTTGGTAGTTAGGAAGCGTAGAAGACTAAGTTGATAAAAATTCGACGTGCCTATCAAGACCGAAGCATAGATGCTCTCGTCTACCGTCTGCAAGATCGAGATTAAAGGTCTACGCCAACATCAAGCTTCAAGGCACGACTCCAAGATCTGAAGATTCCATCAAGCTACGCGAGGGAAGAAGCGACTCCAAGCCAACAAGAGCTACCCGAGAAGCCTCGACTCTTCAAGACCTCAATCGCGAGTTGAAACCCTTCTAACTCTCGTAGGATCCTTTTTGGACATACTAGATAGCTTGACCCCACTAACCTTAAAAAGTGTCTCGGCACGGTTTCGACAAGGTACTTTCGGCAACATCAACTCTTCAGCCATCAACTGCAGCAAGTGAAGACGATCTACATCTTCGGCAAGAGCAAGTCTTTGATGCAGCTCGAAGTATCATCAAAAGTTGGAAGAGCAACCTTTCGAAGTCTAACTCTAACCTAGTCTCTTCACCTCTCTAGTACCACACTTAGGAATCTCGGGACGAGATTCTGTTTAAGGGGGGAAGAGCTGTAACACCCCACTTTTTGTAACCCTGATTAAGTCGTGTTTAGTGAGCCAAAAATGAGAGCCAACAAAAACTTTTTGCAACTAGGAAAATAAAATAGTGTTTCATGTGTGTTTGCTTGGATTGTTGTGAAAATCTTGATCTCTAGAGTGTTGTTTGATGGATGAGTTTTTGGACCAACTTAATCTTTGTGATCTATTGATCAGGCCATCTTTTGGATTACTAGCTTTTTCTCAAAATAAAGTATCTTGGCACCTCCTTTATTTTCAAAATGTTTTATTTTTCTAAAACTAGGAGCCAAGACCCATTTTAGAACGTGTGGTTCACCAAAATTAAGTGTCTGTGAAACCATAGGAAATAGTGTTGTGATCCCACTATCTTATAAAACTACTATTTTATAAATCTTTGGCAAGTGGTTTTCAAAACATCTTTTAGAAAAACCCAATGGAGGAGATGGTGATGTCTCCACTAGTTTCCAAAAATTATTTACAACGGCTTTACTTCCTTGTTTGGATCTCTTTTCAACAATCTCAAGGGCATGGTCCCCATTTGAGCACATGTTCAAAACATTGCTCTCAGGATGGGTTGTTATCGCATGTGCTTGACTGTGTTTGATTTTGCTGGGTTACTTTTTGTGTGCATGATTGCTTTGCTTGAAGAAACTTCCTTTAGTCCTTATTATGTTTGTAGAAGTTTATTTTGCTAATAGCATCCAAGAGAAGTCAATAGGTATCAAGGAGGCAAGTTAGAATGCAAAATCATCCATATTCCAAATTTGGCCCTATCTTCATTCCTATTAACAGATTCGATTTCCAGGGGCTTGTATTAAGCTCATATCTTATATCTATGATAATGCACCTACCTAGGATTCATCTTTGTCATATGATCTTCCATTCTCTCCATTATCACTTTCTCACTTGAGAACATCTACTAATTTTTCCTAATCATGTCTTTGACCCTACTCAAATCAGTGACCATTTGCCATGTAGCAGATTCACTTTCCTCCACACTTTTAAATTTTGAACTAAATCCAGTAGGGACTCTCCTATGCCCTACTTCTCTTCTTCTTGATCTACTCTACCCTTCCATACCCTTGTTGGTATATTTTGGAACCTTGCTCTAATTAATGTGAGGTGGTTTTGAGCTCTAGTCAAAACTATCTCCACCCTTAGTTTTTCTTTATAAATTTGGAATCACTTCTTACCACTCACCATCCATTCTCCCCATAATTCAACTCCTCCCAAAATAAAATTTGAGAAAGTTATAACATGCTACCTTATGCATATAGAACCCTCTGAACCCAAAACCGTACTCTTCTATTTTCAAAAGCTTGTTTAAATCTTACTTGGCCGAAAATCTACGAATGCAAATGTTGGTGATCTTGCTTAATACAAGAGGAATTCCAACTTGGCATTGTCATTCAACTCTTCATATTCCATCGATCTAATTTATCCATACCTTCCAATGCTTGCTATTGTTTTGAAACCTCAAATCTAAATCAAAGGACCAACACATGCATAACCGTCCCTCTCAAACCCTATCTCCAATCCAAATATTGGATCATGCCATGCATTAGCACCATTTGACCCAAATCCCTCTCTCCCTCACTTTATTTTGAATTGATCGCCACCCCTCCATTCCATTGACCTCTCCAGCACCTGCACCCCTATCTGCCGACCTACTACTGTAGCTACAGTGATCCCTCTTGCTTTTTTGTTTTGGGAAAGAGGAAGAGAGAAGAAAAGACCCATGCGTGCCTTGGGCAAACATCTTTGAAGAATTTTGCTCCAAACCGCACCACCTCCTACAGCCAGTGAGTGTTGAGTTACCTGTACACCTATACCCTCCACCCTGCAGCCCTACCTCTGTAGCCCTGCCTAGTCCCCTCTCTCTCTTATTCCCAAGGTGGCCGATGGCATGCTCTATTTTTAAAACGAGCACCTTTGCCCGAGATAACTCGCCACTGGCCTCCCCTACCCCTCCTCAAGTCTTCCCAAGCACGCCTGCAGTTTGTCCTTTCCCTATCGACCTCTATCGCCCGTGCTCTGAGAGCCTGCACTTCGTCGAACACCTGGCGTGCGAGCGTTCGGCGTCCTCTCTCCGAGCCGACCGACTTCCTCTTGACCTATCCTCTCGCCATAGGACACACCCCACTCCCCTTGACACTCTGGCGCAGACCCATCTCTTCTACTTGTCCCTTTCTTGTTGTTCGCCCTCGCCGCGCTCCGCGGCCAGACAGCGGCCGCCACGTCGTGACAGTGCCCCGGCCGCCCCTAGATAAGACGCCACCCCGAGCCTCCCGTAGCGACCAAAAACACCTACCCTAGTTCAACTCCCTCTCCTCTCCATCTCATAGTCCCCAGGTGCGAAGCCCTGCTTCGTCCTCCTCTCTGACCGGACGAGAAACCGAGCCGGAGCTCGTTGTTGTTGGTCAAGAAACTCGACAAAAGCGAGGCTGCTCTACCTCTCCCTTCTTTGCTTTTCCTTGCTCTCAGTCTCTTCGACTCCGCTCCCTCTCCCTGACCTTGCTGCCCTCTCTGTATCCAGGAAATCGCCAGAAAAATCGCCGTCATCGGGCTCTGCTCGCGCGAACGCGGAGGTCGTCGTCGTTGGAGCTTCGTCCGTGCGGTCGCGGAAACCGTCACCGTCCACGCGAACAGCCGGGAGCTCGCCTGCGCGTTCATGGTGCCAGGAAAGGTCTGCCTCGATCTCCTCCTCAACTTCCCGAACTTTCCGCCGTCTCCTCCACCGCCGACTGCTTCCCCGGTGAGCACCTTCTCCGTCTCTGTCGAGTTCAGCTAGCAGAGGCATCGTGCATGTTCCTGGAGCACGAATATTAAAGCAGCGCTAATGTTTTTTTCTAGTCAAGTGTCCCAGCCCATAGCATAGTGAGCCGGCCCGGCACTGGCCTGCGTCGGCCGGGCAGATCTGGCCCGTTTCGTTTTTTTAAGAAAATCTGTTTAATTCTTTTTCCTCTGACCTGCAACTTGTAAAATCCACCAAAAATCGAATATGTCTCCGTTTGACCTGATTCAAACTTCTGTAGATTTCTCATTAAAATGTCTATCTAATGGCACTGGTCCCACTCCAATTGGACCCCTGTAGAAATACTTGTTTTTAATCTTGAAAAACAAGCATCTTTTAGTGAAAATTGCAAATCTAGAGTTTTATATATTGAAATGCTGTGTTTTAAATTTTCAGAGATACATTGGTGTGTTAGCTTGCATGTCACACTAGATTTGCTATTTTAGGAGCATATGGTTACCTGTAGTAATTACCTTAGTGATGCTTAGGTTTCACATGGTTTTATTTATTGTGCTCAGTAGGAATATTATTTTTGGGTGATTCCAACTTCCAGTGGTAGATTGTCGTGTCATCTTACTTTACTCACTGGTTTTACCTTTTTAGGACTTTTATTCTTGTAGTAGTAATTGAAATGGTATTGTGTGTAGTTAATCTTAGAAAAATCACCATTTTCTGTAGGAGTAGAATTTTGTGTTCAATCCAACTTTGTTGGATTGTGTTCTGGAAGAGCATTCCAGAACACCTGACCTCATATTTTTCTGATATTCGGAGAATATTTGAGGATTAAATTGGTACTCTAGTGATATTCTCCTAGTGTTAAATTCATAGGAAATAGACCACACTTTGTTTTTCAGTAACTCCAACTTTGGTAGTTTCTTAAGCTTGTTGTCAACCTACTATATTGATTGATGTGCTGTTTGATTCACTGGATGCCTGCATGCTTGAATTGGTTGCTAAGTGGTGGTGTTCACATCAACCTAAGAAACCCTAGTTTCTAGTAGGTTTAATTTGCTAATTAAGAACCTTTAAAACATTGTTTGTTTTCTAAACTTGTTGCTTCTGGTACTCTTTGATAAGATGGTATGAGTGCTGAAATGCTTGTGTCTTGTGTATGCATGTATGCTTATTGTGTGCTTTTATTTTTCCGGCGATAGAATCGAACGAGGAGTGTACCGAGGAGGGAGAAATCTTTGAATATCAAAAGGAAGGAGACCAGGGACAAGCTACTAAGGCAAGCCATCTAACTTGATGCATATCTGAACCCTAATTACACATTTGCATGTCTCCTTCTAATTTTATTACAGTGCATTGATTTATGTTGCTATAGTCCCTATAGCAATTATTTGTTGACTCAAGCTCCGCGAGTCAAGTTGTTATCATCCATCGAGATGACCCCCTTTGCTACCTATTCAATATCCCCTAAAGTAGTGGCTTGTTGGTTAGCAACAATGCCTTTGATAAACTTTCTAGTGGAGCTAAAACTCTAGGACTGGGAACACTCAATGAAAGTTTACGAAAATGTTTCCGAAAACCTTGGGGTAGTAACTACCCCACTGAACTGATTTCAAAAATGGTTTTTGTCAAAATGAAGGACAAGGAGATGGTGGTTTTTAATATGACATTGGTGATCACTAGGCGTTCGCTCAGAACAATTAACCCGTGCAACCACATTACCCTGGTATGGGACGGGGCTTAGTCGGAAGTTTATCTGCCTTAGTGCGGGGAGCCTCATACTATATACGGGTCTGGAGGACCCCGGAATCCGGATTGCCGCCAGATTATGGGCAATAGTAAATCGGGATCCATCGGGATTTATCCGGCCGGAAGACACTTGGGTTTCTCCCGCCGTGGCACTGGAACTACGCTCGACGGAGGTAGACGGCCAGGGTTTGCCGGGGATGTATACTCCACAGGGTAGGCGCCCGTATTAAGGTGGATAGATGGAAGGCTCTGATCGATTATCCGAACCCCGCATACTTGTGTATGACGGTCCGTGGTGGTATCCCGGCGGATTTATCGGATGGTGTGGGTAAAGTGTACAACCTCTGCAGAGTGAAATTCTATTCGAATAGCCGAGTCCTCGGTCATGGACGGTTGGGACGACCGTTGCCTAGCCCAATGTCGGTTTTGTTTTTCAAAGTGGATTTCGAAAAGAAATGGAGAAAATGCCGGATGGAGTACTCGGAGGGTACTGCCATGGCACATGCTTGGTTCGGAGTACTTGTAGGGTACTGCCGAAGGTGGGAAGTGGTCATGTGTGATTGACCCGAAATTAATAAGAATGGTGGTCATGTTTGATTGACCCCGGCTCTTCTCTTGAAAATGAGTTCCCCCTTCCCTAGAGCTTTTCCAAGGATGTCTTGCAAAAAACTCTTCTTTAATAAGGATATAGAGATGTCGTATGACATGCTATATCGTCACGAGAAATTGACTAGATAGGAAAAACTAGATTAGAGCCTTTCTCCTTGCTACAGCCAAACTGCATATTTGTCCTCTCCCCTTTAGATGGTTTCCGAGTAAAATTCAAATGTACTCACGGCTTTGTCCCTGGCTATTAACTTGGTCAGACTATGAAGAAGACTGCGGGGAAGGTGACGGTGGTTGCGATGACGCCGGTGCGAACTAGGAACGTCTCCCAGTCAGTTGCCTGTAGGGTAGTAGGCATGACGTGGGTCATCAACGCTGCTTGGTATCCGCTGCTTAGTTTGTAAATTTGCCCTGCGTGGCATTATCAGTCTTGGTCGTGTGACCAATTGTAAGACTTTATATTCGGTACTGTAATGGATGATGTAACTTTGATATCAGCTCGGTTATGTGGACTCACGACATACTGATCATGGGATCGTGAGTTGTATGCATAACGGGAATTCCGGGTGGTAAACCGGGGTCCCCACACTTGGTGGGATAGCACTCGTGCAATGCAAGCCCAAGGGTATGTGATGCCTTGGGAGGAGTTCAAGAGCAAGTTTAGCAAAGCCCATGTTCCGTTGGGATTGGTTAAAAGGATGAGAGATGAGTTCAGGAATCTGAAGCAAGGTTCCCTATCTGTGGTTGACTACCGTGACAAGTTCCTTACCTTGTCTAGGTATGCCCCAGATGACACCAACACCACTGAGAAGAAGCAAGAAAGGTTTCTGGATGGACTTCATGATGAGATGCAATGTGTCCTGGTCAGCATTCACTTTGCCGACCTAGAGTCATTGGTTGACTCTGCCATTCAGATGGAAGGCAAACTCAAGCAAGCTGCAGAGAACCGCAAGCGCCGTATGATGTATCAAGGCAACTCGAGCAACTCGCAGAAGCCAAGGGGAAATCCACCTATGGGTTTCGCCCCTAGACCTATGAGGCCATCTGCACCTGCTCCACGTCCCAACTTTCCTAGCCGTCCGCCCGGCAACAACTTCAACCGTGCACCTCCGAGACCTAATGGCAACCACTTCAACACCAATACCCCTAGGCCAAATGGCGCCCCTATGCTGCCCAAGCCTGGTGACAAGTCTGGTGTTACCTGTTATGAGTGCGGACTCAAAGGGCACTACTCCAATGAGTGCCCCAAGAAGCTAAATGATGCGTCCAAGACCACTGCTCCTGCTCAGCAGCAGCGCCATGTTGGAAATGGCAAGAATTATCCACCAAGGAACCAGCCTCACCCTCGAGGCCGTCTGAACCATATGAATGTTGAAGAAGCTCAGGAAGCAACCGACGTTGTGCTTGGTATGTTCCCTGTTAACTCAGTTCCTGCAAGAGTTCTGTTTGATTCTGGAGCTTCACACTCGTTTGTCACTAAGTTATTTGTTGATAAAAGTGGACTTCAACCAACACCCCTGAAACATGCCATGTTAGTACAAATACCTGGGTCAACAACAAGGGCTGAGTGAAACTATTTGGCAGTTCCCATAGAAATTCATGGAATATCTTTCTTAGCCAATTTGATAGTTTTGGGAACCAAAGGTTTGGAAGTAGTTCTTGGTATGAATTGGATGTCTTCCCATCAAGGAGTGATAGATTGTGCCAAGAAGACCATCACCATGAAGAGTAGCACTGGAATTGTAGTAAAGCATGTGTCCGTAAAACCACCTCAGACCACCAGATGTCATAAGAGTATCTCAGGACCAACTATAGAGGAAGTTCCCATTGTCTGTGAATACCCGGATGTTTTTCCCCACGAGCTACCCGGAATGCCACCGGATCGGGATATTGAGTTTATCATTGAGCTTATTCCTGGGACTGGATCCATAGCCCAACGACCCTATCGTATGAACCCAGCTGAACTAGTGGAGTTGAAGAAGTAATTGGATGACCTTTTGAGTAAGGGATTGATTCAGCCAAGTTCTTCTGCTTGGAGATCACCCGTCTTGTTTGTGGATAAAAGTGACGGTTCCAGCCGACTGTGCACTGATTACCGCAAGCTAAATGATGTGACCATCAAGAATAAGTATCCTCTCCCTAAGATTGATGATCTGTTTGACCAATTGACCGGAGCTCGAGTCTTCTCCAAGATAGACCTTAGAACCGGATACCATCAACTGAAGATCCGTGCAACTGATATACCCAAAACAGCCTTCACTACCCGATACGGATTATATGAGTACACCGTAATGTCCTTCGGATTAACCAATGCCCCTGCTTATTTCATGAACCTCATGAATAAGGTTTTCATGGAGTTTCTAGATAAGTTTGTTGTTGTCTTCATTGATGACATCCTTATCTACTCTAAGTCCGAAGAGGACCATGCAACCCATTTGAGATTAATCTTAGAGACTCTGAGAGAGCATCAGCTTTATGCCAAGTTCAGCAAGTGTGAGTTTTGGTTGAAAGAAGTTGGATTCCTAGGCCATGTGTTATCAGCTGGAGGAATATCAGTAGACCCAAAGAAGATCAAATCAGTCATGGAATGGGAAGCCCCTACCACTCAAACTGAAGTTAGAGGTTTTCTCAGATTAGCGGGATATTACCGCAAGTTTGTTGAAGGGTTTTCAAGCATTGCCCGGCCAATGACCCAACTGTTAAAGAAGGACAAGAAGTTTGAATGGACCCCTAAGTGCGAAGAGAGTTTTCAAGAGCTCAAGAAGCGATTGGTAACCGCACCCGTCCTAACCATGCCCGATATCACCAAGAACTTTGATGTCTATTGCGACGGCTCCAAACTTGGACTTGGTTGCGTACTAATGCAAGAAGGCAAGGTCATAGCTTACCTCTCCCGGCAGCTCCGACCTCATGAAGAAAATTACCCAACCCATGATCTGGACTTAGCCGCCGTAGTTCTAGCTTTGAAGACCTGGAGGCACTATCTTATGGGCAACCGTTGCGAGATCTACACTGACCACAAGAGTTTGAAGTATATTTTCACCCAGAAGGAGTTCAACATGAGGCAAAGAAGATGGATAGAGTTGATCAAGGATTATGATCTGGAAATTCATTATCACCCCGGTAAGGCCAATGTGGTGGCCGATGCATTGAGTAGGAAGCCCTGCTCGTTGAATATGATGACCAAAGAGGAGCAACCCATGTTGCACCAAGAGTTTGAAAAATTTGGATTGGAACTAGTCAGTCGAGGATTCTTAGCCAACCTGGAGTTTCAACCCACCTTGATGAGCCAAATTAAAGAAGCCCAGAAGGGAAGTGCGAGTATTGACGGAATTAAGCGCAGAATTAGTTCCGGCAAGGTGCCAGGATTTGAAGAAGATGATCAAGGAGTTCTTTGGTATAAAGGACGTATCTGTGTGCCTGCAGACTCAGAATTGAAGGAAGTTATTATGGGAGAAGCCCATGAGACACCTTACTCCATTCATCCCGGTGGAACTAAGATGTACCAGGATTTAAAGGCACAATTTTGGTGGCATGGGATGAAGCGTGAGATTGCATCGTTCATATCTAAGTGTGATATTTGTCAAAGAGTCAAGGCTGAACATCAACGTTCTGCTGGATTGCTGCAACCTTTGCAACTTCCGGAATGGAAGTGGGAATCTGTTGGAATGGATTTCATCACTGGATTTCCAAGGTCTAGCCGTGGCAATGACTCTATCTGGGTCATTGTGGATAGACTGACCAAAGTTGCCCACTTTATTCCCGTCAAGACCACTTATACCTCAGACAGCTGGCAGATCTTTATGTATCCAGAATTGTGAGTTTACATGGAGTCCCAAAAACCATAGTTTCCGATCGAGGAACTCAATTCACCTCAAGATTTTGGAGAAGTTTGCATCAAGCCTTGGGAACCAAATTAGCCTTTAGCACAGCTTACCACCCTCAGACTGATGGACAGACAGAAAGAGTAAATCAGATACTTGAAGATATGTTGAGAGCCTGTGTTCTAGCCTATGGAGCTAAGTGGGAAGATTGTCTGCCTTTCGCGGAGTTTTCCTACAACAACAGTTATCAAGCCAGTTTGCAAATGGCCCCATTTGAAGCATTATATGGAAGAAATGCCGTACCCCTTTGAATTGGTTGGAAACCGGAGACAGTCAGATATTTGGACCTGACATTCTGCAGGAGGCTGAAGAGAAGGTTCGCATGATTCGTGATTACCTCAAGGAAGCCCAGTCTAGACAGAAGGGTTATGCCGACAAGAGGCGTAGAGAACTGACCTTCCAGATTGGAGATTTTGTTTATCTTAGAGTATCACCTCTCAAGGGAATGCAGAGATTCCAAGTCAAAGGAAAGCTTGCACCAAGGTATATTGGACCCTTCAAGGTACTAAACCACAGAGGTGAAGTGTCATATCAGTTGGAAATGCCCCCTGAATTGTCTGAAGTGCACGATGTCTTTCACGTGTCTTTACTTCGGAAATGTCTTGAAGTACCGGAGAAGCCATAAATCTTCAAGAATATTGATCACCGTTCCGTGGACATCAACAAATATTTGACTTACCGTGAAGTGCCTACCCGTATCCTCGAGGAAGCATATAGAACCACTCGAACCCGAAGCATCAAGTTTCTGAAAGTTCAGTGGAGTAATCACACCGAAGATGAAGCCACTTGGGAATGAGAAGATTACCTTCAGAAAGAGTTTCCCAATCTTTTCAGTTCTTAATTAGTGAATCTCGGGGACGAGATTCTTTTTAAGGGGGGAAGATTGTAACAACTCAGAAAATTGTAATCCACTTCCTATTAATTAAAGTGCCAAATTTTGGACCAAGATAAAACTTTTTATCTATTATTGCATGTATGCATGTATTTTCCATTATATGTATTTTATGATTTCATGTGTGTGATTAATTGTTGTGCAACAGTTAGTTAGTTATAACTTAACCAACAGAGACATTAGAGAAGGATTACACAAGCCAAAGAAACCAGAAATAAAAATCATAAAGAAAAAGAGAAGAATAAGATGATCTATGAAATCTTATTGACTACCCTACTTTGAGCCTTTAGAATAAGAAATCTGTAACTCAACTGAGGGTTTGGCCAGTTAGTTGAGCTTGACCAAGTTACATACTAACTCAAACAAGAAGTTTTCAACCAAAATTCAAATCAGAGCTTGACTCAAACATCAGCCAAACTTCGAATCTGAAACAGTGACAATACCAAAATTTGAAATAAGATTTCTGCAAAACTTATTCTTTCTTGGTAACAAAAATATCACTGGAAACCTTGGCTAGTATGTTGATCACCCAAAGTGGAAATTTTCAAAATTTCGAATTTGAATCTCTTGCGGGCATTTCGTCGAACACCTGGCAGACGAAAATCGAGAGAAATCGAGTTCACTGTGAAGATCACTGTCGCCGTTCGCTCAAACCCTGTAGCCATGCTCCTGGACGACGCCGCGGTCGACCCCAGCTCCCTCTGCCCCGACCCAAGCCGTGCGACATGGGAGGAAACGGAGGACAGCACCCGGACTCCCCTCTCTTCTCCTTCTTCCTCTCTGCAAGCTCCCGACCACCGTGCCCTGGCCAACACCGACCCACAGCACTCCGCGACCGAGACAACAACCCTCCAGCACGCGAGCAAGGCCGTCGAGGCCGGTGTCGCCCGTGCACGTCGCCAGCATGCCCTGCGCCGGCCACCCACTGGGCACCCCTGTCCCCGCCGCTCTGGACTATAAAAACCCCAGTCGATCAAACGAGAGGACTCACCCCGATCCCAGCTACCTCCCAGACACACTCATCTCTCCCCGCTCGCTCTAGCTCGACGTCGCCAGCCCCGCCGGCGAGGTACTGGACGCGGAGGGCGCCGCCGCGTTCGACCTCAGGGGAGCAAGCCGACGCCGGGAATTGGTGGCGGAGCCTCGCCGGAGTCGTTTCCGCCCGTCGCCGTCGAGTTCTGCTTCCCCTACGCGCGCCGCCGTCGCCGTCGTCATCTTCACTGCGCACAGGTGAGCTCCTCCGTCACCGGCGAACACGATGCCTGTGAGCCGTTAGATCTTGATCTGTCGGTAGCGTACCGATTCGGTGCGGGTTAAGTGACCTGACGGGTGGGACCCTCTTGTCAGTTCGTTTTAAAACAAATCCCGCCCGGCGCGAAACGTTATCGGGCCGGCCCGTTCGGGTTCTGTAGAGAATCGGCCCGTTGGTTTCGAATTCAGTCCGTTTCGTTTTTATTTATTTTCCCGCCGTTCGAATTAATTCAAATAACTTTCAGATATGATTTTCAAACTTAAATTCCAAGAGTTTTAGAAATCCATTTTTAGCAAATGAATATGCGTTGGAAAGCTTAGGAAATGCTCTACACTGTAGAGCTGGTTAGAATTAAAGTTGAGGTAGGAATTTAAATAAATAAGAATAATGTGACCATAGCTTTATTAATCATAGAACATTTCTACAAAATTATTTAAACCACCTAAAATTATGAAATTTGGTTTGTGAACTCACTAATGACCTATCCTACTGTTTAGTCAACCTTAATCAACTCAAACCTAGTTAGTGATATCACTTAGACCTTAATCCAATCCTATTGGGTAACATAAAATGATAGATTTCTATTGCACACTTAGAATTAAAATTTTGCCCTCAATACCAACCCACTTAATTAAACCCTCCACACTTGAACTAGTCCAACCACCCTTAGTTCAATACCCATGCTTGGAAAGTAAGCCACATATGGTACTTGGTAGAAAATTTAACTTACACACTCAATGCAAACTTGGAAGAAAACTTGCAACACAATTCAAATAAAATCCAATAGGAAGGCTATTGTTTGAAAACAAGTATGTGTGCTTGGTGTGTTGTTAGCATGGTGTAGTGATGATGTGCTTTGTGTTTATCCATTGTTAGACGCTAGTGTTGCTGAGGAGGATATTGAAGGGGAATTTTATCAAGAAGAAGAAGAATACCCCGGACACTTTGCCAACCAAGGCAAGCCATCTTCTTGAAGCATATTCCAAATGCCTAGATTTACTATTGCATTCTACTTGTTATAAGTAAATTGCATGATTGAATTGCTAGAGTAGAATGGTAGAAGTGTAGTGATATCTTGCTTAGCAAGAGCATCAAGCTGAGTTTATCCAACTATAGCTTAGTGGTATCATCACTCAATATAGTTGCTTAGTCGCTAACAAAATTGAGGCCATCTCTAAGTGGAACCCCATTTGAACTTGGGGACTTGAACTTGAAAACTTGAAACGAAGATTCTCCTACATGATGGTCTTATGAAGGAAAATAATACTGACTAAGAACTATGGAATGTATTTGCTAAATGATAATAAGTGAGGTACCATGTGAGCCAACCATTACCGTACGACCACATTACCCCTAAATGGGAAGGGGCTTAGTCCGTAGCTTGTTCACCCTAGTATGGGAGGTCTTGTATCATCCTTTATAGAAGTGCACCGTGCGCGGGTACTTCTGAACCGAGTGGAAATTCCATTCATCCGGCACTCCGGAGCGGGCAAAACTAGAGACGCCGGAACGGAAGATGTCCGTGTCTCGGGCTCTAGGGAAGGATCCTGTACTAGAGTGAGCAAGTGAAAGAGTTTGTTTGATTATCTGAACCTCGCATACTTTGTGTATGACGAACCATGGATTTCTCCCGGCAGATGTATCGAATCTTGTGGGTAAAGTGTACCCCTCTGCAGAGGTTTCAAACTATTCGAATAGCCGCGTCCTCGGTTATGGACAGTTGGCAAACTGTACTTGACTTTTGTCAAGAATGATAATAACTTATGGTAACCTTGGTGAAGGACATGACTTGACTTGACATTGATATTGACACACTTGAAGTTCCTCTCTAGATTGAACTTAGAGAACTAAACCTCTTTTCCACCAATGAACATTCTTGGGAAATAAAACTAGCTTTTGCAACTAAACTTAGTGCTTAGTCCACCATATCAACCTTGCATATCTACTTCAACATTTCATTTATAAGATGGTTTGCGAGTGCATCCAATGTACTCACGGCTATGTCCCTGGCTATCAACTTGGCCAGACTATGGGGAAGAGTATCCGGAGGAAGGGTATGAAGAAGAGTATCAGAACTAAGATCTTCTACTGAGTCGCCATTGCCTGTAGGGTGAAGGCATGGACCCGAAGACGTTATTTCCACTGCTATATTGTGATTGTAATATGAACTTGGTCTCTATGACCATTGTAACTGAACCATCGTATTGTAATGTCTATGGAACTGGTTACCAACTACGTTATGTGTATCACAACAATGATTCTGGGATTGTGGTTGAATGCATAACGGGCACTTTGAATTTGTGATAAATTCGGGGTCGTCACATAAACACTTTGCCCGCAAAGGCGAGGAAGACGACTAAGTATTCATGCATGCATGCCGGATATTGAATCGGAAACCTGCGCGTCAATATGATTAAAATTTAGAACGCATACTTTAGTTATGGAAGGTGAAAGTTGATTTTTTCCCCTCCTTGTCAGGTGATCAGCAGTACGTCTGCCGGCAGCAGATCATCGGAGAAGGCAAAGTCGAAGGTGGTGCTTTTGATATGGTGCAGCGATAAATTCTGTTGTTATGATCTGAAACATGTTGAGCCTGCTACTCCTGGAAGGCATAGCGGGCTAGAGGCAGTGGCGTTGGTGGAGGCGTCACTGCGTCGTCAGGCATGGTGCGATCGAGATAAATCATCTCCAGCTTAATTAATGGAAGGATTTTAAATCTCTCCCGTGAAGACGAAGAGTACCTTGTGTAGTTTGCCTGGATCCTAATCAACCAAGCTGCTCACGTCATGTATGTAAGTGCATATTCACCTGGATATATGTGGCTTAAGCGTGTAACTGATTGAAACAAATCTCCAGCTCTCCATGTTCTGTGACCCAGTAGATCCGCTGTTCTGCCAAGAAGTCGGCAGATCCACGGGGATGGATTGCTGAAACGGCGCGGACTATAGCAACGCTACACGGTTGATCTCTACTCGTGGTGCTGACCGGGCAGAGCACGACGGCCGGCGACGATGAACACGGGGTCGCGTCGTGCTCACATGTTCCCCAATGGCATGACACGCTGAAAGCACTTGTACTTGTAAAAAAAATCGCCGAGCTGCGATCACATCCATGGATTATTCATGTTACTTACTTAGATCTAATGCTGGACTCAATATCTCTTGAAGTATTGATTTGCCAATGGATCTATGCTACGTCAACGGAGTATATACTATGTCAGCCTATATTAGTCCGATCGGGACTCTTTTTTTGTACGGCTGATTTGGACTCTTAAATGTACGTGATTATATTTGTGTGCCTTTAGACTACAACTTGAATCTCCCGAATCAATTTAAATCTTAGCCGTTCCTATTCTTGGTCAAATCTTAACCGTTGGTTGTTAGTTGTTTTAATAATATAATAGATCCTTTTTAATTGATTCTTTTTGCAAATGAATCATATTGTTATCCTCTATCCAGTAGAACCACTGCACAAAATGTTTGGACCAATTTTATCAAGTATTCAAATTCAAATGAGGATTTGAGTATTTTCCCTCTAGATTTAATTCTATAAATATTTTAGGCATAAATCTTTTTGCGAAATTGCTTACCTTGATACTAAAAACCCACCAGAACACTTCACACACTTTTTACACTTATTCAAAAGTCTACTTCATTGGTTCATCATTTTTGCAAGTTATGGTTGTGTGTTTAAGCACCTTGCAAAATATCAATCCTAATTTCTATTGGGCACTTTGCGCTATTAGATTTTTGTCCCACAATACAAATGGTGTGAATTATCCTAAGTCCTAATGGCCATTCAACTCTACCATGACTTAGTGAAAAATCTACTCTCTGTCCTTGCCAAGTGCAAAACTATCAATTCCATCTCATCCAAATTCTTCTAAGTGTTTTGACTACCCCATCCAACACTAGGGCATAGAAGTTTCCCATATCAAGACCATGGAGAAGAAGTTGAAGAGAAGACAAGGAGTTGAAGGCAAAGCAAGAAGTTGAAAGAAAAGACAAGGAGATGAAGGAAAAGAGAGAAGTTGAAGAGAAGACAAGGAGTTGAAGGGAAGACAAGAAGATCAAGACCAAGGCAAAGCAAGAAGTTGAAAGAAAAGACAAGGAGATGAAGGAAAAAAGAGAAGTTGAAGAGAAGACAAGAGATGAAGGGAAGACAAGAAGATCAAGACCAAGTGCCAAGTCAAGAAGATGAAAGTGACAAACCTCATGACTTAGAATTTATACATCCAACTTCTCAAACCAAGCCTAAGATTTCCCTTGAACTATTTTTGCTAAGTGTTTGACACTTCCTAACAATTTAGAAAACCCCATCAATATTTAAGTCCTTGACTCAGCCATTCTCTCCATCCATATCAAGTCAACTTCATGCCACAATCTTTTGTCCAATTACCACTAAGACAATTGAAGACTAAGCTAGAACAAATAAACACTTTTGTTTTCCTTCTTTGATTATGGTGCTTTGAATGGTGTGTTTATGATGTGTTCTTTTCTACCTTATAGTTGTACAGAGGACTGCGTGTGTTGATTAAGAGAAGTACAATCTTCAGAAAGTTACTAAGGCAAGTATCATTATGGTGTTTCTATCTTTTCTATACAAGTTTTGTGATTGCGAGTATAAGTGCGTGCGTAGGGTTAGGTTGTTATTGCATGTGTAGGAGGGTTGTGCTTTACAATGCAAACCCAATTAAGTATCTTTATTGATTGATAGAAGATATCATACGAGTTTGTTGCTTAGCTATGCTTGTAGACAAAGATCGCATACTATATCAAGAGATTGGACTATTGAAGGGAAGGCTCTACCTTGATAGCAAAGTATGGATGGTGGACGACCTGCGTGGAATTGGTTTGAACACCCTTAGAAGCGTAGATTTTTTAAAGGGATGCACTAGTTATATTTGTTGTCTTAAGGGTTTACTGCGGTAGGAGCAGTGTTACCTTTTATTCTGAATTGGGTTCACTGTGGCAGGAGCAGTGTTATCCTTTAATACTTGACTTTGGTTCACTGTGGTAAGAGCAGTGTAACCTCTTTATGGTCCACTGTGGTTGGAGCAGTGTTACCTCTTATATGTATCTTGGTTCACTGTGGTTGGAGCAGTGTTACCTCTTATATGTATCTCGGTTCACTGTGGTTCGAGCAGTGTTACCTCTTATATGTACCTTGGTTCACTGTGGTTGGAGCAGTGTTACCTCTTATATGTATCTTGGTTCACTGTGGTTGGAGCAGTGTTACCTCTTATAGCTATCTTGGTTCACTGTGGAAGGACCAGTGTTACCACTTAGTTGTCACATGACCCATTGAAATTTTATAAATTTTTTCCCTCTAGAACATTGAGGAAGCACTAGGGATTACTACAAGTTTTGATGGGGAAGATTGAAGTCTTTGAAAATATCATGACACAATTTATAGCCTTGGACTCTACTTAGCCAAATATTTCTTGTGTAGATATGTGTCTATTTTATTTTCTTTCTTGTGACACTTGCCAATACAGTTCAAATGTATTGACCCTTCGTGGCTGCAACGTTTCATATTGCAGATTTAGGTGACAAGTAAGGTTCACCAGGGTTACGAGTCTATCCGCAGCATGTTCGCATGTGGCACATGAAGAAGAAGGACTCCATGGTATACTTCGATTTCGTTGTAAACTCTGAAAGCTCTATGCTATGAGCATTGTAAAGTTTCTTTATGTAATTGCTAGATCATGCGATGTAATAAAATGACCTTTGTTTCTTGATATTACATCTTAAATTGTGTGTGCTAGCGTTTGATCCAGGGACTAGCACTGAAAAGCATAGGGATCATCTTTCAAAGGTGAGGTCACTACAGATGGTATCAGAGCATTGTGTTGCCCTTAGGTTTGTGACCCTAGGATTGGACAAAACCCCCTTAGAAAAATCGGGGTTGCTTTTATTTCTAAGTTAAAAAAAATTACACACATTACCTCATAAACTCTTCCCTTAGTCACTTTTATCTCTACTCTTCATTTCAAATCAAGGATGAAGAGCTTCAGCTTTGACATCTCTAAATACTTCAAGATCCACCTGCTTCAGAACTCATCTTCTCAACATCGTCAACAAGATAGATCGAGCTATCACCAAAGGAAGGAAGCTTGTGCATCAATGGTTCTAATTCTTAGAAAACTACTTAGCAAATGATGAGCTACCTACCCAACTAAAGGAGACGACATTCTAGGAGCAAGAAGACAAGTTCATGTTCAAGAGAAGCATAAGAAGATGAGAGAGATGAAAGACCCTAGGATGAAAAATCTAACTAATTTAGTTTTTATTAAAGGGGTGTTTGCAATTTTAACTTGTTCTATTCTCATCTACTTCATCTTCAAAAATATTGTCCTTTCTTTAGAGTTCATATATCATAAAGACATCAAGAAGAGACTGATGCTCCATATATTATTCCTCGACTCTGCAAGAAGCACTACATGGAAGCTATCAAAGAGCTTGGATGAAGACTCAAGTATAGACTGCACAACACCTAGAAGGACCCCAAAGATGAAAAGAGTAGACTACTACCTGGAAGACATCCAAGAAGCCCTAGTTGGACCTCCATTTAAGATCTATGTAAGAATGACATCGTAATACGTTATGATCATATCAAATTGTGGTATGACCATACTAGTTTGTTTGTGGTTGAACCATGTTGCTTGATGTGATGAATGCTTGTTAGATCTTGTATGTAAGATGATTTGCCTTGATCTGCTGTGTTTGGGTAGGAATTTTCTTTAGATCCCTTCTGTCTATTCTCGTCTTTATTCAAACCCAAACAAGTGTTTTCTTGACAATCCTCCATGAAGACAACAACATTGTCATCTCCAGCTAAGATGCTCAGTATCAAGAAGAATATGCATAGAACAAGAGATGACAAACCGAAGGATCTGCAAGATAAGAGATTTTGCCATATGAGATTTTACGCAAACCACTAGCTAAGGATCGATAGATTTGTTTTCTAAAATTCTTAACATGAATTGAAACATGGATTTAATATCCATAGAATCTTTTGTCAAAACTAGTGAGGATGACCAAGAGTTAGAATGCGAGATGCACCAAACCAAATACAAGGTAATGATTGGGTGCGACATGGATTGGCCCCCATGACGATCACTCATATTATTCGCTCTTGTTATGAGGAATGGTAAATCTTAAGTGACATACCTACAAGAGGGACGATGTTGTTAAGCCTAAACCTTAGGAGGATAGAATAATATACCCTCATTATAGGCAAGTGTTGCCAAACGTAGGAATATGGTGAGGATGAACCACAAGCTTACCGTTGAAGATGACTTAATATATCCAACAGTGGTATACAAGAAGTTTCAATCCTAAGATAGAAGTCTATGAAGATCAAATAAGGATAAGAGATGAAGCTGCAAGAACATCTTAACTTGGCCTTCTGATAGACCCAAAGAGTGACCCTTCAGTGTCCAAAGTATGCTCAACAAATGTCACTGTTGGATTGAAGCCTTTCAATGGAGGAGGTTATACTCAAGCCACCTTGAGGAAGATTGGATGCTATAGAATGACACCCACCTATTGGAAATGAACGTAGAAGCAACATATGGTACAAAGATGACCCAGTGCCAAGTCAAAACCAAGATGTGCCCCGTCTGAACCCAAGACCTAGAGTACCCACAAAAGTTTCTTTTAAGGGTGGTAGCCCACCTAGTACCTCAAACCCATTTTTCTTTCTAGCCTCTCCAAATCTCGAGGACGAGATTTCTTTTAAGGGTGGTAGTCTGTCACATCCCAAAATTTTGGAATGTGAAAATAAATAAAATAGAAACCAAGTATGTTTGAATTGATTGAAATTTCACAAGGAATTAAAACTTTTTGAATTATTTAAAAGCCTTATTAGAAAAAAATTTCAAAAATTACTATTATTCTCTGAAGGGCTCATATAAAAAGAATAAGATTTCAAAATACTATTTTATATCCTATGCAAGTATATTGCAAAGGAAATATGTACAAAATGTTTTACATTGAATAAAGTTTAAATTTCCTAAAATGGGGATGAAAATATTTTCAAGGTTACTTTAAAGATATTATTAAGTTTTAAGTTTTCCCTTCAAACCCTAATCCCATTTTGCATTATGCAATAAAGCCTTTAGCCAAATTATAAAGTTTTCTTAAAAATCTTACTTTGTTTTGAAAACTTGTTTTCTTACTGTCTTAGAATGATAAGTTGAATGTCTGAAAATTTTGCAAATTGGTTTGAATCAATTTGGACCAAATTTGAAAAAGATATGAAAGAAATAGGAAACAGAAAAAGAAAAGAAGAAAAGAGAAAAAATAATAGAAAAGGGCCGAGGGGCAACCGTTCGGCCTGGAGCCAGAAGAGGCCCACGGCCCAACTAGACAAATCCCGAACCGGTACCTACCACTCTCTCTCTCTCGCTGACGCGTGGGCCCCACCAGTCAGGACAGCTCAGCGTCTTCCTCCTCTAGCCGCGAATCTCGCCGGACGACCGAGCCCTCCCGCTGATTTCTCCCTCTTAAATTCCATTTAATCCCTGTCGATTCGAGGCGGGAGATAGAGCAGGCCGCCCGTGTCTATAAGAAGCCCTACTCCCCCTCTCTATTTCCCCTCTTCTTCTTCTTCTCTATAATGCGCCGCCAGGCCGCCACAATTCATCGCCGGCGAGCCGCATCACTGCCACTGTGCGACCACGAATTCGGCACAACCAGGTGACCCCGCTACCAGATTCTGGTATGTTTCTCTTTCTCATGACCGTGCGCATCCGTAGCATTCCTGTGCTTTATTTGTGCTAGTCCTGGATTGACTGCTAGCACACACAGTTACAAGATGAAATACCAAGAATACAAAGGTCTTTATTACAACGCTTGATCCACAAATAACATAGTTCTTTTACAACTCAGAAGGCACAATGCCACAAACCTATTACAACTCTAGAAAAATGACTAAGTAATTGAACTCCAAGTCTTCTTTTCTTCATAGCTCCATAGGCAGACGTGTTGGACGAAGACTCGTGACCGAAGCGCAGCAACCTTCAATCTTCATAGTAGCCACCTACAACATGATACGTTGTAGCCACGGAGGGTCGATACTTTGAATGTATTGGCAAGATGTCACTTTGGTGGACTCAATGGCACCTACACTTATATGCTATTTGGCCAGGTGGAGTTTAACTTAGCAAAAGCAAGCCTTTTCCTATCTTTGTGAAACTCAAATTTTCCTTAGCAAAATTTTTGTCCAGAAGGACCTTTTTCTACCCAAGTTTACTCATCAAGTTTTAACTTAGAGAAATTGGGGTGAGGAGATTCTTGAACAGCTTCAACATTATGTCACTCAAAATTGTCCGTAACCGGGGACACGGCTAAGTACTTAGTTCTAAACACTCTGCAGAGGTGGTGCACTTTTCTCACAAGACTTAGTTAACCCATTTTGCCATGAGACTCATTTTGCCTCAAATGGCCAAGTGAAAACTAAGACGAGGCCTTTCAGAAGCATTCCCACAGACCAAACGGACGCGTTCCATCCTACCAATATCTACCACCCTCTGTCCGCCTGGCTTGAGTTCTTGCAGCTTAGTTGACCAAGACAGAGCCCATATGTCTTGTGGTTGCACTGGAAGCTTCACGACTTGAACGTCTCCAATCTCTTTGCTCCTGGGTGGCCGTCCACAAGTGAGATACACCTGGTGGTTTAGAGGTTCGACGACATGACCCCAGGGAACCACTCAACATAACCCAAACAAAGCTACATCCAACCAGGTGGTTCATTAACTTAGTTGTTTCCTTAGTTTTTCCAAAACAAGGTTTTCAACACTTAGCCAAAAATACATGTTAACCCTTCCCACAACAAGTGTAAAAGCAAAGTCCTATAGCAGCAGCAATTCTACTAGGAGATGCAAAGCTAGGCAAGCTAGACAAAAACTTAGCATAAAATCTAGCAAGCTAAAGTTAAGAAATCATAAAAACACCTACACATGCATCTTCTACTAGAAAAGCTACAAGACAAAAATTTCAGTGGGACAAGGGAACATGGTGACACTTGCCTTGGTGAGGAGAAGAGTTGGTGCACTTGTCACAAAGACACTCGTTGCACTCAGCACAATCTACACATAAAATATTGCATATTCTGGATGTGCTACAGTACTGGGAGGTTTCATATAGGCCAAAAGCAAAATAAATTACTGTAAAATAATTTTTTCAACTATTTTTAATAGCCAAAACACCATAATAAAGCTTGCAGTAATTCACTATATAAAACAGATACTATAGGAGCTTTTGATGCTAGAAATAGATTCTACACAATTTTATGAATCCATGGACGCAAGATTTGCTAAATTTGGACGTACAGAACTCGAGATATGATTTTTTGAAGTTTAAGCATGAATCTGGAAGTTAAATCTAAAAACGAAATCGGAAATAACCAAGAGTTGACATGCGTCGCTATCTGATTCGACGATACCGCTTCGGGCGGATCGCTGTTTCAGAGCGTTGGATCTAATTGAGATCTAACGGATCAGAATCGGCCATAACGGTTCGTTAAGTGAATCTATCTGCGCCGTGTGATTCAGATCCAACGGCTAGGAGGAAAAGAAGGGCGAAGCTCACCGAGAAAGGTCATCGGTGAGGTCTGGGAGGCACTGGAGTCCGACGGTGGAGCTTTTCTGGCGACCGTTGAGCTCGGAGATGGTGACGACGGTGTTCAGCTGGCGCAGACGATGACGATGGTGTGCAGTGCAGGACCTTTCGCTTCCTGTAGCAACGAGGGGAGGTGACTGGAGTTAGCCGGCGCGTCGGCAAGGCGCAGAGCGTCAATGAGAATTGGAGATGCAGAGGGATCTGGAACACGGCGTTCTTACCAGGAGGTTCAGGAGGGCGAGGAGGTTCTGGTGGCGAAGTTTGCGCGACCGAGGCGTCCTGGAGCTTCGGCAATCTCTCGCCGGAATTAGCGTCTGGCGGCAGCAAGATCCGATCGTGGATGCTATCGGCGTTCTGGTGCACGATTGAGAAAAGAAGGGTGTCAGGGAGATGCACTATGATAAGGTAGAGGAGGAGGTGCAGAAGATAGATCGGGAGGGGGTCGAGGGTTACCGGAAACCGGCGGCGCTCTCCGTTATAGTGGCGGCGTGGTGACTTCGAGTTTGCGCAGCCTGGTGGTGGGTTTGCTAGGGTTTTGGTGGGGAGATACGCGTGGATCGGAGGGGTTCTTATAGGCGTGATTTCGTGGCCGAGGGGTAAGCAAATCGTACCGAATCGGAGAGGGATCGGTGGAGATTTTCCAGGGCTCGCCGTGTTTGTCCCGGTCTCTCTGGCAGGGATGACATGTGGGGTCGCCCTGTCAGCGACCGAGGGGGAAAAGAAATAACGGTTCGGGGAGGGAGAGGGAAGTGGGCCATGGGCTGTCCTTCGGTGCGTGCTGAATTCTGCCCCCGAGGCCTTTTCTTCTCTCTTCTTCTTTTCTCCTTTTCTTTTCTGGTTTTATTTGAAAACTTTTGCAAATGAAACCCTATTTGATCCAAACAACTTTTGAACTTTGCAAGAGATAAAATTCCTTGTTGTTTTGATCAAGCAGTGAAAGATTTGATCATTGGCACATGGTTTTCCAAAAATAAAGTCAATGCAAGGATGAATGAATGCATGAGATGATGTATGATTTCATGTGCAAGATTTTATAAATTCTTTCCCAAAAATTGGGATGTTACAAGTCTAACCCCCTTAAGATGAATCTCGCCCTCGAGATTCAGGTTGGCTAGCAAATAGGTGCGGGTGGTCTTCTCGAAGTTCATCTTCTCGTTCCCAAGTTGCTTCTTCTTTAGTATGGTGACTCAACTGAACTTTGCAAAACTTGATCGTCTTGGTACGAGTAACTCTCTTTGATGTCTCCAAGATTTTTATGGGCTTATCTTCATACGTGAGATCACTTTCCAACTGAACCTCTTCCAATGGTATGGTGTCTCTTAGTGGGGTATCTGCCATCTCTGGATGGCATTTCTTTAACTGACTCACATGGAACACATTGTGCACTGCAGACAAAGATTCTGCCAGTTCTAGCTCATATGCAACTTCCCCTTTGCGAGCCAAAACTTTGAATGGCCCTACAAAGCGAGGTGCTAGCTTTCCTTTGACTCCAAATCTTTTCACACCACGAAGTGGCGAAACTCGAAGGTATGCTCTATCTCCCACCTCATAGGTTACCTCTCTACGCTTTGAATCAGCGTAGCTCTTTTGCCTGGACTGAGCTATTTTGAGCCTATCCCTGATCAAACAAACTTTTTCCTCGGCATCTCTTATTATGTCTGGCCCGAAAAGACTTCGTTCTCCAACACCATTCCAAAGCAATGGCGTAGTGCACTTTCTTCCATATAGGGCTTCAAATGGTGCCATCTCAATACTAGCTTGATGGCTATTATTGTAAGAAAACTCTGCATATGGCAAATTATCACCCCGGCTGGACCTGTAATCCAAGGTACAGGCTCTCAACATGTCTTCTAGAATTTGATTCACCCTTTCTGTTTGCCCATCAGTCGGTGGATGAAATGTTGTGCTGAACTCTAGTCTAGTGCCCAAGGATTCATGAAGTTGGCGCCAAAAGTGAGAGGTGAATTGAGTACCTCTATCTGATACAATGCTCTTAGGAACTCCATGCAAACACACTATTCGGTTCATATATATCTTGGCAAGTCTGGCACTGGTATAAGTGGTCTTCACGGGAATAAAGTGAGCCACTTTGGTTAAACGGTCAACTACAACCCAGATGGAGTCATATCCAGACTTAGTTCTTGGTAAACCCGTGATAAAATCCATGCCAACATTATCCCACTTCCATTCTGGTATAGGCAATGGCTTCAATAAACCTACTGGTTTCTGATGCTCTGCCTTAACTCTATTACACACGTCACATAGAGCAATGTACTTGGCGACATCCCTCTTCATATTGCTCCACCAAAATCTACCCTTCAAATCGATATACATCTTGGTGTTTCCAGGATGAATGGAATAGGGTGAATCATGTGCTTCTTGCAGAATCAACTTTGTGAGTTCAGGGTCTTGTGGTACACAAACACGCATCTCAAACGAAATAATTCCTTGGTCATCTTCGTGAAATCCCTTGCCTTCCCTTTACTTATATTGCTCTTTATTTCTTCTATCTCCTTATCTAGCTTCTGAGCTTCTTTGATCTTGTCCATCCGTGTAGGTTGAACTTCAAGAGATGCCAAAAACCCTTTTGGCACAATTTCTTATCTAAGCTCTTTGAACTGTTCACACAAATCTTCAGGCAACTCTCCTACTGTGAGTCCATTCACATAGCTCTTACGGCTCAAAGCATCGGCTACAACATTAGCCTTTCCCAGATGGTATTGCAAGCTCATATCATAATCTTTTATGAGTTCCAACCACCTTCTTTGTCTCATGTTCAGTTCCTTCTGAGTGAATATATATTTCAAGCTCTTGTGATCGGTGAACACATCACAATGCTTTCCCATCAAATAATGTCTCCATACTTTTAGAGCATGAACAATGGATGCTAGCTCTAAGTCATGGGTGGGGTAATTTCTCTTGAGATGCTTAAGCTGGCGCGAGGCATAACTCTCAACTTTTCCATTCTGCATTAGCACGCTACCAAGTCCTTGACGAGAAGAGTCGCAGTAGACTTGGAAATCCTTCTGTATATCTGGCAGACATAGAACTGGTGCACTTACTAGCCATTTCTTCAATTCTTGAAAACTAGCTTCACATGAGTCGGTCCATTCAAATTTCTTGTCTTTCTTCAGTAGTTCAGTCATTGGCTTTGCTATCTTGGAGAAATTTTCAATGAATCTCCGATAGTATCCCGGAAGGACTAGGAAGCTCCGGATGTCTCCCGCATTTTTGGGTGACTCCCATTCGGTGACGGATGCTACCTTGCTTGGATCCACCGCGACTCCTTCTGCGGAAACTATGTGACCAAGAAATCCTACCTTGCTCAGCCAGAATTCACACTTGCTGAATTTCGCATACAACTTATGCTCCCTGAGCTTTTCCATGATTAAGCGTAAGTGCTGCTCATGTTCTTTATCATCCTTGGAGTAAATCAGGATGTCATCAATGAACACCACTACGAATTTATCCAAGTACTCCATGAAGACCTTGTTCATCATGGTCATGAAGTATGCCGGGGCATTTGTTAGCCCAAAAGACATGACAGTATACTCATATAGACCATATCTGGTGGTAAAAGCTGTCTTGGGTATCTCTTGCTCTCGGATCTTTAGATGGAAATATCCTGATCGGAGATCAATCTTGGAGAACACTTTTGCTCCTTTCAACTGGTCGAACAAATCATTGATGTTGGGCAATGGGTACTTATTCTTAATTGTCACTTTGTTCAGCGAACGGTAGTCCACAACCAATCTCTTGCTAGAGTCTTTCTTCTCCACAAACAAAACAGGGGCTCCCCATGATGACGAACTCTGTTGGATAAAACCGTTGTCCAACTGTTCTTTGAGCTGCTTCTTTAATTCCTTCAATTCTTCTATGACCATCTTGTATGGCCTTTTTGCTATAGGTCCTATTCCAGGCAGCAAGTCGATGATGAATTCGACATCTCTGTCTGGTGGCATTCCTGGTAACTCTTCTGGAAACACATCGGGGTACTGTTTTACAACTGGCACTTCATCCATGCTAACCCCCTTAAGAGAATCAACCTTAGACCATTTAAGCTCGAAGGTTGATTTGAAACGAATGCGTTTCTTTTCAGGGGTGGTAAATGTAACATCCCAGGATGTGAGGCTAGAAATAAAGAGAACACATAAGTGTGCATTGCATTCATGCATAGAAATTCTGGGAAATTTTCGCACTTTTAAATAAAACTTGTCAAAGTGATTGAAGCTTCTCTTGAGTTGATGGAATTGAAGTAGCTCATCAATTGAAGTGCGATAAACTTCAACATGACCTTTGTTAACAACCTTGTTTTGGGTAGAGATAATAACAACAATCAAAGGAGATGAATGTGAGGTAGGATTAATATGTTAACACATCATTTTGGGACCTTATAACCAATTCTACCATGATCACCATGGTATTTCTTAAACCTAAATCATTGAAGCCATTCCTAGCTTAAAGGAAGACAACACAAGTCTTACCTTGACTCTTAATCTACTTTATTCTCATATCTTGATTAACATAATCTTTCACATCTAAATCCATTCAGCTCCAAGACAAGAGGAGAAAGCCTATATCAAACCCAATATCATTCCTGTCTCTTGAGATAAAACCTTAGGGAATAAATTAGAAACTCAGTGGTAGTGGAGTTTAACATAGTATCAAGTTGATTAGAGGAGTTTACAATAGAGTTTAACTACTTAACTAATTATCCAGTACTTCTGGGCATTATATAATTCACTCTTAAACTTGTTACCAAAATTGGTAAACCACAAGGTCTAAAGTGCATAAAAGCCACACATTCTAATTTAAATCATAACTTATTAACTATATGAGATATAACAAAACTAAACTCATTTACATTACATTAAATAGTTCAAACTATTTGAATAAAAATAACTATGATCATTTAGAAACTCTTATGATCATGCCTTGGTGAAATCAAATCAAATCAAATCACTTAAAATTTGAACATGACCTTTGCTAACTTTGGATATTTTGAGCACAACTGATAATAGGAAACAATAATATATGACAATATGCATAATTCACAATAACATGACCATTTCAAACCTGAACTTTGGAAGTTAAACTTCCAAACAATTAATACCACATCAATTGATAACAATTCAATCATGAATTACAAATATGTATAAGAATATGAGTTGATTCAGCCACAAGTCCATTTAGTGCCAAATGCCACTTGGCTTTCCAAAATAAAGATTATTAGAGGATAATCATCATGCCACCTAGGATAGTTATCCACTTCAAAATATCTTCCTTTACTTGAACCCCAAGTAATGCTCTTCAAAATATCTTCTTTTACTTGAACCCCAAGTAATGTTCATAGTTATCCACATGAAAATATCTTCTTTTACTTGAACCCCAAGTAATGCTCATGCATGAGAGCTTGACAACAAGTAGCTTACTCACCAAATGAAAACAAGAGTCACCACTTGAGGTGTCAACTTGTGGTGGACATCAAAACACTATAAAAGGAACCCTATGGCATCCATTTTGACACCATAAACCCATGGTATGATGGCACCAACAAATTTGGACCATTTCATACATTAGATAGGAGCAAGAAGCATCACCATCACACTAGCAACACCACCACACAATCCACCCTGCTCATGAGTTGAGCAACAGGGCAGGATTCACCACCACCATCACAACCACAAGAACCAAACCAACTAGACCAAGACCAAATGGTTACTTAGTTCAATTAGGAATTAGGTCAAGCAGCTAGGAGGTGCAGGCATGCCACAAGATGCAGGTTTATCAGATTTCCCGAAGAACAAGCTTCACAAGACCACCAGGTTGGTCTAGTATGAGAGGAGAGGAGTGTAGTTAGTGGGAAAAAGGGGAAAACTCACCATATGCAGGAGAAATATGCCTCTAATCTGAAATCATCATTGGCTAGGCCTAGGAGTCATTGGATACCTATTCTACCTATTAAATTCCAACCTATGCATCACCTTGTGGTCATGAGCAAAACCCTAGAACCACATCCTATAATTTAACCTATGAATTATGTCCACACGATAAACATTCCTAATATCAACCATATTATTTATCCAGTGATTAACTTGAACATGTTAATATGTGCATGAATCTTGATATCAAATTAAGAGCATCATGTTCACAGATACATATACCTAACTAGGAAATCCAATGCTATCACTTATTATAAATAATAGTTCTCCTTTCATTCAGATACAAATATAGTGTCTATACCCTCTTAAAGAAGAAACACTAAAGTTGAAATCCAACATTACTATTAGTCCTTAATAGTATTATCTTACCATATCATTACAAGTTAATGCTTCTACATATAACTAGGAGTGTCCAAGACTTGATCAAAGTTCTGGACATTCTAATAATAGTATTTGAATTCATTCCTATTAAAATCCCTACCTAAACTCAAATAATATATACATTATAGTTATGTGTTAATGCACCTACACATTATCTTAATACATCATATTATCCTATATAGAATACTTAGGGAATTTTATAAAAGGTCCCAAATCCTGCAAGACAGAATCAAATTCAAATAAGAATCCAAAAAAAAAAATTGAAACAGGAAAAATAAGAGAGGGAAGCTTACCTGGCCGAAGCCCACCAAACCGGCCCAGCACCAAGCCTGGCAGGCCATACCATTTTGGTAGGTCTGACCAGTGGGACCTGCAAGGCAGGGGGGTCTTCTTCAACCTCCCGATGGAGGAAGCAGCTCGGTGGCGGCCTCCTGTCGATCGCCGTGCGCCTAGATTCGCACCGCCGCCCCTGCGGTCTATAAGACGTCGCCGCCGCCGCAGGAAACCTTAGCTTCGCCTCAATCCCTCTCTCTTTCTCTCTATTCCCCTCAGTACACCGGAGACCTCATCGGAGTTATACCGATGCCACCGATTCCGACCACCCCGGAGCCCGTAGAATGGCTAGGGAGGGGCGTCTTGAGTTCCTCGTCGTCCTGGAGGAGTCCAACATCAAGCGGAGATCAGTATCTGACAAATCGATGAGTTCCCTTGTGCCAGACCTCGTCGGAAATCATGACGATTCAGTCATCTCCGACCACCATAGACCCTGTCAAGCATCACATCTGCCTCAGGGTAATATTTCGCCTCTTTAGATTGTCTTCTCGCATCAAATCGTGGCCTGTAGCAGATTTTCGTGATATACCGGGGTGCGCCGCCGCAGTTGGTCGTCGATGGTGATGCTCCGGTAACCATTTACTGGCGGCGCTGCCACAGCTAAGTTCCTCGTCGTGTCCTTGTTCGAAAGGTGTAAGCAAATCCTCCTGGAAGCCTTCGAATTGCCAACTCCGGCGATCGCCGGCGTTGATCTGGGGCCAGTCAAATACTTTGACTGCATCCCCGCCTACGTGGCACTGGCTGGGCCCATGGCCCACTGGTCAGTCTATTGACTGAGTTTTCTGCCTGCATGGCTGTTGACTCAGCCTTGACCCCACCTGTCAGTGTCTTGGGCTAGGTACCGGTTCAGTACAAAAAGGGTTTAGTCTTATTTAGAAATTCCAGAAAACATCCAAAACTTAGAAAAATCATATCTATTTTATTTTAAGTCAGAAAAATGCATATAATATATCAAATTGATCACAAAACTAAGACCTATCTGTTTGTACTGTAAGATTATATACTTGTGTGGAGTAATTTTGAGTGCAATTTAAAAACATGTTTAAGTACTATTTTCAAATATGAATTTGAAACAAATTTAGGAATCAAATAACTTTTCTAAATGAGAAATGAATGTTTATAAACTCAAACTACTTTATTGAATCAACATTTCATTATTTAAGTTTAGTATTTTTAAAACTTCACTATTAGTATTTAAAAACCTAAAACTATTTCCATAAATAATTTTTAAATACTAAATCAAGAAAAATCCTAAATAACTATTGGTTTGTATTAAAATCTATTTTCAACCATAACTTAGTAACTGAAAATTGTCTTACTAAGAGTTACTTATAATCATCAGAATGTCTAAAATCAATTTAGAAACCATTTAAAATTGTGATTCAAACCCTAAGAACTATTAATTAAAGAGATTATGTTTTCTTAACTACTTAAATATTCTTAGAAGGTAAGTAACTAAAAGTGAATCTAATTAGTAAGTATCCATTAAGGGTTATGTTCTTCAAAAGTTATTCTTTTGAAGAACATCAGTTAATCATCACAACAACTCTTATACCATCAAACAAATACTCTCCTATATATGTTAAGATTGTTGTCAACCCTAAAACCAATTGGGTAATGATATACTAGTATGAATTGCTTCAACCTTGCCTGTCCATGATCAACCAATTGTCTGCTATTCATAAGAAGCAACTTAAAAGTGTTACTTTCAAGTCTTTACCCTATTACTAGTCTTTTGCAATGACCACCAATCATAGTAACCCTAAGGCAAGAGCACGTATGACAGTTCATATCCCTATTTCTTGATGTAGAATTGGAGGAACCAGTACCACTTGCAGAAGGTTGTGATGTTTTCTTGGCATTGGAAATAACTGAATCAGGTTTTGAGGAAGCATTACCACGGAAACCAGAAGTACCACTAGAGGTAGGCACACTAGGGCCTGTCCGTGGGGAAAAATGACCTCTACTTGCTGTAGAGCGAGGTCCAAATTTAGCATCTTCAGCCAATGTCAATTCTGCCTCACGTGCTTGATGAAGCAAATCTGTCATATCAAAGTATTGGTGATGCCGAACAATGCGTCGAATATTGTAAGTTAAACCAGCAAGAAAACGTTGCATTGTTTGTTCCTCTGGTTCACGCACCCTAGCACGCTGCATAATCAACTCCATCTCCTGATGATAGTCATCAACAGACTTAAGACCTTGCTTTAAATTCGTCAATCTATCATAGAGAGAACGAATATAATTGCGGGGAATAAAATGAGCACGCATCACTTCTTTCATACCCCTCCATGTAGTAATAGGTGGCTCTCGAGCTTCAAGCCTGGACTAAACAATATTATCCCACCAAAGCAATGCATATCCATCAAATTCCGAAGATGCAAGTTTTATTTTTCTATCCTCGGTGTACTCATGCATGCACCATAGTTTTTCCACCTTCAGCTCCCAATTGAGGTACTCTTCCACATCAGTAGAACCAACAAACTTGGGTACAATGAACTTTGGTTTGCCCAGCCCATCATCATCACGGTTGGCTGGTTGGCCAAAATCATCATCAAAGCGACGACGTGCGCCGAGAGGAGCAAAACCACGACCAGGCGGAATACCAGCACCTTGGCCTCCATTCCCACGACCACCGTGACCACCAAGAAGCAAACCTTCACGACGACCAGCAGCAGCTGCAGCATTAGCGTCATCATGTGCGTGATTGTCATCCTGGACACTCGTAGCAGCCTCATGATCAAGTGGTTGCTGGTGAGGTGGACGATCAAACGAAGCTTGCAACGTATGCACAGCTTGTGTCAAATCTGCAATAGAATGCTGAATTGTGGTCACAGTTTCTTGTGTCGCAGTGGCTATATCATGTGTTGCATTCAGCTTATTGTCAACAGCAAGCACATCGTCATGTAAACTATCACAAACAACATTGAACCTCTTCGACAAAGTATCATGAAGAGCTTCGTATTCATTCCAATGCACGACCTCATTTGGATCCTTTTTTTGCTGCACATCATCAGACTCAGACATGATTAGTAGGTTAGTGCAAACAAAAATAGGTGTATGGTGGAACTCTCACAACTCACTCGAAACTGAGAGAAACGAGGTATCTTACCGTTCCAAAGTGAATCGAAGAGCTTACCAACTTGTATAGGCAAAAACGTGCATGGATGTGATGTAACGAATACCAAGGGAAAGACTATCACACGACAACCAGGGTATATGGTGGGGCTTGGTATGGATACCTAACTACACCAAAGTACAAGTCCTAGTGCTGATCGTATGACAAAGAACCCACGAAAATGCACATGGTGGAGATAAATGGGGCAATGCAACTCTGAAAATGAGCTCAAAAAGTTGAGGTATGTCGGAAGAACGCTCGGTGTTGCAAAGCACAAGAGAGACGCTAGCAATGGCTCAACGAAAACGGGCACAAGATTGCGGAACAGAGCAGCCCGTAGAGCACTAAGCACGCTAGTCTCGTAGGATGGTTCTAGACACCAAGAAAGGTTTACTAAGGGCTGACAAAGAAAAGGGACAATATCTGGACTCAGAAAAGAGAAATAGCAAAGAGAAATAGGAAAAAGATTTTTTTATATATAAACTCACGCCAGAGCACAGAACAAGTCTGAGGTCCAGTGCCAAAAGCAAGGCAGCGATCCAGTTTTTTTTTCTCCTTTTTTTTACTGAATCAAATTGGGCCAACAAAATTTGGGCTGGTCCTGGCGCCTGGGGCAGACCTCGCGAGCGAACAGCGCTCGAGGCTGGGGCGTCGCTCCTGGGAGATCGGCGCTGTGCTGCTAGCTCGCGCCTGACCACAGAACCAATCTGAGGTCGGGCGAGCGGGCGATGCTCTTTTTTTTTGCGAAACGCCTGTCGATCGGATCTGCCAAGGTATTTCCTGACGAACACAAGTGCATAGCCGCCGGCTCCGATGAGATCAAACAACGACCAAATAACAACGAAATCCGCGACGAAGATACAGAAAAGAACGAGGGTCCTAGACTCCTACAGATTTGATGAAAAGATACGCGAAAAGATGATTAGCGACTAAAATCAGTACCTTGATGCAATCTAGGCTATGGTGAAACTAAGAACCCTAATTTTTTTTGTGGCTTTTTCTATATAGGATGAAAACAAGAACTAATCTATGGGGATGGATTGCTCACCGAGTAAAATCTGGAAATCTGATACCAAGATGATAAGGGGTTGCCCGATCTTCTCAGTGAGCCGATGTAGATGGATGATAACTTGGTGGATAATCTATGAGACGCACACGAACTCTCCAGTTGTTCCCCCATTGCCAATGCAATAGATCTTCAACCCTATGGATATTCGAGACACCACACACCTGCGCACGTAGCCGCCGACCACGAAGCGGTTCTGCAATCTCCTAATTCCCAATGGAACAGCAGATCACACTTGAATTCTCAGTAGCAAAACTCCAGATCGAAACAAACTTGGAGTGGGGTAGATATTCTGAGCAAAACACAGAAGAATATATGATTTCAGAGGAAAGCTTACAAGCAATTTCGTTCTGATGTTTGGGGGTAATCTAAACGCAGTCTAAACGACAAAAGGGGGCGCCCCAGGGGTACTTAAAGGGGCTGGGGCGTCCTGGGCAAAGACCTGGCCCAAAACCAACCTGTTTTGGGCCCAAACAGACTCAGTTCGACTCAAACTGGTACATACCGACCCATACATGGGTTTGGCCTATTTTGGCACGCAGGCCATGAGTGTGGCATGCCTTAGCCTCGTAGACAACGCGTCGAAGGCTGTCCTAGCACACCATCACGTGCTCTCTCTCATGTAGACTTGATGTTCTGGTGATCTCCGGGTGCGCCTGCCTCCCTCTCCTCCCTCGCGCACTTGATCATCAAGTCTGGCTCATCTCGCTGCGACGCATCTCCTCCTCGTGCAATGCTTGTGTTATCAACAAACCTAATCATACATAGATGCATAGACTTAGGTAGTATAAAGCTCTCATTAAATAAAACATCAGGTTCAATTAAGAGTGAGTTCACCTGTTGTTCCAATAGCTTTGCACGTGCTCTTGTGATTGGTCCAATCCTAATCTCGTTGGACTTCTTCGCAGCAACATCTTCATCATCAATAGGAGCAGGAGATAATGGTGGTGTAATAGGGATGTCCTCATCAGAACCATAGTCATTCCACCCTTCTAAGGAACACAATGGACAAGAGTAACCCACTTACTATCAGCTATAGGATAAATGATTCCAGCTTCCAAAAGTTTAATTACCTCTTTCCTTACCACTTCTTTCATTTTTGGATGAAGACAGCGTTGAAAATCCACGACAGGCTTTGCATCTTCTTCCAAACTAATTTTATGCATACATAGAGCTGGGCTTATACCTTTAAGATCATGAAGAGAATATCCAATGGCTGCTCGGTGAGCTTTTAACACATCACGTAATTTCTCCTCTTCTTCAGATGAAAGGTTAGCACTAATAATAACAGGATATATATTCTTTTCATCCAGTTATGCATATTTCAATTCTTGAGGTATAGGTTTTAATTCAAAACTAGGATCCCCTTTTGGAGGTGGTAGTTCTCCTAAATTATCTGGTGGAATATGCAATTGTAATTGTGGTGGTTGTTGTGACAGAATTTGTTCTAAAGCATCTTTTTCTTTTTCATTAAATGGTTCATTTTGGTTGAGCATATATTATTCCACCATGTCTGATGAAGTGGCAGCTACACAAGCAAGAGTTTCAGCTATATCTTTAGCAAATGGCTCTTTCATAGAATGTTTATCAGAAAAGTTAAACTCAAGTCTTTCTCCTGCACATTCAATAAAAAGTTTCCCCTCGGGCAAATCAATGTTAGCACCAACAATATATAAGAAAGATCTACCAAAACTAATAGGACAGAACGAATCTTGAGAGCCACCAAGTACTACAACATCCGCAGGATATTTAACTTTCCTACTAATACTTCAACATCTTTAACAACTCCAAGAGGATTAATATATTCTTTATTAGCTAGTTGAATGGTCATACCTGCCTCTTTCATGATGATGGGATCAATGTCAGGCTTGATTTCGAGATAGAGAGAGTATGGTATGACACTGATACTTGCTCCAATATCACATAAACCATGATAATAGGAAGTCCCGGTAGCACATGATATAATAGGTTTACTAACTTTAGAAGACTCTCCTTTTATTACCTTTGTAGCATCTTCACATAAATAAACATCGACTGGATCTTATTCATTTAATTGTTTAATAACCAAAATCCAACGATCCACATCCACCTATTCATATGGCTCAAAACATCTCTTCTTACTTTTGTTAGCAACAGCAATAAGCAAATTCTCCTTGATTTTATTTGGATATGGAGGGGTTTCAATGTACTCTTCAATCTTAGCAGATGATACTTGATCTACCTGTTTAATAACTTTAGGAATAACAATAGAATGCTTAACAGGCTCAACATAAACATCAAATCCACTTTTGGGAACACCAATATGACCAGCAAAAGATTTAGCTATTTCAACTAATACATAGGGATCAAGACCAATTTGTCACTTAGATTCCCAAACAAAATAGAAGCAGAGAAATTCTCTACATATGAATATTCATATTCTAGACGCGGTTTGTTACCTTTGTCGAGATCCCAATTACCAGTATTCAGTCTCCAATAAGTTCCATGCTTCTTCCTCATAGTTATTAGTAAAACTCCCTCCAGAAGAATTATCCTAAAATTCCTTTTGTTGCTTCGGTAGCCTCACATAAAAATTTATACATATAATTTTCCTTGTAAGATCATGACAAGGATTCTTGCGAACGAGTTCCTTTAACCTCCCCCAAGTTTGGGTAATACTCTCTTCAATATGAGGCCAAAAATTAAATATATAGCAGCGATTCTCATAAGCTTTTTTAGGAGTGAAAATTTTAAGAAAGAAAACCCTCCTCATACTACTCCATTCAATAGTAACTTCTTCATCCATGACTTGTACCATTCACGAGCAATACTAGATAAAGACAAATATAATAACTTCCTTCTCACCTCATCATCAGAAATACCAGAAAGCCTAAATAAGGAGCATATGTCTTCTATCATCTTCACGTGCTCACGTGCAGGTTTGCTTCCATCTCCTGTAAAGCGATGTTCCGTAATTCTCTTAACATGCCCAGTGGGAATTTTATAACCCACTTTAGGCACAAGAGTTTCTACAACTTTGATCGTAGAGACATAAGCACTTTCATATAAAGCCAGATTCAGCGAGCTTCGACCCTGTATAGCCATAGTAATAATAAAATAAAACTGTAAATAAAAATGAACTTTCAAGTTTCCTTACAAGACTTCTCACCAATAGCACAACGCTCCCCGGCAACGGCGCCAGAGTAGTATCTTGATGACTCCCAAGCACAGCTTTTAGGGAGCTCACTCTAGGCATGCCCCGGGGAGTCTAAAAAAGGGCTACAAGCTACCAAATATGCCCTAATCACATTACAAAATGTATTTCGTATTGGTTCATTTCATCTCCACTCAAGCGCAAGAAACAATACAGGCGGTGGAGCACAAACAACCACCGGAAACGTCACCCATCCAGTTCGCAACCATACAACAACGAAGACAGCAACACGGCACAAAAGAGAACAATCCAAGGCAAACAGCTGCCACACAAGCTCAGCGCAATCCACCACCTGCACAAATCGCACCATAGGCAGATGCGCATAAAGAATAAAGGACCGTGCTAACTGGCGGCGTCGCACATTATACCGATCCGTGCGGCGGCTGCTGCCTATCCCGCTATCATTGAAGGGGCGCGTGTGGTCAGCTGTTCAGTCCCGACTCCCGATGTCGCCAAGCTAGCGCGCCCTCTATCCGGCTTGCCCGCATGCAGCAACTGGTTTGTGCGAGCCCACATGCAGCTGACCTCATGTCCTGCTTTCCCGCATGCACAAGTTGACCACACGCACTAGTGGAAAAAGAGGCTTCCATCCGCCACCTTTAGTCCCCAAACTACTTGGGCCGGGACTAAAGGGGGCATTAGTCCCGGTTCGTGCCACTGGGGCACGGCCAACACCTAGTCCCGGTTCGTAATGGACCTTTAGTCCCGGTCGTTAACACGGATCGGGACTAAAGGGGTGGCAGGCGGGAACCCCACGGGCGGCGGCCTTTAGTCCCGGCCCGTGTTAACGACCGGGACTAAAGGGCGACCCTTAATCCCGGCCTTTAATACGGCCCGGGACTAAAGGCCTTTGCCTACAAAATGGAGCTTCTCTTCCCCCGAGCCTGCCAGTACAGTAATGGTGGTCGAAAGCTTGGCTTGAGTGGTCAAAATTATCCAAGATTTTGAGTTATTTCATCTATTCAATTGGTTCAAAAGGTTAGCAACTTCACTCTCTCATCTTTAATTGCTAATTTAGCTCACATAATGCTCTAAATATGGTGAGATTTGTGGCTTTAATTTGGGAGTAATTATTGGAGTTTTCTCAACAATAGATATGTAAGAGAAATCCAGAGAGAAATCATAATCCTTGTCTCTAATATTTATGGGAGGAGCAGCAAACTTAGGATCAGGAGATAATTTATATCTAACAGTACGTCTTGCAAGAAGTTCTTTAACATCAGTAGCATTACGAGTAGCACGAGCTTCAGTAATAAAATCATCGTCAAGCTCAATATAAGCATCATCAAAATCATCACTAGGACATTTCCTAGACTCAGGTGAACTAACAGGTGTAACAGTGGTGTTTCCCAACTTAGCTCTAGCAATAGTAGCATCTAAAAAGGAACCTAGTGAACCACTCTCATCAAGCACAGTAGAAGCATCATCTAAATTATCAGTGGCATTTTCAAACTCAGCAGAAGTAGTAGCAGTAGCGTGTGCGTGTGGTGGTGTAAGCAACTTACTCATAACAGATGGCAAATCAAGAGCAACAGAGGTGTTCAAAGTCGTACCTCTTCTTGTAGTGGATGGCAATATGGGAACTTTTCCATCACGAGGTTTACCCATGATGAATACCAAGTGAACTTACAAATAAAGCTATGCTCCCCGGCAACGGCGCCAGAAAATAGTCTTGATGACCCACAAGTATAGGGGATCGCAACAGTCTTCGAGGGAAGTAAAACCCAAATTTATTGATTCGACACAAGGGGAGCCAAAGAATATATGTAAGCCTTAACAGATGAGTTGTCAATTCAGCTGCACCTGGAAACAGTCTTGCTCGCAGTGGTTTATCAGTAGCAACAGTTTTATAGTGGTGATAGTAGTGAAACAGTAACAATAGTAGTAAAATAACGGCGGTAATAGTAGCAATAGTAAACAGTAGAAACAAATACTGTAGGCATAGGGATGGATATACGGGCGTTGCATGGATAAGATAATTCATGAAATCAATGAGACATGGGCAATTGCAGATAAATAATGATAAAGCATCCTAGTACTAACAATCATAGGCATGTGTTCCGTATATAGTCGGACGTGCTCACAAGGAGAAACTTGCACGACATCTTTTGTCCTACTAGCCTGTTGCAGCAGGGCCTCAAGGGAAGCTTCTGGTAATTAAGGTACTCCTTTTAATAAAGTACCGGAGCAAAGCATTAACACTCGGTGAACATATGTGATCCTCACATCGTAGCCATCCCCTCCGGTTATCCCAATTTCTGTCACTTTGGGGCCTCGGGTTCCGGACAACAATATGTGTATACAACTTGTAGATAAGACCATAAACAACAAGTATCATCATAGAAATAATAACATGTTCAGATCTGAAATCATGGCACTCGGGCCCAAAGTGACAAGCATTAAGCACAACAAGTTGCAACAATGTCATAAGTACTAATAGTAGATACTAGGCACCATGCCCTAACAATCTCATATCAAATTACATGAACAATCTCATCCAATCCCTACCATCCCCTCACCTACAGTGGGGGAATTACTCACACATGGATGGGGGAGTCATGGATGGTCGATGGAGGGACGCCGGTGATGTTGGTGATGAAGATCTCCTCCAAATCCCCGTCCCGGCAGGGTGCCAGAACAGAGTTTCTGGTTCCGAATCGTGGTTCTTGATGGTGGCGGCGCAGCGGAAGTCTTTCTGGGAAAAATGTCGTACCCCCGATATTTTCAGGTCAGAGGGTATATGTAGGCGGAAGGAGGGGTCGAGGAGACGGCCGAGCCGTCCTCACAATAGGTGCGCGCGGCCAGGGCTAGGCCGCGCCCCCTGTGTGTGTGGAGGCCTCGTGCCTCCCCTCCGGTTCGTCTTCTGGCTCCGTGGGTCTTCTGGTGAAATAGGATTTTTGCCAATTTTTCCCGAATTTTTACTGAAAGTTGGATTTCTACACAAAAACGAGACACCAGAGCAATTCTGCTGAAAACAGTGTTAGTCCATGTTAGTTGTATTCAAAACACACAAATTAGAGGAGAAACAATAGCAGAAGTGTTCGGGAAAGTGGATACATTTTGGACGTATCAGTAGATACAAGAAAGACGCAAAGGAGGACATGATTTAGAACAATAGGCGCCAGATAAGATGTTCGTGTCGATCATGCAAACTCGAGCACTGGATCAACCCTAATTCCGGACAACTGGAGGAGCACCTGCTGAGGCGCGGTTTCATGCAGGACAACTAGGCATGGCCGGCCCCAACAAATGGTGCGCATGAAGACCATGGTGGCGAGCGAGATGATGAAGCACCACATGTCGGCGGAGAATATCATCATGAAGAAGAAGTCGGCAGAGAAGATCATCATGAAGTAGAAGTTGCAGGCAGAGAAGATCATGATGAAGAAGAATATTCCGGCGCGACTCCGCTAATTTTGGCCTTGCGGGACTCTCATGTTCAAGATCTGCTCCTCCAGGAGACGAGCAACGACAGAGCTGCAGCCAGAGAGAGAGCCAAGCTGGCGCAAATTGAGAAAGATGGGATGACTCCGATCTTTCCTGGGTGCCGTCCGCAGGATACGCGCTTGCATGTAATGCTTGATTGTCTGCAGATGAAGACGCAGAACAAATGGACCGATTCCAGCTTCAGCAAGAACTTGAAATTCTGGCACGATCGTCTCCCAGAGGGGAACACATTGCCAAGTAGTATCGAGGAGGCCAAGAAAGTTGTGTGCCCTCTTGACCTACCGCACGAAAGATACAACGCCTGCATCAATGATTGCGTGATTTATCGGGGCGAGTACAAGGACATGACCACATGTCCGGTGTGCGGCCACGGACGGTACAAGGTTGGGAACAAGAAGGTACCTCGAAAAGTGGTATGGTACTTTCCTATCACTCCCCGTCTGCAGCGGTATTTCGTGGACCCTAAGGAAGCAAAGATCATGCAATGGCACGCGGAAAGGGAGAAGCCCGAAGAAGATCCGGAGATGTGCTATATGCTGACACATCCTTCAGACGATGGCCAGTGGGAAGCATTGGACATCGCCTTCCCTAGGTTCGGGGGCGATGGAAGGAACATCAGGCTGGGTATGAGCACCGATGGACTCAATCCGTTCGGCAACAAGAGTAGCACGCATAGCACCTGGCCTGTGTTTGTATGGCCTTACAACCTACCCCCATGGCTGTGCACCAAGCAAAGGTACATACACCTGAGTATTCTCATTCAGGGGCCGAAACAACCAGGTGTCGACATGCATTTGTATCTCGGGCTGCTGAAATAGGAGTTAGACACATTGTGGAAGACGCCACCCCGTATGTGGGACGCCTACAGTAGAACTTATTTCGATATGAGAGCCGCGTTGATCACGACGGTCATGGACTATCCTGGTTGCGCATATGTATCTGCCCAGGTCAGCCACAGATTATGCGGCTGTGTGAAGTGCATGGATGAGACCCCGCATCTATAGCTACCAAGGGATCCTGGGTCCTCAAAAACCGTGTACCCAGGTGCTCAAAAGTGGCTTCGCTTGGATCACCCGTGGAGAAAATGCGGTGATCTGTTCAATGGTAAAGATGAGCCCGATGGACCCCCGCGACAGAGGTAGCGGCGCAGAAATCGATGATCTTCTGAAAAATTGGAAGGAGTGCCCAGCGCCGGGAAAGAAGCGACCAAAGCCAGAGCCGCTGCTCGGTGTATGGAAAGCGAGGTCTATTTTCCACGACTTGGAGTACTGGAAGGTCCTCAACACGCCCCACAGCCTCGATGTCATGCACATTACGAAGAACGTTACTAAGAGTCTCCTTGGCACTCTTTGCAACTCAGAAAAGTCCAAGGATGGGCCAAAAGCAAGATACGATCTGAAACATTTTGGCATCAGAAAAGCTCTTCAAGCCCCCGATACTGATGACAACGATGACGATGATGATGATGATCAGACGGAAGGGACTCAACGTCTCTGCAAAAGGGCTAGGAAGAACACAGTGGTGCTTCCCGCTGCCTGCTTCACAATGAGTCCGGAGGAGCTCGAGCAGTTTTTCAGGTGCCTCGTACGAGTGAAAGTTCCTCACGGTTACTCGGGGAATATAAGCAGATATCTGGACGTAGCGATGAAGAGGTTCACCGGGATGAAGTCTCACGATTGTCACGTGCTCATGACGCAGATACTTCCCATTGCGATCCGAGGAAAAATGGACGAGCACGTCTGTGATACGCTGTTTGGCCTTTGCAAGTTCTTTGACATTATCACCAGGAAGTCGATCGGCATGAGGCAGCTCAAGATGCTATAGGATGAGATCGTGGTGATACTATGTGAGCTCGAGATTTACTTCCCGCCTGCATTCTGTGATATATGCGTCTATCTCCTTCTCCATGTCGTTGATGACATCAGGCAGCTCGGCCCGACGTTCCTCCACAACATGATGCCTTTCGAAAGGCAGAATTGTGTCATGAAAGGATACGTTTGCAACAGGGCCCGTCCAGACGCAAGCATGGCCAAGGGGTTCCTAACCTACGAGTGCATCTCCCTCTGCCAGAATTATCTAAGCATCGAGGACGACCAGGATCATGTTGGTCTGCCCACCAGGACGCACCTCGGCAGGCTCACTGGAGTCGATCACCACGAGGGCTACCGCTCAGTCCATGTCGGCATTGTCAATCGACGCGATGACTTTGAAAGGGCTCACCGGGTCGCGCTACAACACTTAAAATTTATCGAACCTTTTGTGCAAGAGCACAAAAGCATAATCGAGCAGAATTACATCGATATGGGCCGGCCAAGGAAGATGGGAGACGTAACCAAAGAGCACAACTCCAGCTTCACGCGTTGGTTTAATCAAAGTCAACTGCTTCAAGCACAGAGCAGAAGGCCTTCTACCGAAGATGAAAAACTCATATACACCTTATCACAGGGCCCCGGGCATAACGTAAGGACCTATCAGTGGTACGACATCAACGGTTAGAGATTCTACACCGAGGAAAAGGACAGGAATAGTGAAATTCAAAACTCGGGAGTAACTATGCTATCATACGCCGATGATGAGACTAGTGTCAAGGAAAGATTTTTCAGAAGGATCGAGGAGATATGGGAGCTCAATTACTGTGGAGAGACGGTGCCAATGTTTCGTGTGAGATGGGCCAAGAAGGTCGAAAAAGAAGGCCGATATTTCACCACCATGGTTATACCGGATGCCAAATCGAAGAACGCATCCACGAAAAATGAGACATGCGTACTCGGTAGCCAAGTTGACCAATGCTTCTTCATCACCGACCCGTCGAGGCCTAGCCGTGTTGTCGTGAGGAGGGGCAAGAGGAGCATCATAGGAATGGAAGGAGACGCAGATGAGGAAGACTTGGACAAGAACGGTGACCCGAAGATCGAGGAGGAATTCGACAAGCACTTCAACATGCCTACTACTAGTAAAGTAAGAAGGAAGACCTCCCTACCTACTAAAGGTTGTCCGTTCACACGAAGAAATCTCAAGGTGGCCGGCATAAAGTATTCAACCGCCAACAAGAAGGGCAAGAAGATTGTGAAGAAACGCTAAGCTAGCTCGGAACCGGACGGAGAAGACTTTTAAGTATGCACATGTGTGTGTGATCGAGACTTTTTTTGTGTATGCACATGTGTGTGTGTGATCGAGACTTTTAATTTTGTGTGAATGCACATGTGTGTGTTAGACAAAAAAGAGCAAAAAGATATGCACATGTTAGACAAGCAAGAGCAAAAAGATATGCACATGTTTTGTGTATGCACATGTATGCATATAATAACTAAAATATTTTTTAAAAAAGGAAATAAATTCTGTGGCGCATCTACTGGTGCGATGCGCCACAGAATTCTCCAATTCTGTGGCGCATCCCACCAGTAGATGCGCCACATAATTTTTACACTTAGTAAAACTGTCGAGATTGCCCTCCACTAAGCCCGCACTCTATCTTTCTCTCTTGATCCCCTCCCCCGTGCCACGAACCCTAGCTAGCCGCCGGAGCATCCCCACCCGCCCCGGTCTCCCTCCCGCCGGCGACCGGCCATCCACGCCACGAAGGAAGAGCGTACAGCGGCAGGATTTGAAGCAACGGGAAACTCTGCCTCTGCTACCGCCACAACCACATGATAGAGATATCGAGGGCGGCCGCCGGCCACACGATACTACAGGTGCGGTTACTTCCCTGCCCCTAATTCTTCTCTACGCTGCTTCGCTCGGGTAAATCACTAAATCTTTGATAGATTCGTCTGGGTTTCGGTGCGACGCTGGTAGAGATCTGCTGCTGGGTGCTGAGGCCGACGCGGAAGGGAACCAGGAGGGGAGCCATCCATGCTCGCGGCAGGCCATCCACTCGCACGACAGATTCCGCTGCGCCTGTCCGGCCTCGCGCGGCGACGGGAGCAGGGGGAGATGACCTGGGCGTTGTCGAGCCTGACCACGACAACACTCCACGCGCACAGGTACCCCACCACCACCGATCCAAAGATGTTGCTTTTCTCCCATCTTCTGTCGTGTGCTCTAGCCTCAATTGGTACATTCGCCAAGTAGCTTGGCTTGTTCCACGTATGTTAGCTTCAGCAAGAGAGATGACTTCAGTAGGTAGGCGTAGCTTCAGCACGGGTGTTGAGAAGTTACGCGTCTGCAACTTTGCACGCATGATTTCATCATTAGAAAACATAATACGGGTGTGCCAAATGCTCAAACTTCCTGCATTCTTGCTAATCTCTTCCGGTGCTCTCTTTTTATTAGATTATTCATTGGCAATTGACGTTGCTTATATTATAATAATAATATATGTTGTTCTTGGATGCACCTACAGACTGAGATACATGCCTGAATGTATAGTTTGTAAGGTTCATTTGGGACTGTACAGTTTTCCTATTCGTGCCTTAATTTCACGTTATACTGTTTCAGCCTTTTTTTTGGGGATTTGTTTTTAGCTTCAACTCAAGAAACTAAACATTGGGTCAAGCAACTCAAATTTAGTGGGGGCACTGAATTCAAATTTGTTGATTTCTTTTTGTGTCTTCATACCTTAGTTGTGTTGTGAGTGTTCATTCAGTTTTTTTTGTAAGCATTACCAGTAAGCTTCTATTAATATGCTAATTAAAAAGTTGCCTTCATATGCATAATGAAATATGCCCGAGATTGTTATTCTGAACCTAATACCGAACCTAATACTATATTTGTGTAAGATGAATGAAATATGCCTCATAGTTGCTATTCTGGACCTAATACTATAATTTTGTAAGCTGTTACTGGTCCTTTTTATTTGGAGTGTTGATCACCTTGTACTGTTAAAAAACAGTTTTCTTGCTTAGATTGATGCTATAAAAATTACAAGAAAAGATGAACTATCATTATTATTTCTCTGTTTATGCTCGAACTTCAAGGTCATCCATGACATAATGCTAAATTAAATAGAAAGTGTTCATAAAAAATGGTTTTCTCTTCCTGTTGTTCTACAGGTCATAGATTGTCTATAATCTACGGTCATGTTTTATTACTGGCATGTTGGAAACTGGGGTGCAACAGTTCGATGCCTTCCTGTTGTTCTACAGGTCATAGATTGTTCTACATGCTAACAAGGGTGGCATCCTTGCCGCTTGCTGATCTATCATATTTTTCTATTTTTCGAAACATGCTGTCATTGTGCGTGTCTGCAACAGTTCGATGCCTTCTATGATTTTTTTCCTATGTTTCAAGATTGAGTTGCCCGTTTCTCCCGAAGTGTTGATTCGCTTCCGTTTCGGTTGAGAAATGGGCACTCCTAGGTAGAAAAATTAGCAAAAGTCACGCCAAAATTTTGAATTTTTCGGTTGCATTATGTACTAACTATTTGCCTCTTTTTAATGAAGTGCAAATAAACATGTCGGGCACTTCTAACCCTAAGAGCCAGGAGGAAGTCGCCAGAGAGGCCAACAAGGAATGGTGGCAGGAATACAATGAGGGAGAGGGCCGGGGGGGCGCCGCCGATCGCGGCGATGAGGAAGAGGGCCGGGATGAGGAAGAGAGCTGGGGGGCCGCCTCCGAGAGCGGCGATGAGGAAGAGGGCCGGGATGACGCCACCGAGACCGGTGAAGAGACCACCGACTGCACGGAAGGTGATAGCAGCGGCAACCCTGAGGAGGCCAAGAAGAAGAGGAAGGTGAAGAGGCCAAGGAGGGATCGGAGGCCGCAAGTGCTCGCCAACATCACCGATCCTTTCACGTTAGTCTCCGAAAGTGGCCTACCCTTGGAGCCTTCTAAGGTTGCCAAAGGGTACACGATGCAACTAGGGTGCATCGTCCGTGAAACCGTGCCGCTCAACACTCAAGACCTCAGAAGCGAGGCCAACGAGGCTTTGGCCGCAACCCTCATCCAGAAGCTTCACCAACGATACACGTTCCCCGAGCCGTTCAATAAAAAGGTGGACTCTTTAGCTCTCATGAAGATGAGCACCGCCTTGACCAGCTAGAAAACCCGACTGAAGGACGAGATCAAGAAAGGTAAAAGCTGGGAGTAGATAAGTCGCAACGACCTGTCACTCTCTAGAGAAGACTTTGAAGCATTCAAGTCATCCTTAGAGACTGACGAGGCTAAAAAATGGACCGCCTGGGGGAAGAAAATGCGGGAATTGAACCTAGGGGCTCACCGTTGTGGAAGCGGCGGTTACCGAGGAAAACAACCCACTTGGGACAAGGAGGATGCCGAGATGATACGTCTGGGGAAGGAAAACCCCTGGCTAAAAATCGTGGATTTACAGACTAGGAACTATGTCCAGTCCCGCTACTACTTAGACTGGGAGACGGGGGAATTTGTTACGGATTGCCCCGACGTGAATAAGTTCGAGAAACTCCTGGTAAGGATAGTCTATATTATTATTGCGCTGATCTTATTAGGCAATGAAGCCATATGGGCTAACCTTAAGTTCCTTTGTCTGAAGGATGATGAGTTGAAGGCTAGTTCTATGGCTGGCCCGTCGTCCCAGGGGTCGACGGAACCGTGGGACATGCCTTTCAACAGGGCGACGAATGCATACAAGGAACGAGACCTGGACAAGCCACTGACGTCGGCTGGCCGTATGTCCGGCTTTGGCACAAGTATGAAGGTATCTGAGTACTACGGATCGGATGCCAAGACGAGAAAGGAGAGGAGGTCGACTAAGGATAAAGCCGAGGTTCAGGAGCTGAAGAAGAAGGTGGAGTCACTAGAGAAGATAGTGGACCTGACCAAGATGAGTAAGTTACTGGACGAGAGGCTTCCGCAGATCATCCCCCCTGGGTTGATGGAGGGGTTAGCTGTTTGCAATGCGGCAGGTCAACAGGGGCCGATATATGTGCCCAGCGTCAGCGGTAGTAAATCAACAGGGGCCGCTCCACCTGGTCGCATCGACGCCCCCAACCACGGAAGCTGATAGGGTGGCGGTGCCTGATAATGCACCCGAGAGTGAGCGGCCCAGCGCCGGCACCGACGCCCTTGTATTGACATTAGCAGAGATCAACACCGTCAAGAAGGTAACTCATTAGTTAGTCCTCTACGTCATCTTTTTTAACTATATATGCCTTGCGCTGATCTTATCCAACATGCCCCTGACTCAGGACGAACCTTGCATACTCCTGCATGTGGTGGAGCCCGGCGGCAAGTTGATGGATGTTGCTAGCGGCACTGCCATGCCCGACCGAACTATGCACCACAGAAACATTGCAGAAGATTTGATGAAGGTCAAGTTGGCAATGGTAGTGTCGGAGTACCGCGACATCCTCCCCCCCATCAACCTCCGAGCGTAGAGGAGGACGATGTTATGGTCCTTGGGAATTGCACCGGTTGGCTTATGACATGGCCGAAGAACCAGATCCGTCTGGGGGGGTCTTTCGAGTGTTAGGCGCAACATCGGCGCCACCTCCCCTATCATCCGGCCCAAGATCGTCCGGCCCCGCGCTGCCACCACCCTTAACGAACCGGCGGTCGCCGCCGCCACTACCCTGAAGGAACTGGCGGTCGCCGCCGCCACCCGAAAGGAACCGGCGGTCGCCGCTACCACTACCCTGAAGGAACCGGTGGTTGCCGCCACCACCCGGAAGGAACCAGCGATCGCCGCCACCACCACACGCCACCAACAGCTGTTGGGAAAGCTACCGCAACGACCGTCGACCAAACGCAAGGTACGCCAAGAGGCGGCATCGCATCCGCCACCACCTAACTTCCAGGACATGGCACCACTTGATGGCAACAATGATGATGATGACATCGATGCCTACATCAACACTGGCGCCTGCAGCCAAGATATGTACATGCCTCATATGGATGAAGAAGCCTTCCACACTCACGGCGATCAACTTGATCGTCCCACTACAGTCACGCAGCGCCTGACCTTCATGGGTTTTTCTCTGCAAGACACTCCTTCGAAGGCTGGCAATCCAGCTCAGGTCAAGCCGGCTACCATTTTCAGCCCTAACACGCTATATAAGACGATCGTCGGGGAGCCACGCGAATCAACCCCAGCACCACCCCAAGCAACCCCAGCACCCGAAGCACCACCATCAGCACCACCAGCACCCCAGGACCCGAAGCACCACCATCATCACCACCAGCACCCCAAGCAACCCCACCATCAGCACCACCAGCACCCGAAGCACCCCCAGCAGGTCAGGTGAAGAAGCCAAGGAAGAGAGGAAATAAGAAGGGCGCATCTCTGAGCTAGACTCTTCCTAAGACGATGCGGGCCGACGACATGGTACCATGGACACCGGGTGGCTTGCCCCGGCTTCATGAAGCTAGTAAACTGATACTGCCTGAGGACCTCGAACACCTCGCAAGTGGACCAATGATCAGTTTGCAGCAAAATATTCAATTTCTAGAGACCCTCCTTCTTAAAGACAAGGATCCAAATTACCCGGTGTTCACGGTCAAGGTGCCAGCAGCAGACCCGAACTTCGTCCAAGCAGACCCCGCGGATATCTTCTTCATAGCGTTCGAGGACGTCTTCAATCTATTTCACTGGAAACGGCTCGACTATAACTTGGTTCGCCTATACGTGATCAATCTTCAGATGAAGATCAAGAGAGAGAGACACCCCAATGTCGCGGTAGCGGATCCCTACTACATACGCGATAGCCAGCTGGTGGATGGCTCAAGCACATGGACCGCGGCGGTGCGGTACCTCCAGCGCTTCATGCTCATGAACAAAGAGAAGAACACCATTCTTCTGTCTGTCTTTCCCGAGTAAGTACACATTCGCTCGCGGCCATCGTAACTTATGCTTTCTTATATATTTCTTCCATTGCTGATCCTTTCCAACATTCCATTTCAATTGCATGTGTTGAGCAGGGACACATACTGCACACTCGTTGTCCTTTGCCCGAAGTGGTCACTAGCCCAGTATTTCAACTCGTCGAGTACGACGACGAAGAAAGACTACAAGAGAATAAGGGATGTTCTCGATGAGGCTATCCTTTTCGACTCAAAAAATGGAGGCATCTTCCACGAGAAGGGGAAATTTATCAAGCCGGACACTAAAGAGCACGGGTTCAAGCACGTGATCAACTTCCCTTGCATCAAGTAGCCAGATGATAGCATGAAGGAGGCCTTCTATGTCCTCCATCACCTTAAAGGGTTTGTAGCAGATGCAGAGATGATGCGTCTGCCACCTAGTATGCGAGAACCCAAAAAAATGGCGGGGGAGATCAGTGATGCTGATCTTAGAGAAGACTTCCATCGCATCCAAGTAAAGCTATCGGAAATTATCGTAGAAGATGTATGCAACAGATCGGGGCTCTTACACCAACTCGGAGGGTTGTGTAAGAGGGATATAGAAGAACGCCTACATAGGCAGGGTGATAGAAGGACGTGGATGACGAAGGACATGTACAAACCGTTCCCGGAGCCCATGAACAAGACGACTCGTTGATCGAGAGGCTGGTGTTCCTACCATTACTTTGAATTGATGGAAAATGTGTGTACTGTGTTGTAAACTAAACTTGCTTAATGTCATTGTTGGACTTCAATTACTATTGTAGTCGATGTCATTGAACTTGATTACTTATGTGATACCGATGCTATATGACTTTTAGGTTTATTATTATTTCCTTGCTTTAATTCTTGTGAATATGTATGCATGTGAACCCTCTAATTCTTTCCATTGCATTATATACTAATATGCCTTGTGTCCATAGAGATGACGTGGTACGTCATGTTCGAGGGGCGGGTTCCAGGAGTCTACGAGGAGTGGGCGGACTGCAAGAAACAGGTGCACAAGTTCAGCGGCAACTGCTACAAAGGATACCCGACTCAACAATAGGCGGTTGCCAATTGGAGGAAGCACCAGTCGATCAAGAGCAAGATGAAGACCTTCGTTGTGCTCTCGCTCTTGCTCACCATCGTCGCAGCGGTACTCTATTTCATCCTAGTGTAGGCGGCGGCCGGTGTCACTTCATTTGTATCTTGAGATGATGCACTTAATTTGCATGGATTATGAGTTGTATGGAGATATATATGTATGATGAGTTGTATATGGAGCTATATGTATAACTCGATCGGGCTCTAAGTAATGTAATGATGATGTATAATGTTGCTATATTATATCTGTTAATATTCTATCTATATATAACCTGTATACTGTATATAACATCTGTATAAAACCCGTATATCTACACCAGACAGAACAAGTTCTATATAAAACCTGTACTATTTCTGTGGCGCACTAAAACTTAATTCAATGGGCACCTATTTCTGTGGCGCACCTAGGACTCATGCACCACAGAATGCCTTATTTTTGTGGCGCATGGGTGGTGCACCACAGAATATGATTACTGGTGCGCCACTAATGAGGTTTTCCCTACTAGCTAGCCCATCTTGCTTCTTGGTTCTTGAAGATTTTATTGTTTCTGATGATCAGAATACTCCAGGAGGCCAAGATTATGATATCCATGCCGAATGGAAGCTTTAGTAAATCTTTCATGTTGGAAATAGCTTCCAAAACTAAGAGATTTCTTATTCTTTGAGGACAAATAAAATCCCAGCGTTCCTCAGCAAAAGGGCAAGACCAAAAAAGGTGAACAAGTGTTTCTTCTTGCCTGCATTCTAGGGTCGCACAGTCATAACATGTAAGGACAAATTTTTTCCTCCCTAGCAAATTCCTTGTGTTTAGTCTGTCGTGAAGAAGTAGCCAGAAAAAGAACTTATGCTTTGCTTGAAAACTAGAATTCCAAACCCAAGTGAAGTGAGGAGGGCATTGCTGATAACCAATCAAAGCTTTATATGGAGAATTCAGTCGAATTCCAAATATAGCTCCATTTATCTATTTCGCCCAAATTAATTCTCTCCTGGGTAGCCTCACACAATGTTTCTAAGTCTTGGAATTCTGAATATGCTTCCTGTGACAAAGGCAAGTGAAAGAGGTCTTCAAGGAATTCATCATGAATCGATTCATGAACAGTGATGTCCATCTTCTTGGCAAAAGTGGCTAGGTGTGGAAGTTTTTGAGAGAGACAATTATCTGACTAGAGGTCAGTCCACAAATATGATGTTTTCCCATCTCCAATGTTGCAACGACTTATACCTTTAAATTTGTCCAGCAATTTTAAATGTGCTTTCCACCAAAAAGATCCTTCCATATGATTTCCAGGGATTTGACCATTACTATAATAAGAATTCGAGACTAAATTTACCCATGGAATATCATGCCTGTTGAAAAATTTATGAAGGTTTTTGAGTAGAAGCACTTCATTCTGAGTAGTAAGATCCAGCACCCCCAGTCCTCCTTGATTTTTTGGCCTACAAATCTTATCCCATGCCACAAGGGCATGCCCTCTTAACTGTACCTCATTGTTCTTTTTTCTCCAAAGGCAGTGTCTCATATATTTTACAATTTGCTTTTTGATTGAAACAGGAATATCAAGGCATCACATGAAAAATATAGGGAGAGATGAGAGAACTGATTTGACCATCAACAATTTTCCACCATAATCCAGGAAGTCAGTAATTCCATTCAGCCTTCTTTCCACCCTTTGCACAATTGGCAAGAAAAATTCCAAGCTTGGTTTTGTTACCCCTAATGGCAGACCTAGATAAGTGAATGGCAAGCTGCTTTGCTTACATTGCAGGGTTCTTGCAAAATGAGTGAGCCTGTCATCATCCAGATTGATAGGCATCATACAAGACTTTGAATAATTAACTTTGAGTCCAGTAGATTCAGAGAACGCATTTAAAATACCTTTCAAGCAGATAAGCTGTGTAGCATTTGCTTTGACAACAATGAGTGTATCATCTGCATATTGGATTACAGGAAAGTCTGGGTTTGCATTTCTGGGTAAAGTTGGAGTCATTACACTAGAGTGCATAGCTTTATTCATAATTGTTTGAAGGATGTCAGCAGCAAGCACAAAGAGCAAAGGTGAAAGGGGATCACCTTACCTAACTCCTCTTTTGCAGTAAAACTTTTTCCCTGGAACACCATTCAGAAGAACTGAAGAAGAGCCAGATCCGAAGATCATTTCTATCCATTTGATCCATTTATCCCCAAACCCTCTGGCTTTAAGGATCTCAATGATTGTAGAATGTTCAATTTTATCAAAGGCCTTTTCAAAGTCTAATTTTAGAATCAATATTTCCTCCTTTGATTTATGACATTGAAAGAGATATTCAAAAGCCCAACCTAAGCAGTCTTGAATAGATCTTTTCTTCAGAAAGCCATATTGGTTACTGTGAACAAGCTTCAATATTACCTTCTGCAATCTATTTTCCAGTAATTTGGTAATGATCTTAAGAACACTGTTTAGTAGGGAAATGGGCCTGAAATCATTAGCAGAAACTGGATTATCCCCCTTTGGAATTAAGGTAATGAAGGAGGAGTTGATACTTTCTAAAGCAACTTTTTCATCATAGAAGTCCTGTATTAACTCCATCACATCTTTTGCAATGATTGACCAGCAACTCTTAATGAACTAAGTATTAAAGCCATCTGGACCAGGGGATTTGTCATTAGGTCTCGGCCCTGTTGAACTATGTCTTTTGTCTGATTTGTACCGCCAACTGGTGAAGTGTTGTGCACACTGCCTGCAACTGGATCAAACATTATTTTTATTTTTTTGAAAAGGTAACAGTGGGAGAGCATCACACTGCAATTTTTCAAATTATAATAGAAAGTGTATGTACAAACAGGTCTGATCTCAAGCGAGATCAAAATAAAAAGTTCAAAGTCTCAAGCGAGATCAAACATTATTTTCATACATGATAGTTTGTATTTTGCCTGATGTCACTCTTTTTGACATCGCCTTCTAATAACAATTTAGTGTAACTGGTATCTCCTCGATATTTATATATACTCTTTATCAAAAAATAACAATTTAGTGTGCCATGACACCTAGTGCAGATCAGTTTTCTCCTTATATTATCATCCAACTGAACTCTAGGACCATCGTGCCAGCTTGCTTGATTCAGTTTATTTGATGTCTCAGTTGGTCTCAGCCCGGTTATACTATTTTTTCTAGTTTGTACCACCATATCGAGTGTTCAGTGCACAGTCAACATGCATACTGCCAGCAACTCGATTAGAATGAGGAACCTCCTTATAGACAGAACCAACAGTCGCCTATGTGGTTTAAACCTACTATAGACAATATCCTCCCTTTGAATGATCAATATTCCACTTTTCTTGAATGAAAGAAATGCATATTAGCTCAATGCAGTTAGCTAGTATGCACTGTAGTTCCTAGCAGCTAGCTGGAATCAGTTTACTTTATTGCTGACTCGCTTTTGTATTTTGTGTTGCCTTCGACATTAATTAAGTTAATTTTGTTAAGTCATGTCAGCAGTAACCCAACTTGCTTGGGAAAAAGGCTTTAATGTTGGATTTCAGTGCAGTCTGTATATACGCACAAAAAAACTGTATGCTGATTGATTAATATATAGGCCGAGCCATCAATCTTTCCGTTGCTCCACACATTCTATTTTATACTATTGTTAAACACTGTTGTACTTCGTGTTATCTTGCAATGTTAATAACCCCTGTTGATTTGTGTATTTCTATAGTTTTTAGCTTACATATATGCGCACCTCCTGTAGCTTTGTTTTTTATGTGTTATGTAGCTTTTCTATTAGGAGGAACATACTAGTAGTACTTTTTTTGTTGTTGAGAGCAAGTAGTACTTTCTAGAAAAATTGCAGCACCTCCCTGCTGGCTATAGCTAGAGTTCTATCCCCACCATTAATCACATTATATTGATGCCGCCTATTATGCATTACTAGCTAGTACTGTATGTATATGAGTTCCTGATGCTAGCTTTACCGATGATTATAACTGCATGTGCTCCTTTAATTTGAAGATCCCAAATGCATGCCCCATGATTACAAAACTACTACAAGCAGTAGTGCTGGCATTATGTTACCTGAATATATAATCTTCTTGTTATCAATTTATAAAGGTAACATTTTGTGGGTTCGCGTCCGAAATATGTATGAATGAGTTTATCTTTCGTTCTATCACATGTAGACGCTCTCATGTATAAGATGGTAAACACTAGCCTATCTTTCTTTCTATCCAAAGATTAGCAAGTCAACTGGCACTAACTCAAGTTTATTTTCAGAGCTTTTCAAGGAAGTTTACTACAGACCACCTTGCAAAATTCATTGAAGTCCCAGTAATGCTTCTACCCGTTTGGCGAGAAGTCCCACAACTTGACTGATAGTAGTTATCATGAGGTGCGGTTCAACATTGGCGAGAATGGCCCGACGATCATTATATCTAAATGAGGGGAAATTGTGCAGGCCTGCAAGCTCAAGAAGAATGATATTTGGGTCTTTAACTTTTTCGACGGCCCTGATTATGGCCTTTCACTGAGTGTTTTTACTGGTAAATATTGATGTGTCCTGAAATGTGGTAGTATGATATTATTGTGGTTGCTAATGTACGTGAAATCATTAAAGTAATTATATTCAGTAACAGACACGATGTTTAACTGTTCTTTGTCCGTAAGTTCTTTATATTTATATGTTTTATGTAGTAACACTGTTCTTTATATTAAAATAAAAGCCAAGTAGCCAGCAATCACGGGGAAGAATATAAACTCAGATAGCACACGTTTATTGTTCAGGAGACTAACATCGGGGACCCACCTCTCAGCAGCGTCCTCGATCTTAACAATTTTTTTTGGGAAGTCCTCGACCTTAACAAATTCGAAGGGAAACTTAACCCACGAACGCGTCCTTACTGGGCCAAATTTATTGAGGGCTCAGCTTGCCATAGTAGCCCGAGTAGGCGGGAGCACAAAGGTGGCCCAGGTGATATCTTTTTGCTAAAATGCGATACATGCTGACATCAGGGACCCACCCGACAGAAACGTCCCTCGGCCTTATCATATTTCACGGGCGGGTTAAAAGTAGCCAAGTAGCCAGCATTTACGGGGAACAAAAATAAAATTTGGATAGCACACGTATTTGTCGATGGATTTCGTGTCGCCAGAATACGGGGTACCACGCGACGGACCCAAAGATTCAAACGCAGGGGGCTGAACGTGGGAGATCTTGGATCGCAACGAAACACGGTGACGGAAGCCTCGAGTCGTCGAACGCACAACACACTGCAGAGAGGGACGCCGAGCTTTACCCAGGTTCAGGGTCCTCGTGGTGAGGTAAAACCCCTACTTCCTGCCTTCTTGTATTACGATGCGATACCTCGCGAGGAGTACAAGGTCTTGGTTACAGAGCTCTAGCTGGCCGAAGGTAGAAGAACCAACTTAGCCTAGCTAGGAGCCCGGAGATGAAGATTCGATCCCCCCTAAGGGGTGGCCTCCCCTCCTTTTATAGCACCCAGGTCCTCCTTCCCCTTATCTTCTTGGGGAAGGGGTTGCCACACACGGCCAAGGAGTGAGGACAGCTATAGAATTGATTCTTCCATGGACGTAGTCTTCGTAGAGTAGTGGCGCCGGTCCACCGGAGTGGGTGGAGGAAGCTGACGTCCTCCTCTGGCGCCCTGCACCGTCCACGCTATTTTTAGGGGGGTGGCCAACAACCACTATTCTGCTTTATGCAGGCACGGCGAAAGTTGGTCTCCTCCCTGTCGGGGGTAGCATAGGCGGTACGCGGTCTTCTGCCCTTCATCTTCTTGTTCTGCACGCAAACGTGCTGAGCTGACGTGGACGTGGTCCCTCCCCTCACCAGCGGAAGCTCATGAGGAGGTCTTTTGATCCTTAGCGGTTTTAGTCGTCGTTCTCCTTGTGAGGCGCCTCCTCACGACGGTCTTCTCCAACAGCTTCGGTCGTCGTTACACCCTGGGCCGAAGCTGGGCCATTGAAGAGGCCTAGGAGCAGGTGGACCGGGATACCCCGGTATCCAGAACACCGATAGTAGCCCCCGGGAGCCCGGCCCGCGAACGCATCCTCTTGAGGGGGCGAAGGGCCGGGGGCCCTCCAATGGCATGCGTCAACCGTGCGGTCACAGGACCATGTGAAGAGGCAAAGGCAGCGGACGCGTGGTGCGACCGCAGCTGATGAGACGAAACGGCGGGCGACGCTGCAGTCCCCGAGGCGTAAACCGTCATGATGGCACGTCCCTTCACTACACAGCGCTGCGCCAATGCTTCGATTCCCGCGCTGAGATTTTATGCAACGACGCCGGCCGCGCCCCTTAAATACGGTCTCCTCGAGACCTCCGGCACCTCACCTTCTTCCTCCAGTGCCACTTCTTTGTCGACAACCTCAAAGCCGATGGATCCTTCCGCTTCCTCCGCTGCCGCCGGAACAAGCTCGGGGGTGAAGCGCCGCGGGTGCCCCCCGGGCAGCAAGAACAAGGAAAAAGTTCCCGCCCGGTGGGCGCCCGGCGCTGGCGGTCCCTTGCGCCTCGGGGCGCTGATGCGGGGCACGGCGAACCGCGCCGCGCCGGGTACCTCCAGCGCCCTGACCCTTCGGGGTCCAGCGCCTGGGGGCGCTCTGAACGCGCCGTCGCCCTTGGCGGTGGTGCCGGCTCCCCGCGCCTCGGGGAGCATCGATTGAGTGCTCAGGGAGGTGGAGGCTACCCTGGGCCTCCTCCCCCCACTTGCGGATGCTCCGGGGCCACAGGAGATGGCCCCGCCAGTGAACGGGGTGGTCGCCACTCCTCGCCGTCGGGCGGCGGAGCTTCTGGGCCCCCTGATTGCCCCGAGGTCCCACTTCCTGGAGATCCTCGTCGTCTTCGACGCCCTGAGCTTCGACTCCCTCTGGCTGCCCAACGCAGTCCGGAGGGTGATCTACGCCCCCGGTGCTTCCTCCGGAGAGGTCGCGCTGGTGGAGCAGAGCAGGCCAGATCTCCTCTGGCCTGTGGACATCCTCCTTGGAGCGGGCGGCAATGCCGTCCTCTTCGGGCACTGGAGGGCCTTCGCCCTCGGCCATCGCCTCTGCGTCGGCGACCACCTCATCTTCCGCTTCAGGCTAGGGACGCTGGAGGCCTCGGTGCAGATCTTCGACGCTGCCGGCGTCCGCCGCACCTACCTCCAGCCCGCGGCGGCGTAAAGGGGCGGCCTCGCCACGGTAGCCTTCTGGGGAGGAGAGCTAGTCTCCTCCCCTCTTTTGTTATGTAGTTTGCGCCGGTGGGGTATGTCCCGCCGTGCCTTTGCTCCTTCCCCACCCGGGGCTTATCAATGAAGTTTCCTTCGCCTTTTTGCTACTCTTCATAGTCCTGGTCATTCGCACGCTCGAGAGCCCTGGCGAGTTGTTAGCGCTGACGGGAGGCCTCCCTGCGCCTCAGAGCTCATAGCGGGGTCGGCGCCGACGACATTGGACAATTCCTGAGACAAGGAGTTGAAGAAAGATTCGGAAAACAAAAAACCCCAAATCCCCGAAAATGAAGAACAAATCGGTAAAACAAACGAAAAAATAAGGCGATAAGATGCCCCTGTGACCGGCACAGGGACCTTCTCCATCGTGGAGGAGCGCGGCACTATCTGTGCCAGCAGCTAAGAGCAAATTGCCGCGCGTGGCGATTCACGGGGCCTTCCTCGTCGTTGAGGGAAGCTGGACCCTCACGGACGTGAAAACGTCGATGCTTAAGAGAGCCCAGAGACCATCGACACCTCGTTAAGGGTTGCTTACGAGGTTGTTCGCACACGAACACGTCACCGTGTACCTCCGACGTCGAGCGCGATACGCAGGACACGTCGCCGGAGGAGGCTAGCCGGAAGCGCGATACGCAGGACAATCCGGCGAGCTCTTTTGAAGACCCGAAACCCCACACACCCGGGAGAGACCCCGTCTAGGCGCACGGCGGTGATGGGCTGCCCTAGGTCGGTTCGGCCGCCCCTAGGACTTCGCAGATCGAAGCTCTCCAACACGAAGAACACCGATGAACGATGAGCAGAAAACAAAGGCGAGAGAGAAAAAATAGAGGTTTGTAGATTGGTTTTTGCGATTGTGTGTTGTTGTTCAATCGACCGTCACCCCTCAGGTATATAAGGGGCGGCTGGACTACCCCTGCAAGATGGAGGGCTGGAACCACGTACAAAAACCCTAATTTGGGTCCAATTCAGATGGTAGACCTGAACTTTCCAAAACTGTTCGGTCAAAAACTTAACTGCGAATCCCGGCCCCCAGATGAGGCAGTAAACGACCTCAGATCGAAATCCCGTAGACTACAAAGTTGTTCGTCTCGAAAAAACGAAGAACTTTCATGTTGGCCACTTTTCCATCCGAGATAGTCTGAAGGGTCTTTTCCATCGATTTCTGAATTTTATCTGATTTCGGCATGTACAGAGCGCGACTAGTACTTGTACTAGTCAGCCTCGGCTTTGGGCTACGAAATCACAGAAATTCGCTAGTACTTGTACTAGCTAGCCTCTGTTCCAGCTTTTTTGGTTTGACCCTAGAAATTGCATATGACCTCGGATTGAGATGATCCAAAAACCAAAGTTGCTTGTTTCGACGAGACGCACAACTTTCTCAACTATTATTTTCTCATTTGAGGCCATCTTAAGGTATCTTCTTTGTAAGCCAAAAACGGTTGTCAACACATGCCCCCCTGTTTTTCGGCAATACTTGCGTGCCGAAAAATAACTCTCACCACATTTTGTCTAAGGACGATGTCAACACTCCATCGGCCATATGTTCTTAGGGCGATAACTCTATATCGGCCATGTATGCTAAGGGCGATAATTATATATCGGCCATATGTGTGTTTAAGCTTCTTGCCACACGCTCGGGTAAAACTTCTTTAGATATCTTCCATTGAGAGCTCGAGGTAATAAATTTCCCTCCATAGATTCAACCAAATATGAATTTCCAGGAACTACTCTCATGACCTTGAAAGGACCCTCCCAGCTCGGAGACCATTTGCCAAATTTTCTGTCTTTTGAACCAACTGGCAGGATTACCTTCCACACTAGGTCACCAACCTGGAAGCTCTTCAATTTTACCTTTTTGTTATATGCTCTTGCTACCCGCAATTTCTCCTTCTCTATGTCTCTTAGAGCAATTAGACGTTTATCAGCGACTTCATCAATGTTATCCATCATTAAGTTATGAAAATCCACCGCCGATAAATCATTTTGCTTAGCGAACCTCAAAGCAGCCAGATTCACCTCTACTGGTAAAACGGCTTCTTGCCCATACACGAGCTCATATGGAGTTACTTTTGTTGCACCATGCCTTGAAATCCTATGCGCCCACAAAGCTTCAGACAACACTTCATGCCATCTCCTTGGATGATCTTCAATCTTCTTCTTGATGAGCTTGATCAAAGTTTTATTGCTAGATTCAGCTTGTCCATTAGCTTGAGCATAATATGGAGATGAATTGAGCATCTTTATCTTATATGATTCGGCGAATTCTTTTACTTCCTTTGCCATAAATGATGAACCCTGATCTGTGGTCAAAGTTTGAGGAACGCCGAATCTATGTATAATGTGCTCAGTTATGAATTGGATCACCTCCTTATGGCTCATATTCCTGAGAGGTATTGCTTCAGACCATTTGGTAAAATAATCAGTGGCTACCAACATGAACCGATGCCCTTTTGAAGAAGAAGGATGAATCATGCCAATGAAATCCAATCCCCAACCTCTAAATGGCCACGGCTTGATAATAGGATTCAACATAGCAGCAGGAGCCAACTGAATATCACCAAACTTTTGACAAGCTTCGCATCCTTTATAATATCTGAAGCAATCATTTATCATCGTCGGCCAATAAAAACCTGCACGTCATAGTAACCACTTCATCTTGTGTGCCGACTGATGAGTACCACAGATACCTTCATGTACCTCCCCCATAGCGACCCTTGCTTGGTCTTCATCCAAACACTTCAAGAGAATACCATCAACTGTTCGGCGATAAAGATTATCATCTATTAAAACATATTTGAAAGCAATCCGCCGAACAGCCCTATCTGTCCTCCTGCTAGGATCCTGCAAATATTCAACAATAGGCCTTCTCCAATCTTTGTTTTCACCTTGTCTCGGCATCCAGTAAACGCCGACTCAAATAAGTTATGACATGTTCCTTTCCTTCGGTCTCTTGAGTCAAAACAGCACCAATAACGTCTTCCTCCGCAGCGATATAGAGCCTAAAAATCTCTCCATGTTTGGGCGCCTTCAATACCGGCGGAGTAGACAAACAAAGCTTGATATTTTCGAATGCCTCTTGCTGTTTTGCCCCCCAGGTAAAATCATCATCATTCTTTAACCGAAGAATAGGAGTAAATGCATCAACCTTCCCTGACAAATTCACTATGAATCGCCTCAAATAATTAACCTTGCCAAGGAATTTCTGCATATCTTTCTTGCATTTCGGTGCTTCTATTTTCTGGATAGCCTCTATCTTCTGTGGATCAATCTCTATGCCATGTTGATGTATAATAAAACCCAAGAATTTCCCAGCCGGTACACCAAAAGCACACTTCAAAGGATTGATCTTGAGCCCATACTTCCTCATCCTCTCAAAAGCTAAGCGCAAATCGGCTAAATGAGATTTATTAGCATCCGATTTGACAACAATATCATCAATATAGACTTCAAGTATGACCCCAAGCAAATCATGAAATATTAAATTCATAGCCCGCTGATATGTGGCACCGGCGTTTTTCAACCCAAAGGTCATTACCGTCCACTCAAATAAACCAACAAAGCCAGGGCACCGAAAGGCTGTTTTGAATGCATCCTCTTCGGCCATAAAAATTTGGTTATACCCCGCATTGCCATCAAGAAAACTAATAACTTTATTACCAGAGGCATCATTAATAAGCATATCGGCTATTGGCATAGGATACTCATCTTTGGGTGTAGCTCTATTTAGATCCCTGAAATCAATACACACCCTCAACTTGCTTGATCCTTTTTTCTCCACAGGTACAATATTAGAAATCCAATCTTCATACATGCAAGGTTTAATAAAATTAGCTTTAAGCAAACGACCGATCTCCTCCTTGATCCGGTCATACACTTTAGGATTGAATTTCTGGGCCAGTTGTTTATAAGGTTTAAAACCGGCCTTGATAGGTAATCGATGCTCAACTAAATCCCGGCTCAAACCAGGCATCTCATGATACTCCCACGCAAAGCAATCGACATATTCTTTTAACAGCCCGATTAACATATCCTTATAATCGGCTTTCAGATTTTTGTTTACAAACGTCGGCCTAGGAATTAAACCATATCCTATATCTACCTCTTCCAATGGATCAGCCGATGTAAAACCTTGTCCCAACTTATCCATATCATCTAATTCTTCAATTGACTCATACATATCGTTCCCACTGGACCGATATTCCACAAGCCTCTTCTGCAACCACTCTTCGTTGGGATCCATTTAAATCACATGTTTGGGAGCCGATTACTATAAATCGGCTTTAAAGATACAGGCACAAAGCCATTCTTTGTGGCACTAAGAAAATCAAAATCTGAAAGATCACGCCCCGTCAAACAAGTAGCATTAGGATGTTGCCAATCCACCGGTGAATCAGCCAAAGCAATGCACGATGAATTATCAGCATGGACTACCTCAACTTCATCATCAACCCACTGTATCAAGAACTGATGCAAAGTAGATGGCACACATTGGTTTGCATGGAGCCAATCGCGGCCTAATATGACATTGTAATTACCTTGCACCTCAGCAATAAAGAAGGCGGTGGCCAAAGATTTGCTTCCCACGGTGAGCTCTACACTCATGACACCTTTGGCCTCAATTTTTTCTTTACCTTCAAACCCATTAAGCACCATGTTGGTCTTCATTAAATCATTCTCATCAAGCCCCAACTTCTTGAAAACTGAATATGGCATAAGATTTACTACAGCGCCACCATCAACAAGCATTCTAGCAACCGACGACCCATTAATGTGTCCCTTGACATATAATGGTTTCAAGTGTTTCATCGGTTCTTTTGGCTTCTCAAAGATGGCATTCTTGGGCCCAAAGTCCAGCTGTGCTACCTCCCCTTCTTCATCTATGGCACGAAATTCAGAGGGTTAATAATAAACCATATTCATATCCATACCTTCCCTAGTTGGCGAGCTTTCATAGTCCACCAATTCCTCATCATCTTCCGGTGCGGGAGTTTGCTCTAGAATTTCATCAGTTGAAGGAGGTGTAGGAGGTGGTGTAGTAACAATGCTCGTGATCCCCTCCTGAGATGGTGTCAGAACTGTTGTGATTATCATGGGAACTGTGGTATCTTCCACTTGCTTACGTACCCACTTCTTAGAAGGCACTGGGCGAGCTTCATTCTCTACCTTCTCTTGATTCCTCATGCGCTGCAACCTCCTTTTCTTGTTTTTTGTCAATCCAAGAGGACACCACTTAGGCTGAGTATATTTAGGATCCCTCGGCTTGGCTTTGCTTGTGCTAGCTTCGTGATCATTAGCCGAGGATCTTGGCTGAATAGTCAGTATAGCCTTATCAGAACTAGCCGGTTTATCAATATCAACCGGCTCTTTGAGTTTCAACGCTTGTGTGCCCACTATGATTGAGCTGACATTAGGATTCTTCCCTTGTTGCTTGCCAGACTCTGAAGTTTCAGCACATGGCGACATAGGACGTCGCTCCTTCTCAGCAGCATCTGAAGATTTTGGATGTGACCGATTAGTATTATAACTCAAACGGTCTCGAACAGGTCGAGTGATCCTGTCATGCACAGATTTCCTGGGTGCTGCCCATCCTGGATGAAAAGCATATGGCGCCATTGGGGGCTGCATCCATCCTCCATTGTAGTAATACGGTGCATATGGTGGCGGCGCCATCCATGGCCCTGGCACCCACTGACCATACGGCCTTGAGTGTCTTGGATATCTCTCTCTTGGAGGTGACCATTGACGTTTCACATGAGATGACCGGTTTGAGTTAGAACCGGTCGCTTGGTTTGCATACTTAGACATTAACATATCAAAAGTTGGCTTGATCTGCTTGCGCTGCGCCTTGACCTCATTGGTCTTCCACTTGCCAACTTTTGGACTCTTGGGCTTGATGAACTTGGCACGCACATCACCTTGTTCTTTTGGTTGCCCCCCGGGTGCAGGATTTTTTATAGTGATCTTCAACGTCTCCTTGCCATCAGGTTGCTTTCCAAGAACAATCTCCCTTCCCAAGACCTTGTTATTTTCCTTGTTGTTCCTGGGTTCACCAACAACAACATTATCTTTATTAGCAGATCCGGCCGTCTCTGGCCGAATTAAGACTTTCTTTCCATGCAGCTCCAAAGTATTCATTCGGAATGGCTGCTTGTCAATTTACATATCAGCAAAGCTCAATCGTCCATCATTGATAGCCGATTGTATATGTCGCCGAAAAATGTTGCAATCATTAGTAGCATGAGAAAATGAATTATGATATTTGCAATAAGCGCGCCGTTTTAACTCCTCAAACGGCGGTATAGTGTGAGACAAACGAATGTATTTATCTTTTAACATAGCATCAAATATCCTATCACATTTGGCTACATCAAAACTGAATGTCATCTCATCTTCATGATTCTTGCGAATCAGCTTAAGAGCATCACAAATATAAGGTTTGGCCTTTGAGGGCCAAACAAATTCTGCAGCATAAATATCAGCCTCATCGTCCGAATTTTCACTATTATATCCAACAGTATTTATGCGAGGACGATCAGACTTTGACCTATGCATATCTTTTGTTTCTTTGCCTCGGCTTTCTTGGGCCAGAGCCCTTTGCAAAACTTGACTAACATTTAAGAACTCATAACCTTCAATTTTTTCTTTAATGTAAGTTCTTAAACCATTGAGCACTAAGTCTGCCATGTCTCTTTCAGTAATTACTAAACTGTAACATCGGTTCTTAGTATCTCTAAATCTTTTGACATAATCAGTAACTGACTCATCATGCTTTTGTTTAACCAATGTAAGATGTGACAACTTAAGCTCATTATCACCGCTATAAAAATGATCATGGAATTTCTTTTCTAGGTGATACCAAGTATTAATAGAACCATAAGGTAAAGCAGAAAACCATGAAAAAGCAGTACCAGTTAAAGACAAGGGAAACAAACGCACTTTTAAAGGATCACTATTGCCAGCTTCTCCTAACTGTGCTAAATATTGACTAACATGTTCCCAAGTCGTTTTACTATCTACCCCATTAAATTTAGCAAAATCAGGCACTTTGTAACCCTGGGGGTATGGTAAAGAATCAAAATATTCCGGATAAGGCTTTTGATACATCCGGCTTACAGGCTTCGGCTCAATTCCGAAGTTATCATAGAACATCTTCTGCAATTCTGACCTAAGTGTGGCCATGTTTTCGTCTATGGCAGGAGAATTTGTTTGTGGTACTTGTGCAGGAACAACAGAATTATTAGCCGTGGAGTTTACTCGCGCTGCTGGTACCGAATTAAAATTCGGCGCCGTGACTGTGGCTGCAGGACGTGTGGCCTGGTTCGGCGGAATTGCCGAATAAGGCACACTTCTAATAGGAGTATGGTATGTTGGCGCGGTTACAATCTGACCATCTTGGCTAATGTAAGGATTCATCGGCATGCCCTGAGGAAACACCGATGTGCTAGGTAATGTATGTCTAGGGTTTTCAACAGCAGCATTAGCACTAACATTACCAAAAGTATCATGAGGCTTATTATTACTAGCTTTTATGTATTCTATCATAGCATCATAGGCTTGACGACTTGATTCAGTAGCATAATGATTAATTGCAGCCAATTGATCACTAGAAAATACGCTAGTACTTACAGAGGGCTCGGCTGGATCGCCGAGCATTGGTGGAAGTTGGATGTCTCCAAGCGAGGTGACAGCCCCATGGCGGTCCTTCTTGAAGCTTGCAAGGAACATCTCCCTATCTTCCTCCTCTTGCCTCTTCTTCAAAGCTTCGAACTCCTCCTTGCGCTTCCGCTCCAGCGCCTCGAGTTGCTCTAGATGCTGCTTCTTCAGCGCCTTGTAGGATTCGCGTTGATCCGCCGAAAGATCATCAAAACTAGGCTTGGTGATGTTTTCGGCGCTAACTTTAGCAGGCTGGGGTATACCGCTCGACATGATGATCTTCCCCAGCGGAGTCGCCAAAAAGTGTGTTCGCACACGAACACGTCACCGTGTACCTCCGACGTCGAGCGCGATACGCAGGACACGTCGCCGGAGGAGGCTAGCCGGAAGCGCGATACGCAGGACAATCCGGCGAGCTCTTTTGAAGACCCGAAACCCCACACACCCGGGAGAGACCCCATCTGGGCGCACGGCGGTGATGGGCTTCCCTAGGTCGGTTCGCCCGCCCCTAGGACTTCGCAGATCGAAGCTCTCCAACACGAAGAACACCGATGAACGATGAGCAGAAATCAAGGGCGAGAGAAAAAAAATAGAGGTTTGTAGATTGGTTTTTGCGATTGTGTGTTGTTGTTCAATCGGCCGTCACCCCTCAGGTATATAAGGGGCGGCTAGACTTCCCGTGCAAGATGGAGGGCTGGAATCACGTCCAAAAACCCTAATTTGGGTCCAATTCGGATGGTAGACCTGAACTTTCCAAAACTGTTCGGTCAAAAACTTAACTGCGAATCCCGGCCCCCAGATGAGGCAGTAAACGACCTCGGATCGAAATCCCGTAAACCACAAAGTTGTTCGTCTCGAAAAAATGAAGAACTTTCATGTTGGCAACTTTTCCATCCGAGATAGTCTGAAGGGTCTTTTCCATCGATTTCTGAATTTTATCTGATTTCGGCATGTACAGAGCGCGACTAGTACTTGTACTAGTCAGCCTCGGCTTTGGGCTATGAAATCACAGAAATTCGCTAGTACTTGTACTAGCTAGCCTCTGTTCCAGCTTTTTTGGTTTGACCCTAGAAATTGCATATGACCTCGGATTGAGATGATCCAAAAACCAAAGTTGCTTGTTTCGACGAGATGCACAACTTTCTCAACTATTATTTTCTCATTTGAGGCAATCTTAAGGTATCTTCTTTGTAAGCCAAAAACGGTTGTCAACAGAGGAGAAGGGCCTGGCGCGGACCTCCGAATCTGCGTCTCCTTCACAAGATGATCGGAGCGTCCTTGGTCTTCAATAATCCTGCCGTGTTTGGCCTTCCTCGAAAGGGGGGAATCTTCCCGCGGATGCTTTATGCATCGACGCGTCCTTGCACCCTCGCGAGGGTTGCTCATGAGGGGCTGGTATTCAGTAATCCTGCCATGATTGGCCTTCCTCGAAAGAGGGGACTCTTCCCGCTGATGCTTTATGCATCAACGCGTCCTTGCACCCTCGCGAGGGTTGCTCACGAGGGGCTAGTCCTTAGCGGGTGCCTTGGGCACACCTTGGACTTTCCTCGAAGATTTCCTATTTTCTGGTGTACTTCGCGAGGAACCAAGCACCACGGGCACGAGGAGGTGATCAACAATCGGGCCGGTCTTCCCTGATCAGAGCTCAGTCCCTTCGGGTTTTTCGGGCTTGCTATTTTCCGGGCGAAGGCCCCAGCATAGACACCGTGCCTAGCCCCCTTCTGCATGGAGTACAACGGAAAATAAATGGACTTCATGCCATTTTAATATCATGCTGAAGCAGAGGCGCTTTAATGTGCTTTAACTTAATATCAGTGCTGAAGAGCAGTTTAAGCTGATACAAAGTGCCGTGATAACGGTCTTATCTCCTTGTGAGGAACCTACAGGTAGAACTTTCGCAAATGAGCTATGTTCCACGGGTTCCCCACCGGTTCGCCCTCCGCAGTCTCCAGCCGCGTCGAGCCTGGCCTGGCGATGTGCGTCACATTGAAGGGGCCTTCCCACATTGGAGACAGCTTGTGCAGGCCCTCGTGAGAGAGTATTGTCCTCAGCACCAGATCGCCGACCTCCAGGGTCCTTGCTCGAACATGGCAGCTATGGTAGCGGCGTAGTCCTTGCTAGTACCTTGCGGCATGAAGCGCCGCTTGGCATCTGACTTCTTTGAGTTGGAGGAGGCGATCCTTGATGAGTTCCTCTTGATGCACCTCGTTGAAGGCAAGAACTCTTGGCGACCCGAACTTGATGTCGGTGGGAAGAACAGCCTCCGCCCCATAGACCAAGAAGAAAGGAGTTTCTCCAGTGGGTTTTGTGGCCGTGGTCCAAATGGACCAGAGGATGGATTGGAGGTTGTCTAACCATTTCTTGCCGCAGGCTTCGAGTTTGGCATTGAAGCTCCTCGTCTTTAGCCCTTTGAGGACTTCGGCATTGGCACGCTCGGCTTGGCCATTGCTTCGAGGGTAGGCAACTGAGGTGAGGCAGATTTTGATGCCGGCCGATGCACAGTACTCCCGGAACAGCCCGCTGGTGAATTGGCTGCCGTTATTGGTGATTATGCGGTTGGGCACACCAAAACGACAGACCAATCCTCGGATGAATTTGACTGCGGACCTGGCCGGAATGGTGCACACCGGTTCCACCTCCACCCACTTGGTGAACTTGTCGATGGCGACGTAGAGGTAGCGGTAGCCCTCTTGTGCTCTAGGGAATGGACCAAGGATGTCCAGCCCCCAGATGGCAAAGGGCCAAGTGAGTGGGATGGTTTGTAGCTCCTGCGCCGGCTGATGAATCTGCTTGGCATGGAATTGGCATGCCTCACACCTCTTGACCATCTCAGTGGCGTCCTCGCGTGCTGAGGGCCAGTAGAAGCCGCTTCGGTACGCCTTTGCCGCGAGAGTTGCAGCGGAAGCGTGATGCCCGCACTCGCCGGCATGAATATCCCAGAGGAGCTCTTGGCCCTGGTGAGTAGATATGCACTTCAGAGCGACGCCGTTTGGGCGACGCCGGTACAACTCACCGTCCTTGATGCAGTATCCCGAAGCTTGGCGGACTATCCTCTCGGCTTCTGATTCGTCTTTTGGGAGCCTGCTGCTGACGAGGAAGGCCTTGAGCTCGAGTATCCAATCCACTCCCTCCTTCCGCGCCAACGCCAAGAGGACGCGGTCGCCCGAAGGAGGACCGCAATCCGGAGCCCCCTGCTCCGGTGGCGGTGGCAAGGCAGGCGGAGGGTCGGGTTTCGCCAATGTCGGAGAAGCGGATGGCTTGAAGAGGCGCTTCTCAAAGACTCCGGCAGGTTGTGCCAGGCGATTAGAGGTGGACTTGGCGATTTCATCCGCTTCCACGTTCTCTCCTCTTGGAATGTGCTTTAGCTCCAACCCCTGGAAGTGTTTCTCCATCTTCCGAAGCTCCTCAAGATAATCAGCCATGTGCTCATCTTTTGGAGTGTAGCTCTTGTTCGAGAAGTTCACAATCAGCTGCGAATCCCCCTTGACGATGAGGTGCTTGATGCCCAAGGTGTGCGCTGCCCTTAGGCCGGCGAGTAGTCCTTCATATTCTGTAATGTTGTTGGAGACCTTATGCTCTGGTTTAAAGCAGAGCTGGACGGCGTAGAAGAGCTTGTCCCTAGAGGGAGAGGTAAGAACGGCTCCAGCCCCCGCACAGGGAAGGTTGAAGGCGCCGTCGAAGTGCATGACCCAGAGGCCAGGGGCCTCCTCTCCTGGAAGCGTTGACTCCACCTCTGGAGGCTCATCGGCGAATGGGTCGGTCCATTCGGTGGTGAACTCCGCCAAAGCTTTGCTCTTGATCACCTTGGTAGTTTCGAAGGAGATCTCGAAGGGCTAAAGCTCCACGGCCCATTCTGCCACACGCCCGGTGACATTGGGATTGTGTAGAATGGTCTCCAGAGGACGATCAGTGACCACCTTAATCGGGTGTCCCTGGAAGTAGTGACGTAGTTTCCTTGAAGCGATGAGCAGGGTGTAGAGCAGCTTTTGCTGCATGGTGTAGCGCTCCCGCGCATCGCGTAGCACCGTGCTGACGAAGTACACGGGCTTCTGCACCTTGGTGGTGCCCTCGGGGGTCTTCTCCTCATGAGGCTCAGGAGCATCGCTCTGTGGGAGCGGCTCGGTTGGCGAAGTTGCAGCAAGCAGTCCCTCTTGTGGAATAGGAGAGGCTGCTGCTTCTTCCTCAGGAGGAGCCCTGGGCAAGGAGGATCGATTCCCTCTTTGGTGATTACCTTGGCATCCCGTTCCACAACAAGGACAGCACTTGCCGTTCTCGGAGTCGCTGCGATGTAGAGCAGCAAGGGCTCGCAGAACATTGGGGCAACCATGATCGGTGGACTCGTGAGATACCTCTTCAGCTCGATGAAGGCCTTGTCAGCTTCCAGAGTCCACTCGAACTTCCCAGTGCGCTTCATGAGCTTGAAGAAGGGTAAGGCCTTGTCCCCACTCCTTGCGATGAAGCGCCCTAGGGCTGCCATGCATCCCGCGAGGCGCTGCATTTCTTTAAGATTGCGCGGAGGACGCATTTCTTCGATGGCCTTGACTTTGTCAGGGTTTTCCTCTATCCCGCGATGAGACACAAGGAACCCCAACAACTTTCCCGACGGTACGCCGAAGGCGCACTTGGCGGGGTTGAGCTTGATGTTTACCTTCCTCAGGTTGACGAAGGTTTCCTCCAAATCCGCGATGAAGGTGTGACTCTCGCGAGTCTTGACGATGATGTCGTCGATGTAGGCTTCCGCATTCCTTCCCATCTTAGTCCCCAAGGCCTTGCGCATGAGCCTCTGGAAGGTGGCCCCTGCGTTCTTCAGGCCGAAGGGCATGCAGACGTAGCAGTACACGCTGCAAGGTGTGATGAAGGCAGTTTTCTCTTCGTCCTCCCTTGCCATCTTGATCTGATGATAGCCTGAGAAGGCGTCCAAGAAGCAAAGGAGGTCACAACCGGTGGTGGAGTCGATGATTTGATCTATCCTCGGGAGTTGATAAGGATCCTTGGGATAGGCTTTGTTAAGATTGGTGAAGTCCACGCAGAGGCGTCCACTGCCATTAGCTTTTGGGACAACCACCGGATTTGCAATCCAAGTGGGGTGGGCCACCTCGCGTATCAACTTAGCCTTCTTCAGCTTCTCTATCTCTTGGACGATAAAGTCTTGCTTCTCTTGCGCTTGCTTCCTGGTCTTCTATTTCACGGGGTATGCCTGTGGGCACACGGCTAGGTGGTGCTCAATCACCTCCCTGGGAACGCCGGGCATATCTGACGGAGTCCAAGCGAACATGTCAGAATTTGCCTGCAGGAAGGTGACGAGCGCGCTTTCCTATTTGGGGGAAAGCCCTGCCCTGATGGTGACGAAGTTTTCGCAGCCCCCAGCCTAGAGCGGGACCTTCTTTGTAGCAGAGCGCTCTTGGGTGAACTGGGGCCTCCTCCCCGAGGGTACCGCAGCTTCCTCAATGCTCATGTCCAGCATCGGATGGACCAGGTCCTCGCTTGGAGTAGACGATGTAGAGGCGGCGAACTTCTTCCCTGTCGAGCCCGGCAGGTGGGGCTCAAGAGAGGCCTTCTTCACAGCAGCCCGCTCCTGAGACACGAGCTGCTTCTTCCTCGTGAGGTCGCTGGAGTGTTCCAGTAGATCTTTGTCAGCGGGGAACATGGCGGCGGCCTCACGGTAGATGTGCTCCACAGAGCGGAGAGCATCCTTTTCATTGCAGCGCAAGGTGATCATGCCATTGGCGCCCAGAATCTTGAGGACGTTGAAGCCATGATGCGTTGCTGCCATGAACCTTGCCAGGGCTGGGTAGCCGAGGATGGCATTATACGGCAGCACAATGTAGGCGACATCAAAGTCGAGGCTTTCTGTCCTATAGTTGTCCCGGGTGCCAAAGGTGATGGGCAGGCGTACCTGCCCAATTGGCGTTGTAGACCCTTCGGTTACCCCGAAGAACGGTCGGGTTGGTATGAGCCGATGGTACGACACCTGCATCTTCTCGAAGACCTCAACCGAGATGATGTTGAGGCCCGCCCCTCCGTCGATGAGAGTATGATTGACGGCGATGTTATTGATGGTTGGCGTGCACAAGAGGGGAATTGTGCCAACACCCTTTGTGGAGGTCGGATGATCCTCCTCATCGAAGCCGATCTTGCTAGTGGACCACTTCATCAAGCGATTGTTGGTGCTGGGTTGCGCCGCCGCGATCTCTCACGACAGCTGTTTGAAGTGGCGGTTAGACAAAGGAGCTTGGGCTCCACCCAGGAGGCAAGCGGCAAAGCCTCGTGGCTCTTGATAGCCCCCCTGGTTCTCTTCCCGATGATCATTCGCCGGTGGAGGCAGCGGTAGCGGCTCGGGATCTGCACGAGACAGACCATCATGATAGCAACCCTCGTCCCGGTCCTCATCGCGGCGATCGCCCCGGGATCCGCCCTTGCCGTTGCTATGACTACTCCCCCGACGCTTGGTGACACCATTTTCTTCGTGAAACTTCCGGACAATCCAACAATCATCGGTATTGTGGGTGTCCTTCTTGTGGAGGATGCAGTAGCGATGACATCGACCTTTATCGCGCTCAGAGCGGTCCCCGCGGTGCTGCTTATGATCAGGATCTGCCACGAGGGCCGCAGCCTCCTTGCGCTTGGGGTCCTTAGACTTCGGCCTCGGGGGAAGCGCCTCCGGCAGGTTGTGCACGAAGAGCCTCCCCTCCTCGGACTTGGCGCATCAGTCAGTGATCTCGAAGAGCCTGACGATGGAGGTCAGCTCATCATTCACGGACAGCTTCTCCCTCATCTTGATGTCAGAGACACCCGTGGAGAACGCGGAGATGACCTCCTCGTTGGAGATCCTGGGGATCTTGTTCCTCATCTGGCTAAAGCGCTGGATGTATTGACGAAGCATCTCGCCCTTATACTGACGCACCGCCTTAAGATCATTCTTGGTGGCGGGGCGCTCGTATGTGGGCATGAAGTTAGCGACGAACTGACGACACAGGTCCTTCCAGGACATCACGGATTCGTGAGGAAGGTTCATGAGCCAAGTTCGCGGAGCATCTTTGAGGGCCATGGGGAACCAATTGGCCATCGCACGCTGATCTCCATGCGCGGCCTGGACGGCGACGACGTAGAGCTGGAGGAACTCGACGGGGTTGGTGGTCCCATCGTACTGCGTGCCGATGTCTGGCTTGAACTTGTCAGGCCAGACCACATAGCGTTGCTGGCGAACGAGAGCAAGGCACCCGGGGTTGTAGATTGGGTCCCCGGGGGTCTTGACGTTCTTGCGAGCTTTGCCGATGTCGTCGATGGCGCGGTCATGATTTTTGCGGCGGCGCTCAAGGGAGACACGTGCGTCTTCCGGAGCACGCTGGACGATTTGGCAGCTGGGCTCCCCGCGCGGCGAAGATGCGTCGCGGGAAGCTACCTTCTTGGCCTTGGCGGCCTTCCCATCTCCGGCGCCCGGGGCGCGGCGCCCCGTTGACGGATCTGGTTCTCCCGCGCCCTGGGCTCCTCCCTAGGCCGGGTCTTCGTTGGTGATGGCGACGAGCTCGGCGATTCGAGCGCGCCACCCCTCACACCCGTCATCAGTGGGCTAATAGCGCAGCAGCTCCTGCGCCATGGCGAGAGCCTACGCAGGTGATGTCTACACACGCTTCTGTTCTTGTAGACAGTGTTGGGCCTCCAAGTGCAGAGGTTTGTAGAGCAGCAGGAAGTTTCCCTTAAGTGGATCACCCAAGGTTTATCGAACTCAGGGAGGAAGAGGTCAAAGCTATCCCTCTCAAACAACCCTGCAATTACGATACAGAAAGTCTCTTGTGTCCCCAACACACCCAATACACTTGTCAGATGTATAGGTGCACTAGTTCGGCGAAGAGATAGTGAAATACAAGTGGTATAGATGATTATAAGTAGTAAATGCAATCTGGAATAAAAATGGCAGCAAGCAAACAAGTAACAAAACAACAAGTAAATGGTGTGCAATGCTTGGAAACAAGGCCTATAGATCATACTTTCACTAGTGGACACACTCCCAACAAATATAACATAATTGAACAAATAAATAACTTCTCTTCACTATGCTACTCTGAATTACTCTCCTATTGAATAACACTAATCATTGCGTAGTGGCTACAGAAGCACCCCTTAAAGTTCATCAAGCACTTGACAAACACCGCTCATAGAGATATCCAAATCAAATCACAAATTAAGATAAATATTATTGCAACTTAGACCAAGTACTAACATGGTGCACACACTGTCAACATTACACCATGAAAGGAGGAATAGATCACTTCAATACTATCATAGTGATAATTATTCTCATAATCCATAAGAGATCACAATCGTAGCCTAGACCAAGTACCACCATGATGCACACACTGTCACCGTTACACCATGGCAGGAGGAATAGATTACTTTAATAACACCACTAGAGTACACATAATGATGAAGAGTAGCATCTACTTATTCAACATGATACAAAGCTCACGATCACATAAAGATCACATCATGGGAGAGAGAGGTGAACCACATAGCTATCGGTAGAGCCCTCAGCCCCGGGGATGAACTACTCCCTCCTCATCATAGGAGACAGCAAGGTTGATGGAGATGGCGGTGATGTCGATGGAGATGGCTCCGGGGGCACTTCCCCGTCCCGGCAGGGTGCCGGAACAGAGACTTCTGTCCCCCGAAATTTGGCTTCGATGGCGGCGGCGCTGCGGAACTGTTCTGGAAATTTCGCTGACTCCCCTAGGGTTTTCCGTCCCGAGTCTTTATATAGGCGAAGGGGCGTCATCAGGGGGCTGCCAGGGTGGCCTCACACATAGGGGGCGCGGCCAGGGCCTGGGCCGCGCCGCCCTGGTGTGTGGGCAGCCCCTGGCCCCCCTCCGGCTCTCGTTTGGTCCTCGTCCTTCGTCCGGGAAAAATAAGACTTCTGGAACTTGTTTCGTCCAATTCCGAGAATATTTCCTGTGTAGCTTTTCTGAAACACAAAAATAGCAGAAAACAGGGAACTGACACTGTGGCATCTTGGCAATAGGTTAGTTCCGGAAATCGCATAAAAACGCAAATGGTGTAAAACCCCTACATAATCTTGATCAAATATGTAAGTGTTGTGCGCTGGGATCAAAAGAACTTAAAACGTGGGCATGAAAGACATAATCTTGATAGAAGAAACTTAGCAACCATGTTATAACATGAAAATGAACACAAACAAAAGATCATGAAAATGAAACAATGAAAGTCAAACGTGTGTTCAAATCATAAGGAAAAATATGCAAATGGTTTTCAGCTTGTCCTTCATGGAGAGCAAAACATAAATGCATAGGACACCTTCATGTTTAAGAGGGCGACTAGATACAAATAATTTAAGAACAAGTGAAACCAACAATATGAATCAGTCAATGAAAACTTTGGGACAATGCACATTATACTAAGAATGACAACTATGCTCTCTTAATGGTGCATAAAGGTAGAAGGTGGTGACTCAACATAAAAGTAAAAGAAAGGCCCTTCGCGGAGGGAAGCAGTGATTGCAAGTTTTATAAACCTTCAAAAATTATGGTACTTACCGGCTTTGAGCTCTCATTGCCCCCATCATAAGCATCTTGAATGGTTAAAGTTAATGCGAGAACACTCATGCTGCATATGCTTGACAAATCATAAGTTGAAAACCTCGTGTCCCGTGAATACGAGTACCCAAACCTCATGCTACTTTACTTAGAGTCCCAAGCAAGCTCTTGTCATTGTAAGTATATACGTATCATCGAGAACCGCCAATGGGGTACCTCCGTGCCTGATGACATGGAACAAGCCCACATCAAAATGACAGGACAAGCAGACAATGAACACCTCGACATCTCTTTTATTTACCATTTGTATAGCTTTTTATTTTGAGATGCGTCGTCGAATGTCCACTATGGGCATGCTGCAAATTTCCACCATGAATTATGCATGGCTTAGATTGGCAGCCCAGGCATTTCTCTAACACATATACAAACTCCATGATCCCGCAAGATTCCCAATTCATTTCACACCGCGAGTATCCATAAACAAAAGATCACGATATCAACTCAAATAAGAAGTGCAATGTTGAAAGCTTGCCCCATGACGGCATGGTTGGGCTAGTTCCCAACTTACAACTTGCAAGCATAACAACTCAACATAAGAGACCACAATGTCAAATTTTTAAGAACGAGAAAAGTAAAGTGTGCCTTCCGGTTCGTGAGAGCTTTACTGACCAATTTTCGCATAACACTAGTAAGAGTTTAATTTGAAGAGTAGATAAAAGCAAGCCAAATTTACTTGGAATAGCAAATTGCTAATAGGTATGTATGGTGGACACTTTGGAAAACTTGGTTTTTAGGAGTTGGATGCACGAGTAGAGCTCATACTCAGTACAAGGCGAGGGCTAGCAAAAGACTGGGAGCGACCAACTAAGAGAGCAATAATGGCCATAATCATGCAAAGCGACAAAGCAACATTAAAAGAAGCATAAGATAGCATCTAAAGTCAAAAACTAAATGATCATAGAGGCTATTGGCGACTTTGTAAGAGTCTAACATGTGTGAGCATGCGCCAAGTCAACCCAAATAAAGCATCAAGGAGAAAACCAAAATAATGCTTCCAAATAATTAAAACAACGCATGATTTTTTCAAAGGCTCATTAAGCAATCTCAGTTATTTGAGACAAGTCATGCTACAGCAAAACCACTAAGCATACTATCAAAAAGACATCAAGCACGACATGCAAAAGCCTAGGCTGCAGTCTACACAAGCTCCTTCTTGTACCACTTTTTTGCATGAAACTTTTTCTCTTTTCCAACACCATTCGAACTTTTTTGAGCAAAACCAACATAGACCAGAGGTCAAAATACACCTTGATGCAAAGATAAAACAAGATCTGAACAAAAATCAAGGCAAAAAACAAAAGCTAAACGCAGTAGCAGAAAAAGAGAACACTCGTTGAACGATAAGAGTGAAAACTAGAGTGTTCTTGGTAATGAAAAACGGAGTTCATCTCCTCCAAAAAGAACATGATGTGATCCAACCATTTATTGCAGCAAACAAAACAAAAGAAAACTGAATACAAAAACAACTGACGCTCCAAGAAAAATGCATAGTGCATGAAGCAATAAAAATATACTGTTTTGAAAGGTGACCTGATTTTTGCCGATGAACAAGGGGGTGCCTCGGGGGAATCTCCAAGCTTTGACGCTTGTACTTCTTGGATATTTCTTGGGGTGATGCATGGGCATCCCCAAGCTTGAGCTTTTGTCCATTCTTCAACTCATCTCATCACTCTCCGATCCCTACACTTGAAAACTTCCTTCATACAAAACTAAACACAAATCTATTAGCAACATTAGTGTAAGAATAACATATAATCAACCCTTTTTGCTTCAGGTTTCAACCTAAAACCACCACATATTAAGCATATACTACTGTAGCAACTTCCCCAAAAGTTTTGTGATCAAAAGAACTCAAAAAGAAAGCGATAAAGCGGCAAACACAAATAGTGGCAGAAATCTGTCAAAACAGAACAGCTGACAAAGGTCGAATTTTTGAGGGGTTTTTTGTTGCTCAAATAAAAAAGTGTTCAACTAATGAAAGTTTGGATATAACCTGGGGCATATGCACAAGAAATCGCAGGTCCAAAAGATATACAGAGAATTTTCACGAATTTGTACGGTGCAGCACCGAAAACTGTTTCAGGATAGCAACATCCCCAAATGTTACCTCGCTCAAATTAGAGGCTTCTCTTGGCACAAAAACGAAATAAAAATGATAAGGAGTGGTTATTACAGTAGTAATAACTTCCAAGACTCAAATAAAATAAAAAGTACTGGAAATAAAACATTGTGTTATGTCCCAAGAGTGCTTTTCTTTAACGCCTTTGAGCTAGGCGCAGTAATTTGCAAAGATGCTCATGTGGGCGCCATATAAGAGATTGAGGCAAAGGCACCATATAGGAACTTAAAGCAATAGAGAGCATCAAAAAGCAAGTATGGAACACATTTAAATCTAAACCACTTCCTATAAAAAATAGTCTTGTAAAGAGACAAGTCATAAAAGCGCAAAGCAAAAAGCATAGGAAGACAAAACAAGTACAACTTCAAGAATTGCAACATAAAGAGGGGAAACTCAATATTGTCGAGATCCATCAAACCATGTTTCCCTCTCTCATAGTAACTTTTAGTAGCATCATGAATAGAACTAACAATATAACTATCACATAAAGCATCCCTATCATGAGCCACATGCATAAAAGAATTAATACTCCCCGCATGAACAATAGTAGTAGGAGCAGATTCAACAGAATAATTATTCTCATTACCATAATCATCAAAAATAGGAGGCATATTGTAATCATAACTAATTTTCTCCTCAAAAGTAGGTGAACTGAAAATATTATACTCATCATCATAACCATCATAAACTAGAGGTTTAGTATCATCACAAGCTAGAAAACAGCTATTTCGCAAAGCATACTCATCAAACATATCATCATAAGAAGGAACATGGATAGTACTAATGGTACAACAATTATTAACCTTAGAATTGGTACCAAAAAGATTTTCAATATCAAAAGTAGAGTGCTTTTCCTAATCATGATCACTAACATAGGTAACAGGCATAGGAACATCACATAAGGGAGATAAAATATCATCAGAGCAAACTTTCTCCACTAAAGCTGGGGAACTAAAAATATCATGCTTAACAAAACCAGCTTCCCCAAGCTTAGACTTTTCTATAGCATTAGCAATAACGATGTTCAAAGCATTCATACTAACAACACTATTAGCATGCAAATTAAGCTCCAAAGGTTTTTCAATTTTCTCTTCAAACACTTCATATCTAAACTCAGGAAAAAGACTAAAGAATTCTTTGTTTTCCATTAAGCCTAACTAGTGAAAATAAAAACAAGAGACAAAAAGATGTAATTGCAGAATCTAAAGGAAATAACTCCGAGCACTCACACAGGAGGATGCGAGTACCTTTTACCTTACCTCCCTGGCAACGGCGCCAGAAAAGAGCTTGATGTCTACACACACTTCTGTTCTTGTAGATAGTGTTGGGCCTCCAAGTGCAGAGGTTTGTTGAGCAGCAGCAAGTTTCCCTTAAGTGGATCACCCAAGGTTTATCGAACTCAGGGAGGAAGAGGTCAAAGCTATCCCTCTCAAACAAACCTGCAATTACGATACAGAAAGTCTCTTGTGTCCCCAACACACCCAATACACTTGTCAGATGTATAGGTGCACTAGTTCGGCGAAGAGATAGTGAAATACAAGTGGTATAGATGATTATAAGTAGTAAATGCAATCTAGAATAAAAATGGCAGCAAGCAAACAAGTAACAAAATAGCAAGTAAATGGTGTGCAATGCTTGGAAACAAGGCCTAGGGATCATACTTTCACTAGTGGACACACTCCCAACAAATATAACATAATTGAACAAATAAATAACTTCTCTTCACTATGCTACTCTGAATTACTCTCCTATTGAATAACACTAATCATTGCGTAGTGGCTACAGAAGCACCCCTTAAAGTTCATCAAGTACTTGACAAACACCGTTCATAGAGATATCCAAATCAAATCATAACTCAAGATAAATATTATTGCAACTTAGACCAAGTACTAACACGGTGCACACACTGTCAACATTACACCATGAAAGGAGGAATAGATCACTTCAATACTATCATAGTGATAATTATTCTCATAATATATAAGAGATCACAATCATAGCCTAGACCAAGTACCACCATGATGCACACACTGTCACCGTTACACCATGGCAGGAGGAATAGATTACTTTAATAACACCACTAGAGTACACATAATGATGAAGAGTAGCATCTACTTATTCAACATGATACAAAGCTCACGATCACATAAAGATCACATCATGGGAGAGAGAGGTGAACCACATAGCTACCGGTAGAGCCCTCAGCCCCGGGGATGAACTACTCTCTCCTCATCATAGGAGACAGCAAGGTTGACGGAGATGGTGGTGATATCGATGGAGATGGCTCCTAGGGCACTTCCCCGTCCCGGCAGGGTGCCGGAACAGAGACTTCTGTCCCCCGAAATTTGGCTTCGACGGCGGCGGCGCTGCGGAACTGTTCTAGAAATTTCACTGACTCCCCTAGGGTTTTCTGTTCTGAGGCTTTATATAGGCGAAGGGGCGTCGTCAGGGGGCTGCCAGGGTGGCCTCACACATAGGGGGCGCGGCCAGGGCCTAGGCCACACCGCCCTGGTGTGTGGGCAGCCCCTGGCCCCCCTCCGGCTCTCGTTTGGTCCTCGTCCTTCGTCCGGGAAAAATAAGACTTCTGGAACTTGTTTCGTCCAATTCTGAGAATATTTCTTGTGTAGCTTTTCTGAAACACAAAAACAGCAGAAAACAGGGAACTGGCACTGTGGCATCTTGTCAATAGGTTAGTTCTGGAAATCGCATAAAAACGCCATGAAGTGTAACGAAACACAAGGCAAATGGTGTAAAAACAAGCATGGAGCATCAAAAATTATAGATACGTTGGAGACGTATCAGCAGGAGACAGCTGACTCCCTGAACGAGTGCAAGAAGTGGCCGTGGCGGTGAAGGAGAGCGAAGGCTCTGTATGCCCGGACGGGAGGTAGGAGGACTCCAGGTCTTCCTCTTCTTCCTCCCCGTTTGAAGCGTCTTGACGACGGAAGATGGGCTTGGTCTGTCCCCGAACGGCGTTGCGGCGGTGAAGACGCTCGAGCCTTGCATTGGCGTCGGCCATGTCAAAGCAGATCTAGAAGAAATCACACCACAGCCCCCTACCTGGCGTGCCAAATGTCGATGGATTTCGTGTCGCAAGAACACGGGGTACCACGCGACGGACCCAAAGATTTGAACGCAGGGGGCTGAACATGGGAGATCTTGGATCGCAACGAAACACGGTGACGGAAGCCTCGAGTCGTCAAATGCACAACACACTGCAGAGAGGGACGCCGAGCTTTACCCAGGTTCAGGGCCGTCGTGGTGAGGTAAAACCCCTACTTCCTGCCTTCTTGTATTACGACGTGACACCTCGCGAGGAGTACAAGGTCTTGGTTACAGAGCTCTAGCTGGCCGAAGGTAGAAGAACCAACTTAGCCTAGCTAGGAGCCCGGAGATGAAGATTCGATCCCCCCTAAGGGGTGGCCTCCCCTCCTTTTATAGCGCCCAGGTCCTCTTTCCCCTTATCTTCTTGGGGAAGGGGTTGCCACACACGGCGAAGGAGGGAGGACAGCTTCCGTGGACGTAGTCTTCGTAGAGTAGTGGCGTCGGTCCACCGGAGTGGGTGGAGGAAGCTGACGTCCTCCTCTGGCGCCCTGCACCGTCCACGCTATTTTTAGGGGGGTGGCCAACAACCACTGTTCTGCTTTATGCAGGCACGGCGAAAGTTGGTCTCCTCCCTGTCGGGGGTAGCGTGGGCGGTACGCGGTCTTCTGCCCTTCGTCTTCTTGTTCTGCACACAAACGTGCTGAGATGACATGGACATGGTCCCTCCCCTCACCAGCGGAAGCTCGTGAGGAGGTCTTCTGGTCCTTAGCGGTTTTAGTCATCGTTCTCCTCGTGTTGCGCCTCCTCACGAGGGTCTTCTCCAACAGCTTCGGTCGTCGTTACACCCTGGGCCGAAGCTGGGCCATTGAAGAGGCCCAGGAGCAGGTGGACCGGGATACCCTGGTATCCAGAACACCGACAGTATTGTTCAGAGATTCTGACATCTAGGACCAACCTGTCAGTAGCGTCCCTCAGTTTTATCAAGTCGAATTTCACGGGCGGGTTCAAAAATAACAGCCTAGTAGCCAGGATTTACGGGGAACAAAAATAAAATTCAGATAGCACACGTATTATTCAGAGATTCTGATATCTAGGACCCACCCGTCAGCAGCGTCCCTCAACCTTATCAAGTTCAAATTTCAGGGGTGGGTTCAAAAATAAAATCCAGTACCCACCAGATAGCACACATTTATTGTTCATAGAGTCTGATGTTGGGGACCCACCTGTCAGCAGCGTCCTCGACCTTTAGAAATTTAAATTTCACTGAGCGGGTTCGAAAATAACAGCCAAGTAGCCAACAATCACGATGAAGAAAATAACTCAACATAGCACATGTTTCTTGTTCAGAGAGTTTGACATCAAGGACCCACCCGACAGCAGCGTCCATGAACATTATCAACATATATAGCATAGGTTTTTGTTGTTCAAAAAGGCTGATATCAAGGACCCACCTGACTGCAGCAACTATGAACATTATCAGAGAGGCTGACATGAAAGACTGATGACCCACAAGTATAGGGGGTGTATCGTAGTACGTTTGATAAATAAGAGTGTTGAACCCAATGAGGAGGAGGAGGTGTTGACAAGCAGTTCAATCACTGTAAATACTAGCAAACGGGTTTTTAGGGGTATTTGATAATGCAGATAAATAAAGTTCGAGTAAATAAAAGACAGTAATAATAATTGCAGCAAGTGGCCCAATCCTTTCTAGAGCAAAGGACAAGCCGGTTGTGTTACTTATGATTAACAAATGTTCCTGAGGACACACAGGAATTTCGTCAAGTGCTTTCGCTTCATACAGTTGATTAATCTTCATTTGTTTGATAGGTGTTATGGGGGTGAACCTATGCTAATGCACTACCCCAACTTGGACTAATACATACTTGTCATTATACCCCTTGCAAGCAGCAGCAACTACAAGAAAGTAATTAAGATAAATATAACCACAACATTAAACTCTGAGATCCTACACTCCCTGATGCACTAGTTTCCTAACGGGGATTTAGGTTTCTGTCACTCCGGCAACCCCACAATTAGTAGCCAAATACATAATGCATTACACTAGGCCCTTAAAGGTGAAGTATCATGTAGTCGACGTTCACATGACACCACTAGTAAAATAGCACCACAACATAAATATCAAACCATTAAATATTACTCAACATAATTCCACTACTAACATCTTGACTTCTCCCATGTCCTTAGGAACTAAATGAAGTACTCACAAAACATCATATGGATCATGATCAAAGGTGAAATAATGATGAATAACAATCTGAACATAAACCTTAATTCAATGGTTTCACTCAATAGCATCAACTACAAGTAGTAATTAACACTGGGAAAGTTTCCCCTATGAACTAGACAAGATTCACCCCAAGATGTTACAGCAGGACGGCGTGGTGATGATGGCGATGAAGGTGCTGGTGATGATGATGATGATGATCCCGATGAAGCCCAGCTCAATGACGGTGAGGATGGCGATGATTTCCCCCTCCGGTAAGGAATTTCCCCAGCAAATTTCTGCCTGCCAGAGAGCTTTCTCTCTCTATGTTTTCCGTCCCGCAGAGGCGGCAGAATATTTCTGCGATCCTCCTCCTAGTCTTATGTTTTCGAGAGGATGATATACGTGAAGGGGCACTGGCACTGGTGGGCCAGGGCAGCCACACCACCTGGTGGCGCGGCCGAGGCTAGCCCGCGCCTGGGAGTGGTGTGGGTCACTGGTGGCCCACCTCAGCCTCTCCTTCTGGCTACCTCTGTCTTCTGACAAAATAGGAACTTCTGGGTATTTTCCGAGAATTGCTGATCTTCAGAAATATTGTATCTTGATAGTCCTTTTTCCAGCAAAATTCTGACTCCGGCAGTTAATTCTCCAATAATCATCAAACATACAAAATAGAACAAATAACATAAGTATCACCTCTAAATATGAAATATATCAATGAATAACAGTAAATTATGATATAAAATAGTGATGCAAGATGGACGTATCAACTCCCCCCAAGCTTAGACCTTGCTTGTCGCCAAGCAAAAACTGAACTCAGTAAACACGACCATGGGTTTATGGAGTGAAGTGTCGATAAACAAAATATGGACAAGAAGCATCACATTTACCAATACACAAGTCATAATAGATAGCAACTTCCCTTTATATAATTTAACTTGCAATGAGCAAAGGGAGTCACAATGTAGGTGCACAAAGAAAATTATAATTGGTGATGGCAAACTTTTGTTCTTGGTCAGAGAACAATTAGTAGATTGAACTTATCTTTATATCAGAGTCTTTATATTAGAGCTTATATTGCAGAAATCACATGTTCAATCATAACAATCTCTTTACGGTCATTGATAACTTTCAAAGATATATTCATTTAGATAAAAGCATTGTACTAAACAAATAAAGATAAAATACAGAGTGAATGACAAATAACTACCACATTTGTGCCAAACGTGACCACCCTGTGTAATAGAACTACCGGAAAACACGTCAAATGGTAGGTGTTTGTCACGTTTGGCACAAATGTGGTAGTTATTTGTCATTCACTCTAAAATACATGATTGAATAAATCAACATATGGATGGTTGGATCACAACAACTCAAATACTTGCTTGAGATAGAGAGGAATAGGTTTACTGACTCAACATAAAAGTAAAAAGATAGGCCCTTCGTAGAGGGAAGCAGGGATTTATCATGTGCTGGAGCTTTTCATTTGTAAAACAGAGATAAAAATCATTTTGGGAAGTGGTTGTTCCTGTCAACGAATGGCAATAGAGTTCTTCTTATCTTCCATACTAAACAAGTTGAGAGCGGTCCTGGATTATTGATAATGGGCATTTACATGCACTTTTATATAGTTTGGCACTCCTCCCAACCTTTGCTTCCACAAACCATGGCTAACCGAATCCTTGGGTGCCTACCAACAATCTCATACCATGGAGGAGTGCCTTTTTTCTTTTCTTTTTTTAAAGTTACAATGGTCTGACCAGCTCTCTTGCAAAATTAGTGACGAGCAGATGAAGCATGTAAGTCAAGGGGTACTTAATTTAGTAAGGAAGATAACAAACCAAATCACTACGTCCTCATGAGCTAAAAACAGTGTCACAAAATGAGAAGTATTTTAAAGGTCTTGAAAGGTAGCACATGAAAATTTACTTGGTGTAACGGCCCAGAAAAATCCCCTTTTAGATTTGTTTGTTATTTTATTTTTGTGCATCATCATGCATTCTCACCCTGTATGTTTTTGACAAAACCATAATTATTTGGAGCTTGTATGGTTTTATAATAAACCCTCCTCTTCTTTTCTTATTTTATATTGAAACAAAAAGATATAATATTTTCAAAGTTGAAAATTGTTTCAATTCAAGTTTTTAAAAATATTGTACATAACCAAATTTGCAAATCTTTCCAAACCCCCCTCTTGTTTTCCCCAAAAGAGTGCTGCAAGAAAAGAAGAAGAGAAGAACTCAGAAAAAAAGGGAGAACAAGAAAGAAGCCCTTTCGGACCCCTTGGCCCATTTCTTTCTTCACCAAATCGACCCACTCCAAGCCTAGCCCACCTTTCCTCCTGTCGCCATCGTCCTTGTACGGCAGCGCATCCAGCGCTCCACGTCGCCATGGCTGCGATGGGACGGCTCAAAGCGCGCATCCCGGAGCTATAAAAATCTCCTTGTCGCTCTAGTTTTGCAACCCTAGGAGCCTAGCTCCCTTCTCTTACCGTGCAGCACCGCCGCCACTCCTTTCTCTCTGTCGTTTGCTTCTCAAGGACGGTCGCTCACCCGTGTCGACGCCATGGTCGTCCCTGCGCCAAGCCGACGACACCAGGAGCTCCATCTCGGCGCCGTGGTTCTTTTTGACGAAGAAAATCAAGTGGGGGTGCTCCCAGTGGCCGGCACGGTCCTCTTCTTTGACTCCGGCTGCGCTCACGTCGTCGACGATTTCGGCGCCGCTCATCTCCCCGACCCCTCCCTAGGCTTCTGGTGAGATTCCCGTCCCTCCATCAGCTTCCCGGTGATCTCACGCAGCTCCCTGACCTCCTCTCTGATTCTCTCTCGCTCTCTGTTGTCCTGCCGGCGCTCACCGCCGCGTTTGGCCTTCGGCGTACGTCCGCAGGTGCTCGTCGACGGTGCAACTCCGGTGTTCAACCAAGACAAAGTCTCACCTTTTGGTTCCCCACTTCAGGGTTCACTTGCTCCCGTTCGTGCTACGCCGCGCGATCAGAGCGCGCCTCTGGCCACTCGGCGCTCGTCGTCGCTGTTGTCTCATGGACCGGCACCCACTCCGTCAGCCAGCATGACGCCGTTCTGCACAGCCTCGATCATGTAGGTCGCCACGCGCATGCTCCAGCAACAGCCGGTGAGCTACTGCATGCTACCGTTCTCTACTCCGTCCGTCGGCCTCGTCTCTGCCTCCGCGCACGCACGCCCGCAGCAGCAGCTTGTCATCGGCCGATGTTCCCACCGAGCTGGTCTGTTCCCTTGGTTGCAGAGAGACCTCGGGCTCGCTTCTCATCCGCGTCGATCACGCCATCTCCACTGCAAACGTCGCCAAGCAAGCCTCTGTGTTCGGTACTGCCGCCGCGTCCAGTCCCGACTCCGACTAAAATTCATGTTCAGTTTCGTCAGGTTAACCTTTTAGCCTTTATCAATATAATATCTGGCTTCGATATCTGTTCAAATCCAATTCAGTACCACGGTGGTCTGAGTGTTGTGCCTCGTTCCACAAGATCCTGTGTTCGATTCCTTGGCTTCGCACGAAGCAACACTTTTTTTTGATTCTTTTTCCGACTCTGACAGGCGGGATCCACTCGTCAGACACTCTAGCAGCAGCGCCCTGCCAGCGAGCTGACCCCACACGTCAGCCCCGCTGTCTAGCTTTACTTCGGTGAGAAAAGTCTCAGTTCTGTCTGTTTTCTGAAAAATGGCAGAATTTGTTCCAATCTTGCAAAATTCATAACTTTTGATTGGTAACTCGAAATAAAAAGTATTTTATATGAAATTTTATCAGAAAAATGTAAAGAATCTGTATATGGCATTCATATCTCTGTTTGCATCTCGCATCATGTCATCTCGTAATAGTTTGCATATCACATAATAATAAGATATGGAGTATTTGGGTATTACCAAATATGGTTACCCCACTTCATTTAATTTTGTGTAGCTCACCCATGTCTTGTCTTGCCATGCTAATAAACAACTAAATTGCCGGTAGTAAAGCAACTTGAACCACATATGTGTGTGTCGGAATTCGATTCCGCTTAATTTGAATAAGTTGCATTGCATCATAATTGCCATGACATACATGCATTCACATGATCATGCCGATTCTTTTGTCGTAGTAGTAAGTTGTCCATCCGTTGTTTGTTGTAGCAATTTGCTTCTTCTCGGATAGGACGTTTCGTGATGATGTGAGCAACGACAAGTTCTCCGGGTGTTCTTCGACTATCTTGCCAGGCAAGCTTTTCCGCCCCTTATCTACCTATAGGGGTACTCATTACCTATTTGTGTTTATGCTTTATGCTTTATGCTAGCCTTGTGTTCCGATGCTTGTTTCGAGTCACGTAACCTATCCACATGTTTCCCCAAAGCAAAACTATATACTCGCCACCTCCCGCCTATTACCTTTTGTTTAATGTTTGAGTTGGCCTTGCGAGTCGTAGGCATGCTTAGGTTGTTTCAAGTTGTGTTATCTTATCGGGTTGTTGGGAAGTTTATCACATGCTCTACTTGATATATGAGATGGATATGAATTGGAGATTAGTTGGTTATAAGATCTTGGAGATAAACATGATTTATTTATGTTACAACTACACTTGATTAAGCAGAGGCATCGATGAGTCATTTTGCCTGTTTTCCGACGGCTCACTTGTGTCCCCTAGGACCCCGAGTTCGCATGAACTGTTCTAAGCTGAGCGCACTAACCACTCGTGGAGATGCCGTGGGATCTCCCTTGACTTACTACTTTTTCTCGAGTTAGTTTACCGGGGGCCACAACACCGTATTTACATTTGGATCTGGATTTGGTTTGAGTTACCTTTGAAGGTGCTTAAGGTTTTAAGCCCCCCTATGATGGGTGTGGTTGTGTCGCCTATGATGGTTGACGGGTTTATTTGCCTTGCGTGCCGATGTGAAGCTGGAAGACCCTCTATGATGAGCCCTCAACCTGACTTCACCGTCGTCGCAAACTTATGGGTCCGTCTTCGGAGCTCGGCCGACTTCGTTACGGGTAGCTTAGTAGGGTGGCCTCCCTAAACTCTCTCGTAGAACTAGCAACGGTCTCGTCATGATATCCCGCCCTTGTCTAGGTTGGATTGATCGAGCGTGTATGGGTACATTGGTGCACCCCTGCAGGGTAAATCTTTTCGAAAAGCCGTGTCCGCGGTTATGGACGACTTGGAGCCGTTCTACTCGATCATAGAACAACTTGCACCTAATTGATGACAAAAGTGGCGTAGTAAATAGTTCTACTACAATATTAAATTGTTATAAAATTGTTAACCGTGTGAGTGCCTTTGCCATTGCTTCTTCGTGTGGTCACGATGAGGTGATTCATCGGCTGGGTTATGCTTGTTGTAGTAGCTAGTTATCTACTTTATGCATTCTCTTATCTTATTCTGATTAGACGGAAGTTGTAGAGTGTCTCTATAGGTTCTTTAGTGCTTGCTCGCTGCCGCTTAACCCCACCATACAGCTGACGTTCTTTTGAGTCTCTCGAGCTTGTCTGCGTACCTCACGTACAAAGGCGACTTGTTGACTACGCTTTATATGTCTTGAAGTCTTGCTAAGTACTTTGTACTTATTGCTGCTCGTCTCGGATTTTCGCCGGAGCAGGTTTGAAGACAGGTACATGGGAGCGACGACGTTAGCAAGGTTACCCTTCCGGCTTGGCCTGGGCAGGGTTATGGACGTCATCGTTTATCTTCAGGCCTCTTAGGCCCATTTGTATTCTTGTCCGTACTCGGATACTATTTTGCTTTATGTATGATTTGGATCTTTGTATGTATCTATTTGGATCTTGACTCGTGGAGTCTTTGCGGTTGTATTATATTCTTTTGTGGGTTCCATCGTGAACTTGTGCAATGTTGCTACCTTGATTCCACCCGCATAATGTGTATGTTGTGACGTGCATATTTTGCTTGGTGGTGCGTTTCCAAAGCGACACCGTGCGAATTGTGGCGTGATTGCTGTAATTCGCAAGGTGCCGATTTTGGGAATGGCTTGAAATGCCATGCATAGGAATTTATAATGGACTCTTTGGAATAACTTGTTTTTTGGGAGTTGGATGCATAGGAAGTATTCTGTCTCAGTATAGTTTTTTGGTTAGCAAGGCTGGGTAGCAAGCATAAGAGTTGAGTGAAACAAACAAACATACATGTGATAGAAAACAATCATGCAATCTTCCTTGGATGTACAAACGATCTTAACTTCAGAATACTAAGCTTATGAGCCAATCAAGAAAGAAAGATAATGGAATAATGTATCTACATGTATTTCTCTCTTTTTTACTCAAGCCTCAAAGTATTGTTGCTACTAACCATTGCTAAGTTTGCCAAAACCAACTAGATTTACTTATGCTCCCAAAGTGATACCAATACTAACCACAAGATTAATCATATAACAAAAATTGCAAACTAATATAAAGTTTGTAGAAAGTAAATGATAAGACTTCTCATTAATATTTTATAACCGCAACTCACACCAAGGGATACATAGATAACCAACTAAAGGAGAGATACTTCCACACTGCAAACCATCCTATATGATAACTTCTCTACTCATGATATGACTCTACTAAAAAGTAAAAGGGTAAAAGATAATGATGTGATACCGCGACACTCCCCCAAGCTTGGAACAAGCCAATGGGATGCCAATACCAGTGACAAATTACTCCTTTGGTGGTGGTGGTGAATCTTTATCATCATCAAACTTCCAAGGTAGAGGCTCCCCATCAACAAAGGATGACTTGGTTTCCATTATCCTAAAACTGGCAACATAACTTATTTATTTAAACCTACCCTCATACTCACAGTTTTGATCTTGCATGTCGTAGAGTTGTGCTATAATTTGTTGGTGGTCTCATGGAGTGATAAGATATCATCCTAGAGCTTGGAAGTCTCCTTCTTGTGCTCAGCGATGAGTTATGCACTTATCCTATGGATAACTAGCATGATGGCCCGCGCACTTGCGCGGCTAGACTCTTTCATATGTAGTATAATACCAACTTTAGAAGTATGAGAAACCTATAATGAAAATGTTTCACATTTTCATAATAGAAAACAAATATAGATTAAACAAAATGAAAACACATAAAAATTATTCTTAAGTCATTTTTTTGCGCTATTTGTAAGTCAATACGATTATCTATTTATATTCACTACTACTACTAAACATGCACTCTCTCCATCTCTTATCTGTCTGTTATGCTTCGACGAAGAATTAAATTAATCTTGCATCCCTGGTGTTCTATTTTTGCATGAGTTGCAGTATTCTATTTTATACATAATTTTTTATGTGTTTTTAAGTTTTATCTTGGTGTTTTATTTTTCTATAATATATGTGCATGTATCCTTGGCAGCGCTACCCATACGTGTATGTTTTCTGTTGTAATTTCATCTGTTCATCACACACAAATCGGGATTGTACTCCGGGTCCTCTCTCTATCCAATTCGAGCAACATGGTGTAAGCTCTGTGTCTCTAAGCGCCGGTCACCAAGCTTACTTTAGTCTGCTTGCTCCTCGTGCTATGCTGCCTTCAAGCGTCAACCAATGGTTAAAGCCGCGAGGTTTTCATGGTGCTAAACACTTTGCCCGCAAAGGCGAGGAAGACGACTAAGTATTCATGCATGCATGCCGGATATTGAATCGGAAACCTGCGCGTCTATATGATTAAAATTTAGAACGCATACTTTAGTTATGGAAGGTGAAAGTTGATTTTTTCCCCTCCTTGTCAGGTGATCAGCAGTACGTCTGCTGGCAGCAGATCATCGGAGAAGGCAAAGTCGAAGGTGGTGCTTTTGATATGGTGCAGCGATAAATTCTGTTGTTATGATCTGAAACATGTTGAGCCTGCTACTCCTGGAAGGCATAGCGGGCTAGCGGCAGTGGCATTGGTGGAGGCGTCACTGCGTCGTCAGGCATGGTGCGATCGAGATAAATCATCTCCAGCTTAATTAACGGAAGGATTTTAAATCTCTCCCGTGAAGACGAAGAGTACCTTGTGTAGTTTGCCTGGATCCTAATCAACCAAGCTGCTCACGTCATGTATGTAAGTGCATATTCACCTGGATATATGTGGGTTAAGCGTGTAACTGATTGAAACAAATCTCCAGCTCTCCATGTTCTGTGACCCAGTAGATCCGCTGTTCTGCCTAGAAGTCGGCAGATCCACGGGGATGGATTGCTAAAACGGCGCGGACTATAGCAACGCTACACGGTTGATCTCTACTCGTGGTGCTGACCGGGCAGAGCACGACGGCCGGCGACGATGAACACGGGGTCGCGTCGTGCTCACATGTTCCCCAATGGCATGACACGCTGAAAGCACTTGTACTTGTAAAAAAAATCGCCGAGCTGTGATCACATCCATGGATTATTCATGTTACTTACTTAGATCTAATGCTGGACTCAATATCTCTTGAAGTATTGATTTGCCAATGGATCTATGCTACGTCAACGGAGTATATACTATGTCAGCCTATATTAGTCCGATCGGGACTCTTTTTTTGTACGGCTGATTTGGACTCTTAAACGTACGTGATTATATTTGTGTGCCTTTAGACTACAACGTGAATCTCCCGGATCAATTTAAATCTTAGCCGTTCCTATTCTTGGTCAAATCTTAACCGTTGGTTGTTAGTTGTTTTAATAATATAATAGATTTCCACTTCGTGGTCTTCCATCTTCTTATATCTAAAGACTTCTTGCTCCAGCTCTTCCATCCTAGCTTCCAGACTGCCCTCTCCTTTAGGACCCCAAACATCTTCTAACAACTCCTTGGGATGCATCTTCAGCTCATATAAGTACGAATTAATGATGTCCACAAGGGAGTTCTTCTTGGATGATCCAGAAGAAGACATAGTGGCTCTAGATTTGCGGCTGAAATCTTCCAGAAACAGATCGAAACAAAAACATGACGAGAAAACAATATACGGACCTCGGGGGATCCGGTGGATTATAAAGCCGAAAGTTTAACAATAGAAGGAAAGCACAGGAGGAAACCAGGTCGAAGACGAGCTTCGAGGCGACCACACCACATGGTGGCGCGGCCAGGAGGCAGCCCGCGCCACGGGGTGGTGTGGTGCCCTCGGGCACCGTTTCCTACCCGTTTTCATCTCGTAATTTTTCATAATTAATAAAAACAACAAAAATATAAGCAGAAAAGTTTAACGTGAACTTTTTCTTACTAAAACTGTTACCTATTCGAAAACGGACTCTGCAGTTTCCTGCATTTGTTCTTTGATAAATTCTTCCAGAGTCACCACTTGAATAATATCGATATCTTCATTATAAGAATCTCGAGAAATATAATGTTTGAGTCTTTGCCCATTCACCACTTGTGTAGCGTTATATTTAGTGAAGCAATTTTTATTGCACCTGAACGATACACCTCTTAAATAACAAAGGGTCCTTCCCATTATGAGAGTAATTATCCTGCAAAAAATCTAAGACATGACCTATACAATAGAACTTTCTCACCAACATGGAACTCTCTCTTAAGAGTTCTCCTATCATGCCATTTTTTAACTTTCTCTTTAAAGAGTCTGGCATTTTCATAATCTTTACTTCTCCATTCATCTAAAGAGCTCAAGTCAAGCAACCTTTTCTTATCAGCAAGTTTAAAATCTCTATTAAGTTCTTTCACTGCCCAATAAGCTTGGTGTTCTAATTCTAAAGGAAAGTGACAATCTTTTCCATAAACCATTTTGTAAGGAGACATACGTATAGGATTTTTATAAGCAGTTCTATAAGCCCATAAAGCATCATTTAACTTACTAGCCTAATTTTTCTAGATTTATTAACAGTCTTTTGCAAGATAGGCTTAATTTCTCTATTTGATAACTCTACTTGCTCACTTGTTTGGGGATGATAAGCTGAAGCAATTCTATGATTATCATCATATCTAGCAAGGGTCTTCCTAAAACCACCATGAATAAAATGAGAACCTCCATCAGTCATAAGATATCTAGGCACACCAAACCTAGGAAAAATAACATCCTTAAGCATTTTTAACGAGGTCTCACCATCAGCACTCTTTGTAGGTATAGCATCTACCCACTTAGTAACATAATCAACAACAACAAGTATATGAAACTACCCTTTTGAAGAAGGAAAAGGACCCATAAAGTCAAATCCCCAGCAGTCAAATGGTTCAATAACAAGAGAATAATTCATAGGCATTTCATTGCGTCTAGAAATATTACCAACTCTTTGATATTCATCACAAGATAAAATAAACTTTCTTGCATCTTTAAAAAGAGTAGGCCAATAAAAACCTGATTGTAGAACCTTTTGTGTGTAGTTCTATCTCCATCATGATGTCCTCCATAAGCACTACCATGACATTTCCTAAATATCTCTCGTTGTTCATATTCTGGAACACATCTACGCATAATACCATCCACTCCTTTATATAAATGTGGGTCATCCCAAAAATAATGTCTCAAGTCATAAAATAATTTCCTTCTTTGCTGAGCTGTAAAGGTTGGAGGCAAATACTTGGAAACAATAAAGTTAGCATAATCAGCATACCAAGGACTGTCTCGCGAGGTTACTTTTATTGCAGCCAACTATTCATTTGGAAAACTATCATTAAAAGGAATATTATCATAAGAAATGGTTTCCAATCTACACAAATTATCAGCAACAGGATTTTTAGCACCTTTCCTATCTACAGTGTGCAAATCAAACTCTTGTGAAAGCAACACCCATCTAATAAGCCTAGGCTTAGCATCTTTCTTTTCCATAAGGTACCTAATAGCAGCATGATTAGTATGAATAGTAACTTTTGAATTGCCAATATAAGGTCCAAATTTATCACAAGCAAAGACTATGGCTAGGAATTCTTTTTCAGTAGTAGCATAATTCTTTTGAGCAGCGTCAAGAGTCTTACTAGCATAATGAATAACATTCAACTTATTATATATTCATTGTCCAAGAACAACACCTACAGCAAAATCACTAGCATCACACATAATTTCAAAGGGTAAATTCCAATCAGGTGGTTGGACAATAGGAGCAGTAGTTAAAGCCTTCTTAAGAATTTTGAAAGCTTCCTTACAATCATCATCAAAAACAAAAGGTACATCTTTTTGGAGAAGAGTAGTAAGAGGCTTTGAAATTTTACAGAAATCTTTAATAAACCTCCTATAGAAACCAACATGACCAAGAATACTACGAATACCTTTGACATCCCTAGGACAGGGCATTTTCTCAATTACTTCAACTTTTGCTCTGTCAACTTAAATACCTCTTTCAAAAAATTTATGTCCAAGAACAATTCCTTCATTAACCACAAAGTGGCATTTCTCCCAATTAAGAACAAGATTAGTTACCTCACATCTCTGCAACACTTTATCAAGATTGTGTAAACAGTTATCAAAAGAAGTTCCATAGATGGAGAAATCGTCCATGAATACATCCACAATTTATTCGCAAAAACCATGAAAGATAGCAGACATGGATCTTTGAAACGTAGCAGGAGCATTACACAAACCAAAAGGCATACGTCTATAAGCATAAGTTTCATAGGGACAAGTAAACGTGGTTTTCTCTTGATCTTGCGTTTTAACAGCAATTTGAGAAAACCCAGAATAACCATCAAGAAAACAAAAATGAGTTTTCTTAGATAATATGTCTAACATTTGACCTATAAAAGATAAAGGATAATAAACTTTCTTAGTAATTTTGTTAACCATCTAAAATCGATGCACATCCTATAACCAACTACTACTCTTTGAGGAATAAGCTCATTATTTTCATTAGGCACAACATTAATTCCTCCTTTCTTAGGGACACAATGCACAGGACTAACCCATCTACTATTAGGAATAGGATAAATAATACCAGCATCAAGGAGTTTCAATACCTCATTTCTTACCACTTCCTTCATCTTAGGAATTAAACGGCATTGATGTTCAACAACTGGCTTTTTATCAGGCTCCATATTGATAGCATGCTGACATATATTAGGGAAATCCCTTTTAAATCATCAAGAGTATATCCAATAACCTTTCTTCTTCCTTCCCTGAAAGTTTAGAACTAATAATAATAGGATATGTTTTTTTATCATCAATATAAGAATATTTAAGATCATCAAGTAAAGGTTTTAAATCAAAAATAGGATCCTCTTTGGGTGGTAATGTGGTACCCAAATCTTCCACAAGTAAATTGTGTTTAAGCATCTCTGGTTGACGAAGAAGAATCTCATCAATCTCATTTCTTTCTTCCATAAAGATCTCACTTTTGGGGTCCTCCATATATTGCTGCAAAGAATCGTTAAGAGCAAGAGCAATAGAGGCAAGTTGTTCAACTCTAAAATCTTCATTGGGTAATTCAATTTCATAAGGAGCTTTGGAAAACTTAGAAAAATTAAACTCATAAGATTCTCCATCGAATTTAGTTAAATTTTTGTCCTTCTTACAATCTATAATAGCACCACAAGTGTTCAAGAAATGTGTACCAAAAATGATAGGACAAGTTTTACTAGCAGTTGAACCAAGTACTAGAAAATTAGCAGGATATTTAGTCTTACCGCATAGAACTTCCACATCTCTAACAATACCAATTGGAGAGATAGTTTCTCTATTAGCAAGCTGAATAACCACATCAATTTCTTCAAGTTCACAAGAACCAATTTCATTCATGATTTCTCTGTAAAGCTCATAAGGAACAACACTCGAACTTGCACCAATATCGCATAAACCATAATAGCAATGATCACCTATCCTGACAGAAAGCACTGGAACACTAGTTTCCTAGATCTAATAGGATGTGAAACAACATTACAAGCATCTTCACAAAAGATAATGTGTCCATCTTCTACATTTTTAGTAACAAGGTCCTTTACTATTGCTACTGCAGGTTTAATAGTTATTTTTTCGTTAGGTTCTATAGCTTTCTTTGCACTTTTGTTAATCACATTGTCGGTGTTCTAGATATCGGGGTATCCCGGTCCACCTGCTCCTGGGCCCCTTTAACAGCCCAGCTTTGGCCCAGGGGTGGAACGATGACCAAAGAAGACCCTCATGAGGAGGCGCCTCATGAGGAGAACGACGGCTAAAACTGCTAAGGACCAGAAGACCTCCTCACGAGCTATTTCTCGTGAGGGGAGGGACCACGTCCACGTTAGCTTAGTACGCTTCTGTGCTGAGCAAGAAGATAAGAGCAGAAGACTGCGTACTGTCCACGCTACTCCGATAGGGAGGAGACCAGCTTTCGCCGTGCCTGCATAAAGCGGCACAGTGGTTGTTGGCCACCCCCCTAAAAATAGGGTGGATGGTGTTGGCCACTCCTGTGGACTGGCGCCACTACTCTACGAAGACTACATCTACGGAAGACTCAAGACTATAGCTGTCCTCCCTCCTTGGCCATTTGTGGCAACCCCTTCCCCAAGATGATAAGGGGAAGGAGGACCTCGGTGCTATAAAAGGAGGGGAGGCCACCCCTTAGAGGGGATCCGATCTTCATCTCCGGGCTCCTAGCTAGGCTAAGTTGTTTCTTCAACCTCCAGCCAGTTAGAGCTCTATAACCAAGACCTTGTACTCCTCGCGGGGTATCGCGTCGTAATACAAGAAGGTAGGAAGTAGGGGTTTTATCTCACCACGTGGGCCCTGAAGCTGGGTAAGGCTCGGTGTCTCTCTCTGCAGTGTGTGGTGCGTTCGACGTCTCAAGGCTTCCGTCACCGTGTTTCGTTGCGATCCAAGATCTCCCATGTTCAGCCCCCTGCGTTCGAATCTTTGGGTCCGTCGCGTGGTACCCCGTGTTCTTGCGACACAAAATCCATCGACATTTGGCACGCCAGGTAGGGGGCTGTGGTGTGTTTTCTTCTAGATCTGCTTCGACATGGCCGACGTGAACGCAAGGCTCGAGCATCTTCACCGCCGCAACACCGTTCGGGGACAAACCGAGCCTATCTTCTGTCGTCAGCACGTCTCGGCCGAGGAGGAAGAGGAGGAAGATCTGGAGTCCTCCTACCTCCCGTCCGGGCGTACAGAGCCTTCGCTCTCCTTCACCGCCACTCCTACTTCTCGTGCTCGTTCAGGAAGTCAGCTGGCCCCTGCGTAGGCTCTCGCCATGGCGCAGGAGCTGCTGCGCTATCAGCCCACTGCAGACGGGTGTGAGGGGTGGCGTGCTCGAATCGCTGAGCTCGTCGCCATCGCCAACAAAGACTCGGCCCAGTGAGGAGCCTAGGGCGTGGGAGAGCCAGATCCGGCGGCGGGGCACCGCGCCCCGGGCGCCGACGATGGGAAGGCCGCTGAGGCCAAGAAGGTAGCTTCCCGCGCTGCATCTTTGCCGCGCGGGGAGCCCAGCTGCCAAATCGTCCAACGCGTCTCCCTTGAGCGCCACCGCGAAAATCATAACCATGCCATCGACGACATCGGCGAAGCTGGCAAGAACGTCAAGACTCCCGGGGAACCTATCTACAACCCTGGGTGCCTTTCTCTCACTCGCCAGCAATGCTATGTGGTCTGGCCTGACAAGTTCAAGCCGGACATCGGCGCGCGTTACGACGAGACCACCAACCCCGTCGAATTCCTCCAGCTCTACATCATCGCCGTTCAGGCCACGCGTGGAGATCAGCGTGCGATGGCCAATTGGTTTTCCATGGCCCTCAAAGACGCTCCGCGGACTTGGCTCATGAATCTTCCTCACGAATCCGTGACTTCGTGGAAGGACTTGTGCCATCAGTTCATCGGCAACTTCATGCCAACGTACGAGCGCCCCGCCACCAAGAATGTTATTAAGGCGGTGCGTCAGTACAAGGGCGAGACGCTTCGTCAATACATCCAGCGCTTCAGCCAGATGAGGAACAAGATTCCCCGAATCTCCAATGAGGAGGTCATCTCCGCGTTCTCCAGGGGCGTCTCCGACATCAAGATGAGGGAGAAGCTGTCCGTGAATGATGAGCTGACTTCCATCGTTAGGCTCTTCGAGATCGCCGAGCGATGCGCCAAGGCCGAGGAGGGGAAGCTCTTTGTGCACAACATGCCGGAGACGCTTCCCCCAAAGTCGAAGTCCAAGGACCCAAGCGCAAGGAGGCTGCTGTCCTCGCGGCGGAGCCTGATCATAAACAGCGTCGCGGAGACTACTCCGATCGCGATAAAGGTTGACGCCGTCACTACTGCATCTTCCACAAAAAGGACACCCACAATACCGATGATTGTTGGATAGTCCGAAAGTTTCATGAAGAAAATGGTGTCACCAAGCGCCGTGGGAGTAGCCGTAGCCACGGCAAGGGTGGATCCCGGGGCGATCACCATGACGACGACCGGGACGAGGGTCGCCGCCGCGATGGTCTATCTCGTGCAGATCCCGAGCCACTACCGCTGCCTCCACCGGTGAATGATCATCGGGAAGAGAACCAGGGGGGCTATCAAGAGCCGCGAGACTTCGCCGCCTGCCTCCTAGGTGGAGCCCAAGCTCCTTTGTCTAATCGTCACTTCAAGCAGCTGTCCCGAGAGATCGCGGCGGCACAGCCCAGCGTCAACAACCGCTTGATGAAGTGGTCTACCAGCAAGATAGGCTTCGACGAGGAGGATCATCCGATCTCCACTAAGGCTGGGGGCACAATTCCCCTCTTGTGCACGCCTACCATCAATAACATCACCATCAATCGCACTCTCATCGATGGAGGGGCGGGCCTCAACATCATCTCCGTTGAGGTCTTCGAGAAGATGCAGGTGCCGTACCATCGGCTCATGCCAACCCTACCGTTCTTTGGGGTAACAGAAGGTTCTACAACGCCAATCGAGCAGGTGCGCCTACCTGTCACCTTTGGTACCTGGGACAACTACAGGATAGAAAGCCTCGACTTCGACGTCACCTACATCACGTTGCCGTACAACGCCATCCTGGGCTACCCAGCCCTGGCGAGGTTCATGGCGGCAACGCATCATGGCTTCAACATCCTCAAGATTCCAGGTGCCAACGGCACGATCACCGTGCGCTGCAATGAAAAGGATGCTCTCCGTTCTGTGGAGCATGTCTACCATGAGGCTGCCACCATGTTCCCCGCTGATGAGGATCTGCTGGAGCACTCTGGTGACCTCACGAGGAAGAAGCAGCTCGTGTCGCAAGAGCGAGCTACAGCCAAGAAGGCCTCTCTCGAGCCCCTCCTGCCGGGCTTGTCAGGGAAGAAGTTCGCCGCCTCAACATCATCTACGCCAAGCGAGGACCTGGTCCATCCAATGCTGGACATGAGCATTGGGGAAGCTGCGGTACCCTCAGGGAGGAGGCCCCAGTTTACCCAAGAGCACTCTGCTACAAAGAAGGTCCCGCTCCAAGCTGGGGCTGCGAAAACTTCGTCACCATCGGGGCAGGGCTTTCCCCCAAATAGGAAAGCGCACTCGTCACCTTCCTGCGGGCAAACTCTGACATGTTTGCTTGGACTCCGTCAGAAATGCCCGGCTTTCCCAGGGAGGTGATTGAGCACCACTTAGCCGTGTGCCCTCAGGCACACCCCGTGAAGCAGAAGACCAGGAAGCAAGCACAAGAGAAACAAGACTTTATCGTCCAAGAGATAGAGAAGCTGAAGAAGGCCAAGTTGATACGCGAGGTAGCCCACCCCACCTGGATTGCCCATCCAGTGGTTGTTCCAAAGGCTAACGGCAGTGGGCGCCTCTGTGTTGACATCACAAGTCTCAACAAGGCCTGTCCTAAGGATCCTTATCCGCTTCTAAGGATAGATCAAATCATCGACTCCACCGCCGGCTGCGGCCTCCTTTGCTTCTTGGATGCCTTCTCCGGCTATCATCAAATCAAGATGGCAAGGGAGGACAAAGAGAAGACTGCCTTCATCACACCTTGTGGTGTGTACTGCTATGTCTGCATGCCCTTCGACCTGAAGAACGCAGGGGCCACATTCCAAAGGCTCATGCGTAAGGCCTTGGGGGCTCAGATGGGAAGAAATGCGGAAGCCTACGTCGACGACATCATTGTCAAGACTCGGGAGAGTCGCACCTTCATCGAAGATCTAGAGGAAACCTTCGCCAACCTGAGAAAGGTAAACATCAAGCTCAACCCCGCCAAGTGCGCCTTCGGTGTGCCATCGGGAAAGTTGTTGGGGTTCCTCGTGTCTCATCGCGGGATAGAGGCGAACCCTGATAAAGTCAAGGCCATCGAAGAAATGCGTCCTCCGCACAATCTTAAGGAGATGCAACGCCTCGCGGGATGCATGGCAGCTCTGGGGCGCATCATCGCGAGGAGTGGAGAGAAGGCCCTGCCCTTCTTCAAGCTCATGAAGCGCACTGGGAAGTTCGAGTGGACTCTAGAAGCTGACAAGGCCTTCGCCGAGCTGAAGAGGTATCTCACGAGCCCACCGATCATGATTACCCCAACGTTCCGCAAGCCCTTGCTGCTCTACATCGCGGCGACCTCGAGAACTGCGAGCGCTGTCCTTGTCGCCGAGCAGGACGCTAAGAAAATTGCCAAAGAGGGAATAGATCCTCCGTGCCCGAGGGCTCCTCCTGAGGAAGAAGCAGCAATTCCTTCTGCCCCTCAAGAGGAGCTGCCCGCTGCAACTTCGCCGACCAAGCCGCTCTCACAGAGCGACGCTCCTGATCTCCATGAGGAGAAAACTCCTGAAGCCACCGCCAAGGTGCAGAAACCCGTGTACTTCGTCAGCACGGTACTACGCGACGCGCAGGAGCGCTACACCATGCAACAAAAGCTGCTCTACACCCTGCTGATCTCTTCAAGGAAACTACGTCATTACTTCCATGGTCACCTGATTAAGGTGGTCACTGATCGGCCCCTGGAGACGATTCTACGCAACCCAAATTTCACCGGAAGGGTGGCAGAGTGGGCCGTGGAGCTTCAGCCTTTCGAGATCTCCTTCGAAACCACCAAGGTGATTAAGAGCAAAGCTTTGGCTGAGTTCACCGCCGAATGGACTGATCCATTCGCCGACGAGTCTCCAGAGGTGGAGTCAACTCTTCCAGGAGAAGAAGCCCCAGGTCTCTGGGTCATGCACTTCGATGGTGCCTTCAACCTTCCCGGCGCGGGGGCTGGGGCCATCCTCACCTCTCCCTCCGGGGACAAGCTCTTCTATGCCATCCAGCTCTATTTCAAGCCAGAGCACAAGGTCTCCAACAACATCACGGAATATGAAGGATTACTTGCTGGCCTAATGGCGGCGAATGCTTTGGGCATCAAGCGCCTCATCGTCAAGGGAGATTCACAGCTGGTTGTGAACTTCTCTTACAAGAGCTACACTCCAAAGGATGAGCACATGGCGGCTTATCTTGAGGAGCATCGAAAGATGGAAAAACATTTCCAAGGTTTGGAGCTAAAGCACATTCCACGAGGGGAAAATGTGGAAGCGGATGAAATCGCCAAGCGCGCCTCGCATCGCTTAGCGCAGCCAGCCGGTGTCTTTGAGGAGCGCCTCTTCAAGCCATCCGCTTCTCCATCAACAATAGGATCCGACCCTCCGCCTGCCTTGCCACCACCACCAGAGCAGGGGGCTCCGGATTGCGGGCCTCCTTTGGGCGACCGCGTCCTTCTGGCATTGGCGAGGCAGGAGGGAGTGGATTGGATCCTCGAGCTCAATGCTTTCCTTGTCAGTCGCAAGCTTCCTGAGGAGGAGTCGGAGGCCGAAAGGATAGTACGCCAAGCTTCGGGATACTGTGTCAAGGACGGTGACTTGTACCGGCGTCGCCCAAACAGCATCGCTCTGAAGCGCATATCTACCCACCAAGGCCAAGAGCTTCTCAGGGACATCCACGCCGGCGAGTGTGGGCATCATGCCTCTGCTTCAACCCTTGCCGCAAAGGCGTACCGAAGCGGCTTCTACTGGCCTTCGGCACTCTGGGACGTGGCGGAGATGGTCAAGAGGTGCGAGGCATGCCAATTCCATGCCAAGCAGATTCATCAGTCGGCACATGAGCTGCAAACCATCCCACTCACTTGGCCCTTTGCTGTTTGGGGGCTGGACATTCTCGGTCCATTCCCTCGAGCGCAAGGGGGCTATCACTACCTCTACGTCGCCATCGATAAGTTTACCAAGTGGGTGGAGGTGGAGCCGGTGTGCACTATTCTGGCCAGGTCCGCAGTAAAATTCATTTGTGGCCTGGTCTGTCGTTTTGGTGTGCCTAACCGCATAATCACTAACAACGGCAGCCAGTTCACCAGCGGGCTATTTCGAAAGTATTGCGCATCGACCAACATCAAGATCTGCTTCGCCTCAGTCGCCTATCCCAGGAGCAATGGCCAAGCCGAGCATGCCAACGCCGAAGTCCTCAAAGGGATCAAGACGAGAAGCTTCAACGCCAAACTCGAAGCCTGCGGCAAAAAATGGTTAGACAACCTCCAATCCATCTTGTGGTCCATTCGGACTACCGCCACCAAGCCCACCGGGGAGACTCCTTTCATCTTGGTAGACGGGGCGGAGGCTGTTCTTCCCACCGACGTCAAGTTTGGGTCGCCAAGAGTGCTCGCCTTCAACGAGATGCATCAAGAGGACCTCATTAAGGATCGCCTCCTCCAGCTCGAAGAAGCTCGGTGCCAAGCAGCGCTTCGCGCCGCGAAGTACCAGCAGGGACTACGCCGCTACCATAGCCGCCATGTTCGGGCAAGGACTCTAGAGGTCGGTGATCTGGTGCTGAGGAGGATACTTTCTCGCGAGGGCTTGCACAAGATGTCTCCAATGTGGGAAGGCCCCTTCAAGGTGATGCACATCGCCAGGTTGGGCTCAGCGCGGTTGGAAACCGCGGAAGGCATGCCGGTGGGGAACCCGTGGAACATAGCTCATCTGCGAAAGTTTTACCCGTAGGTTCCTCATGAGGAGATAAGACCGTTATCACGGCACTTTGTATCAGCTCATACTGCTCTTCAGCACTGAGATTAAGTTAAAGCGCATTATAGCGCCTCTGCTTCGTCATGATGTTAAGATGGCATGAAGTCCATTTATTTTCTGTTGTACTCCACGTGGAAGGGGGCTAGGCACGGTGTCTATGCTGGGGCCTTCGCCCAGAAAACAGCAAGCCCGAAAAACCCGAAGGGACTGAGCTCTGATCAGGGGCGACGGCCCCGTTATTGATCACCTCCGCATACCCATGGTGCTTAGTTCCTCGCGAAGTACATCAGAAAATAAGAAATCTTTGAGAAAAGTCCGAGGTGTGCCCAAGGCACCCGCTAAGGACCAGCGCCTCGTGAGCAACCCTCACGAGGGCGCAAGGACGCGTCGATGCACTTAGCATCCGCAGGAGTCAAGATTCCCCTCGCTCGAGGAAGGCCAAACATGGCAGGATTACTGAAGACCAAGGCCGCTCTGATCATCTTGCAAAGGAGACACAGATCCGGAGGTCCGCGCCAGGCCCTTCACCTCGTGAGCAACCCTCAACGAGGTGTTGACGGCCTCTGGGCTCTCTTAAGCGTCGATGCTTTCGCGTCCGTGAGAGTCCAGCTTCCCTCACGACGAGGAAGGCCCCGTGAATCGCCACATGCGGCAATTTGCTCTTAGCTGCTGGCACAGATAGTGCCGCGCTCCCTCACGACGAGGAAGATCCCTGTGCCTGTCACAGGGGCATCTTATTTGCCTTTCTTTTTTCATTTGTTTTACCGACTTGTTTTTTGTTTTCGGGGATTTGGGGTTTTTTGTTTTCCAACTCTTTCTTCAACTACTTGTCTTAGGAATCGTCCATCATCGTCGCCGGCACCAACCCCGTCATGAGCTCTGAGGCGCAGGGAGGCCTCCCGCAGGCGTTAACAACTCGCTAGGGCTCTCGAGCGTTCGGGTGACCAGGACGGCAAGAAGTAGCAAGGAGCAAAGGAAACGAACAGATAACAAGGAAATTTCATTAGATAACCCCAGCGGAGGGAGGAGCAAAAGCACGGCGGGGCATACCCCGTCGGCGGGAACTACACAGCAAAAGGGAGGAGGAGACTATCTCTCCTTCCCAGAAGTCCTCCACGACAAGGCCGCCCCTTCACTCCGCCACGGGCTGGGATAAGGTGTGGCGGACACCGTTGGTGGCGAAGATCCGCACCGAGGCCTCCAGCGCCCCCAGCTTGAAGCAGAAGACAAGGTGGTCGCCGACGCGGAGACGGTGGCATAGGGCGAACGCGCTCCACCGCCCGGAGAAGACGGCATTGCCGCCCGCTCCAAGGATGATGTCAACAGGCCAGATGAGCTCTGGCCTGCTCTGCTCCACCAGCATGACCTCCCCAGAGGAGGAGCCAGGGGCGTAAATCACCCTCCAAACTGCATCGGGCAGCCGGAGGGAGATGAAGCTCCAGGCATCGACGGCGACGAGAAGCTCCAGGAAGTGGGACCCAGGTGCAATGAGGGGTCCCAGCATCTCCGCCGCTAGGCGGCGGGGAGTCGCGACCACTCCGGTTGCCGGAGGGGCCGCCTCCTGCGGCCCCGGATCGTCCGTGGCCGAGGGGAGGGGGCCCAAAGTGGCCTCCACCTCCCGGAGCACCCGATCAATGCTCCCCGGGGCGCGGGGAGCCGGCGTTGCCGCCACCGGCGACGGCGCGTTCAGAGCACCTCGGGAGCTGGACCCCGAAGGGTCAAGGCACTGGAGTTCCCAGGGGCGGTGCGATTCGCCTCACCCTGCATCGGCGCCCCGATGCGCAGGGGACCTCTGGCGCCGGGCGTCCACCGGGCAGGAACCTTCACTTTGTTCCTGCTGCCCGGGGGGCGCCCGCGGCGCTTTGTCCCTGAGCCAGATCCAGCGGCGGCGGAGGAGGCGGAGGGATCCATTGCTTGGGGAAGCGTTGAGGGAGAAGTAGCACTGGAGGAAGAGGACGAAGTGCCGGAGGTGTCGAGGAGGCTGCATTTAAAGGGCGCGGCCGACGTCGAAGCGACAAATCTCAGTGCGGGAATCGGAGCGTTGGCGCAGCGCTCTACAGCAAAGCGACGCACCATCATGACGGTTTGACGCCTTGGGGACTGCTGCGTCGCCCGCCGCTTCGTCTCACCAGCTGCGGTCGCGCCTCGCGTCCGCGGCCTCTGCATCTTCACATGGTCCTCTGACCGCGCGTTGACGCATGCCGTTGGAGGGCCCAGCAGCTTGTGGGGGGCTCTGACCCTTCGCTCCCTCAAGAGGGCGCGTTCGCGGGCCAGGCTCCCGGGGGCTACTGTCGGTGTTCTGGATACCGGGGTATCCCGGTCCACCTGCTCCTGGGCCCCTTCAACGGCCCAGCTTTGGCCTAGGGGTGGAACGACGACCGAAGAAGACCCTCATGAGGAGGCGCCTCATGAGGAGAACGACGGCTAAAACTGCTAAGGACCAGAAGACCTCCTCACGACCTGCTTCTCGTGAGGGGACGGACCACGTCCACGTTAGCTCGGTACGCTTCCGTGCTGAGCAAGAAGATAAGAGTAGAAGACTGCGTACTGTCCACGCTACTCCGACAAGGAGGAGACCAGCTTTCGCCATGCCTGCATAAAGCGGCACAGTGGTTGTTGGCCACCCCCATAAAAATAGGGTGGACGGTGCAGGGCGCCAGAGGAGGACGTCAGCTTCCTCCACCCACTCCTGTGGACCGGCGCCACTACTCTATGAAGACTACGTATACAGAAGACTCAAGACTACAGCTGTCCTCCCTCCTTGGCCGTTTGTGGCAACCCCTTCCCCAAGATGATAAGGGGAAGGAGGACCTCGGCGCTATAAAAGGAGGGGAGGCCACCCCTTAGAGGGATCCGATCTTCATCTCCGGGATCCTAGCTAGGCTAAGTTGGTTCTTTAACCTCTGGCCAGTTAGAGCTCTGTAACCAAGACCTTGTACTCCTCGCGAGATATCATGTCGTAATACAAGAAGGCAGGAAGTAGGGGTTTTACCTCACCATGAGGGCCCTGATCCTGTGTAAGGCTCGGTGTCTCTCTCTGCAGTGCGTGGTGCGTTTGACGTCTCGAGGCTTCCGTCACCGTGTTTCGTTGCGATCCAAGATCTCCCACGTTCAGCCCCCTGCGTTCGAATCTTTGGGTCCATCGCGTGGTACCCCGTGTTCTTGCGACACGAAATCCATCGACACACACTAGTTATCATAGAATGCTCCTATACCTTAGCAGGGAAAGGTATTTTCTCAATATAAGGTTCAGGCAAAATTTGATCAACAGTACAAACTTCAATATTTCTAGCAGGATCACAATTAACAGTATCTTTATAAGGTGCATGGTACTTGTTCCATTCCCTTTTTGGAATATCAAGATAAGAGGCAAAAGCCTTAAAACAGTTTGCAAGTATTTGAGAATCAAGACCATAAACAACACTAATATTATGAAAGTCATCACTTCCCATAAAAGATTTAATGCATTCATAATCATAATTTATACTTGACTTTCTTCCTTTATCATTCTCTCATCCTTCAGTATTTTCCTGAATACGGTCGAGAAGATCCCATTTAGCTTCTTCTTTCATACGTGTAAATGATCCAGAACAAGAAGCATCCAATAAACCCTTATCGTGAAGAGAAAGCCTTGCATAAAAGTTATTAATAACAATATTACTGGGGAGCTCATGAATGGGACATTTGAGCATTAGTGACTTCAATCTCCCCCACGCTTGGGCAATACTCTCTCCATAATGAGGCCAAAAATTATATATTTGATTCTGATCTTTATGAATCTCACTAGGAGGATAGGATTTAGAATAAAAGAGTGATACAATTTCCTCGCAGCCAATAGATCGGCCATTCTTCAACAGCTTATACCATTCTGCAGCTCTACCCTTTAGTGATAAAGAAAATATTTTCCTGTTAACTTGGTTCCTGCACAATTGAAGAACTCGCATAATTTATGTATAAAGAGAAAATGATCACGAGGATGGACAGTTCCATCTCCTAAATAGAAGTTATTCATAACACGTTCAACAATTTTCATAGGTAGTAGTACTCCCAAATAGGGAATCAAATGGAGATTTCTCCATTATAAAATAAAATAACAGACAAAAATAAAAATAGTACTCATAGTAAAAGTTTCCTTTACCAATTCCATTCTTCAATAGCGCTTCACTCCCCGGCAACGGTGCCAGAAAATAGTCTTGATGACCCACAAGTATAGGGGGTCTATCATAGTACTTCCGATAAATAAGAGCGTCAAACCCAACAAGGAGCAGAAGGTGTTGACAAGCAGTTTTGATCAAGGAATCACTATAAATACTAGCAAACGGGTTTTTAGGGGTATTTGATAATGCAGATAAATAAAGTATGAATAAGTAAAAGACAGTAATAATAATTGCAGCGAGTGGCCCAATCCTTTGTAGAGCAAAGGACAAGCCGGTTGTGTTACTTATGATTACCAAACATTCCTGAGGACACACGGGAATTTCGTCAAGTGCTTTCGCTTCATACAGTTTATTAATCTTCATTGGTTAGATAGGTGTTATGGGGGTGACAAGGGTATAACTAATAGAGCCCGTTATCTTTGTACCCCTGAGGCCCGTTAAGATAGGCCCAGTCATAGACATAGTCGAAATACGAGATGATATCGTATACGGACACTGTAATTTGTATTGAACCTGAACGGATCCTTGAGACCTGGCCACTCAGGCTGAGAATGGGGTGAAATCCACCCCAAATCCAACCCACACCACGTACCTATACACAAAGATACCAAACCGCACCACACCAAAAGATATTTACAAGAATCCAACCCGCACCAATCCATTTCGTTTTTTCAGCCACACCGCACCAAACCATTTTCCATTTGCGGTTTGAACCCGCGGGTTCAACCATGGAGGTCGTTTGGGGATGGCAAATAGCAGTCTGCAGTTCAGACTAGTTACTGAATAGGTTTAGCAGGGAAGGGGCGGCCGCATCAACACCACCAGACCACTCATGTCTCTACCGCCGGAGAGCACCGGAGATGCATAGTGGATGCGGGGTCTGGGCTGACTGCAGGAGACGAGGCTGGGCGATGGCGACCGGTGATCACCGGACGCATGTCGTGGCCTGCTGCTGGGCAGCTCCTGATGCGGGATGGTGTTGGGGGCTCGCGGCGGCATCAGGCGGCGCTGTGGAGCCCAAGAGACCGCACCGAGGGGGTTTGGGTGGCGGCGCTGAAGGAGCCAGGGCGGGGCATGGAGGCGCTGCCATAAGAGATAAGGCCCTCATTCCATCTTTCGCTCACATTACTGGTCTCCGTGCGGGTTGAACCCGTGGGCTTTAGCCTATTTTTCACTTTGGGCTTTAAGTCCACCCCCGCGCCGCTCCAGGACACCTAATTGATTAACCCGCACCAGACCGATCCATTTTGTTCTGACTTCTATTTCAGCCCAATCCAATTGGGACCGAAGGAAAACCCACCCCAAATGGCCCATCTGCACCCGCACCATTCTCAGGCCTACTGGCCACCTATATATAGGGGCTAGGAGAGGCCGGCCAGGGACAGATTAAGATTGATCCAGTTGAATACCACGCTTATTCTCGATACATGCATAATCACGCCTTGTTTGACTGACCTTTATCTTCGAGTTCATCCAACGCCCTCTTCCCCCGATCCTAAGTCCTTCATCTAGGACATTTGCCGAGTTAACCCTCATCAATTGGCGCCATCCGTGGGGATCCTGGGTGTTGGAATCATGAATTTGACGGCTTTTTTGCTTACATCCAATAGCAACTTGAAAGTCGATGGAAATCAGATATCCTTCGAGACCGAAGATTTTCAACCTCATCCACCAACCTTTACTCTAGTCTTTGCAAATTTGGATCAGGAGATGGACCTGACTATTGGAAGCCTGACTTTCGCATCGGATCTCTGGGTTCAACTCGCCTCTCAGATTCGATGAAATCGGATCTGTCGGCAAGAAAAACCATGACAATCCCAATGTCAGAATCATCGGTAGGCTCTTCCAGTGAGGTAAACTCGCCGGTCAGCTTTGCAACAACGGAATATATAGGAGAAAAAATCGAGGAACTCAACAAAACCATGGAGAACCTTGATTTAGGAGATCAATCAGAAGGCTTCATAATCTGCTGCAATGACATCTCAGAAAAATCCACAGATACATTGAAAATAGGATTGGAGCTTCATGAGGATAATCAAACTACTTTCTGAAGCTGCAGTAGCAAGTTCGACAACCAGTATCAAGTACTCGCAATCGTAGGAGATAACTCAGAAGAATTCGATGACAACAACAACCCAGTACTAAACCCAGCAAACATAACAAGAGGAGCAAATCATCTGGCGGAAGGGGACACCGCAGGCTCTCTGGCAAACAGAGAAAAAATTCGACTATCAGCTAAGGAGTGCAACACAATCAAAGCAGCCGTTGAGCACGACGCAGCTATACCAGTAGACGCAAGCAAAAATGTACTTTTAGGGTATCATTACGCCCTGCAAAGGCAATCAAGACAACTAGCAAAATAAAGAAGTGAAATACAGAAAAGAAAGGACTCAGCAATCGCAGCAAGCGTAGCTTTTCACGCAGCACGCAGCAATGCATCATATACGAACAGTAGAAGGCACCGCAGGCATGGATCAAGAGTTGATAAGCTCGAGCATTCAGATAGGTGAAACCTCTCCAGAAACCTCGACTCATCTTTCCTATCGGTCGATGAGCAAGGCAATATCATACCAAAAACACCCAAAGCAGCGCTTATGGCAGCACAAACATATTTATACACCATGCGGCCAAGCCTAGGGCATCCAAGAGAGCATATGCATCGAGCAGCACTACAGGGATTAAGATTAGTAGGAAATAAGCTAACAACCAAAGAAGAAGAGGCATATCACAAAGGTACATACAAAGCCCGATCACCGCATCGTCACAACAGTCCTCGGCATAGGAGTAGCAGTCGACAATCTAGGTCATCATCACCAAAACATTACAAAAGCCCAAGGCATGGAGGAACCCAAAGATCCAGGACTCCCACTAAGGCATATGACTATGAAGATGATTAAGAAGAGATGGGAGCATCGTGCTTTACTCGCAAAGTTCGCACCACACCAGTACCCAAAGGTTTCAAACTACCCCATGATTAGCAAAATTACGATGGATCTCAGGACCCGCAATCATGGTCTTGGATTATTTGCAGGCAGTCAGAATACTTGGAGGATCAAATGAGACAACAATGCAAAGTTTGCAGCTCCACCTCACCAGCGCAGCTCGGTCATGGTTGAGTAAGTTGGAAAGAGAAACAATTGGAAGCTAGGAAGAGCTCACAAAACAATTTACAAGTAATTTCAAGTCAACATACAAATGGCCAGCATCAGTAGAAGAAGTCAAAGCCTATGTACAACAACTTAATGAGACACTCAGATCATACATTCAAAGGTGGAGCATCATCAAAAACTCCACCGTCGAAGTTTCAGACAAGCAAGCAATCGATGCCTTTACACTTGGGTTACGACGGGGAGACCTAGTCGAAGAAATAGGCAGGATTAAGCCAAGGACAATGTCGGAGCTAATGGACATAGCAAATAGGTTCACAGACAGCGAAGACATGTGTAACAACAAAAGGACACGATCACCAGAAGACGATAGGGGAAACAAGTACAACAGTCAAGGAGAAGATCCCGCAACTACGACAATTACGGTTCTCATAGCCAGGTAGCCGCGGGATACAAAGACAATAATTACCAAGGAGATGAACGCAGGAAATCAGGGTACCGCAACTACAGCAGAGAAGACTCAAGCAACAACAAGAGGTTCCAGTCAAGGGGATCTAGGGAATATAATCCATCACCAGATGATATGCTAAATGGACCATGCCAAATACACTTTGCATTCGTTGATGGGAAAAAAGTATCCAGACACGCAATGAAAGATTGCAAAACGTTTCTGAAACTCCAGGAGGTAGCATGGAACAAGCAAGTCGAAGCAAGAAGTCAAGGCTATGAGGGGAATACAAACAACGTAACTCCATCGAACCAGCAAGCAAACAACGGAGCAGCGCAAGGCCAAAATCAACCAAGTCAAGGAAACAACAATGAAGGAGGGTACATTCCATCCAAAGGACACATCACAGCGATGATACAGCCCATCCCAAAGTCGAATAAAGAGGAGAAAAGTATATCTCATCAAGTCAACTTAGTTAGTAACATCGCCTCTAGTGACTACAAAATACTTACACTTGTCCGAGCAACCCATAGAATTCAATAGAGAAGATCACCCCATAACAGTACCTCGGCCAGGAAATGCGCCTCTGGTACTCAAAGCTCAGATTGGAGGGTACGACGTAGAAAGGGTATTCATGAATGCAGGAAGTGGAATAAACTTGATATACGCAAAAACACTTCAAGCAATGCACATATCACTGGAGTTCCTGAAACCAACAGACTGCTCCTTCCACGGAATCGTACCAGGAAGCGCCAACTACCCTTTGGGTCGAATAGCACTCTATGTTTGCTTCGGCAACCGTCAGAACTATAGAAGAGAGAAGCTTGACTTCGAGGTCATGGACTGACCCTCTCAGTATCACGCGATTGCTCGGACGACCCATGTTTTCGCGATTCATAGAAGTACCTCACTATACTTACCTAGTACTTAAGATGCCAGGACTAAGAGGAATCATCATAGTAAAGCGGAGCTTCGAACTCTCAGATCTATGCGACAAGGAATTCCACAAGATGGCGCAAAACTTTGGCATGACAGCCACATACGGACAACACAAGGATAAAACAGGAAGCGCGACTACAGCCGCTACAAAACAACTCAAAGAACATCCGACGGAGCCAGAAGCAAAGAAACTACAAGTACAATCATCGGACCCAAAGGAAGCTACAGCACAAGAGGAGGGGGTCCCTACAATATAGACAACAAGTATACAATAAGATATTAGGAAACTAGAATATGAAAAATAAGGCTGCTAAGCCATGAGTTATAATAGGGCAATACCCTCTAGATCCAGAACACAGGTCACTGGCCGGGTCTCTTGGGACATCCCATGTATCTTTACATTCAGCATAATAAAAAGACAAGTTCCTCATTTTTTGAGTTTACAAATCGATGCGTAAATTCAAATATAAACTATGAGTGGTAGACCACCAAAATTGCAGAAAACGCACAAACAAATACAAATAGTGTTTTGAGCACAAGTTTCTGACAATAGCATCAGAACGGATAAAAACTCTCACGCTTACAAAGAATATACATTACAGTCATATATCACAACTTTGCTTGATCCGAATCATCAACACAGAGAGGGTTCAAGTAATGATATTCGTGGAAAAAGCTAGCATCATATGCCCTCTTCCCCCAATCCTAAGTCCTTCATCTAGGACATTTACCTTCGATTTCATCCGACGCCCTCTTCCCCCGATCCTAAGTCCTTCATCTAGTACATTTGCCGAGTTAACCCTCGTCAGGGGTGAACCTATGCTAATGCACTACCCCAACTTGGACTAATACATACTTGCGATTATACCCATTGCAAGCATCTACAACTACAAGAAAGTAATTAAGATAAATGTAACCACAGCATTAAACTCTGAGATCCTACACTCCCTAATGCACTGATTTCCTAACGGGGATTTAGGTTTCTATCACTTCGGCAACCCCACAATTACTAGCAAATACATAATGCATTCCACTAGGCCCTTAAAGGTGAAGTATCATGTAGTCGACGTTCACATGACACCACTAGTAAAATAGCACCGCAACATAAATATCGAACTATTAAATATTACTCAACATAATTCCACTACTAACATCTTGACTTCTCCCATGTCCTCAAGAACTAAACAAACTACTCACAAGACATCATATGGATCATGATTAGAGGTGAAATAATGATGAATAACAATCTGAACAGAAACCTTAATTCAATGGTTTCACTCAATAGCATCAACTACAAGTAGTAATTAACACCGGGAAAGTTTCCCCTATGAACTAGACAAGATTCACCCCAAGATGTTAGAGCAGGACAGCGTGGTGATGATGGTGATGAAGCTGCTGGTGATGATGATGATGATGATCCCGATGAAGCCCAGCTCGATGACGATGACGATGGCGATGATTTCCCCCCTCCGGGAAAGATTTCCCCGGCAAATTTTTGGCTGCCGGAGAGCTTTCTCTCTGTGTGTGTTTTCCACCCCGCAGAGGCGGCAGAATATTTTTACGATCCTCCTCCCAGTCTTAGGTTTTCGAGAGGATGATATACGCGAAGGGGCACTGGTAGTGGTGGGCCAGGGTAGCCACACCACATAGTGGCGCAGCCAAGGCTGGCCCGCGCCTAGGGGTGGTGTGGGCCCCTGGTGGCCCACCTCAGCCTCTCCTTCTAGCTACCTCCATCTTCTGGCAAAATAGGAACTTCTGGGTATTTTTCGAGAATTGCTGAACTTTAGAAATATTGTATCTTGACAGTCCTTTTTCCAGCAGAATTCTGACTCCGGCAGTTAATTCTCCAATAATCATCAAACATGCAAAATAGCAGAAATAACATAAGTATCACCTCTAAATATGAAATATATCAATGAATAATAGTAAATTATGATATAAAATAGTGATGCAAAATGGACGTATCAAGGACCCACCCGACATCAATGTCCATGAACATTCTGAACATAGCATAGGTTTCTTGTTCAAAGAGGTTGACATCAAGGTCTCACCAGACTGCGGCTTCCATGAACATTATCAGAGCGAGTGGTTTTGAAAAATAAAAGCAAGTAGCTAGCAATCATGTGGAACAGATAATCGAACAGAGAGGATGACATCAGGGACCCACGGTGCAGACCATATATTGTTGCATCGAGCAACATGAGCTAGGTCGCGGGAACAAAAAAACAAGTCTGCTAGAGACACTGACATCATGACCCCACTGCCTAAAAACGCCGATTAGAGTCCAAAATTGGAAGCAAAATTGAAAAATCGACATCTACCACGCGTCGGACGACCATCTACCATGATTTGCCCTAATTCATGGTAGTAGAGGGCCTCGGAAACGAGAAAAAAAGTTGTTCAATCTACCATGAAACCGACCAAAATCCTGGTAGAAGGGGGTCTTCAGCAACGACCGAAAGTGCCAGTCGTGGTAGATGGACAATTTTCTTAGTGTTCGTGCTTGTGTAATGATATTCCTCGCATCTCCATCTCATGAATTGCGGTGTGCCTGCTGAGGTGAGTCAGATCGTCGACTTTTGCTATTGTTACGCGGCCTATGGTGAAGTCGCGGTGCTTCATTGTTGTATGGAGATTGAGATCTATGACTTTTCCTGCCTTGTTGGGGGATGTTGTGACGACGCGGTGATCTTCCTTGCCACCGGGGTTTCCCTTGCTGTAATTTATCTCCTACTAACCCGAGACCTTGGATGGCGTCTTAGTGCATGCCTTCGCGTGGATCGCCAGGTACTGGTTGCGTAGTTAGCAGATAGGCTTGAGCTACTACGAGTGCTGCTTCCAGTGTTTTTGGAACAACTGCCTTGATTGTCTCCCACCCTGCTGCTGTGAGGTGAACGTTTTCCCTTGTCGCGACAATTTCTTTGGTTTCTCCTTCAGCCAAATGATTGGCCCCTCGCTGAAGATTTGTGGGTTGATAAATTGGTTATTATCATCATCGAATTCTTCCGACGTATCGTTTATCATTATGCACACCTGATGCAGGTTGCTGGTGCGATGGTTGCTACCTGAAGAAAAATTGCCTGCTCATCGTCGTGCAGCTCTAACCCTGGCATCCGCTCATCTTTAGAGTTGTAGCAGACATCGCCATAACAGGGCATGAAATCCTCTTCCGAGTAGTTGCTGATGGTGTAGGAATTTCCCTCTGACTCCATAAATGATGCTTTTTCCTCTAGATCTAGGTTTCCCATGATTTCGTCAAGTTCATCGACAAAGTTTCTTTTGCTTTCTGCCGGTTTGCCATTGGCTGGCGAGTTTACCTTGGTGGTCAAGCCGACAAAAGTTTCTGGTGTTGCCGCTGCTGCGGTTTGTCCTGCCGACGGACCTGAAGGAATCGGATCTGAGACGCAAAGAGAGCCTAGGGACCCGATGCAAAAGTTGAAGCTTTCAATCATCAGATCCATCTCCTAGTTGAGACTTGCAAAGACCGTAGCTAGGGTTGATGGGTGTGGTTGAAAATCTACAGTACCGAAGGTGATCTGGTTTCCACCGATCTTCGAGTTGCTCTTTGATGAAAGCAAAAAATTCGTCGAATTCATGACTCCAACGCCCAAGATCCCACGGTCGGCTCCAATGACGAGGGTTAATCTCGGCAATTTCCTACATGAAGGACTTAGGATCGAGGGAAGAGGGCGTCGGATGAACTCGAAGGTAAAGGATCAGACAAACAAGACGAAATTTTATGTGTATTGAGATAAAGCTTAGTTTTTATAGGATAAATCTCGATGTGTCCCTGGCAGGCCTCTCCTTGCCCCTATTTATAGGTGGCCAGGTCTCAAGGATCCGGTCGGGTTCTACACAAATTCACCATGTCATGGCGGTTTACATATCGTTTCCTTATTTTAAAACAACATATGTCGGCTCTTATCTTGAGCCCATATCTCTATGGGTTTTAACACAAATATATCCCAGGGGTACCAACGCCACGGGCTCTGGCGGGCGTACCCTTGTCACCATCAAACCCCGACCTATTTTAAGATCCATTAAGTTGGCCCATTTGACCAATCAACCGAAGGTCATTTTAGGCCGGTAACTTCAAGGCCTCTTAAGGTTGTATACAATTTTGGCGCGATGGTCCCATTTAATGACAAACACTAATATAAGTATTATTGATTTATATAATTAACTAAATATTACATCAACTATAAAAATATAAAATTATTGCGTAAGCTCGATGAATTACATGGTAATTAACTCCATCATTACATTTGCATCATCAAAGTAGATAAAGAACATAATTGGTGTTTCAAAAGGGTGCTTATCTTCCTGATTGCTCGGGTGCACTTGTGAAGGAACCCGTTGCTTGAGATGTTTGAGAATGATTTTGCGTGCATAACCAGCGTTGTAACATGCCCTAATTAATGTAACCATACTGTGTGGCTATCAATTACTTCTTCTGTTATAAAATATTAGACGCTTTAGTGAGCTAAAACAATGTACTAAAACGACTTATATATATAATAGAACCGTTTGCGCGCCTTGCTGCGCCGTTTTGTCGCTGCGGATGTTTTTTCAATTTGCTGTTTATTTGAAATGAAATGTAATTATGGTATGTCAAACGTCTGATTGCATCAAGTCTCCAACGAATTTAGTTATATACGTTCCATCAAGTGCTTGGGTACTTGCAGATACACATATATCCACTAAACCTTATCGACGAATACATAGCCAGGTAAATTTCATTGAAATTGCAGGATCTTCCAACAAAACAAACATATTACATATTATTGAGATTTATCAAAATATCATACTTCATTAACAAAATTTCAAAAGTACAATTGTCACATATAACTGCTTGATTAATGAGAACAAAACAAAGCCAACAAGAGACTAGCAAACTATACAATGGGCTTCCTACAAACTTAGTGCAAGCAAATTCACTCTTCATCCCAATGACACTTCGGTTAAAGAAAGATGCTTCAAATCCCTGAACAAGTTAGTCGGAGTTTCACATGTGAAAAAAGGAGAAGCCAAATTTTCAAACTCTGTTTACTGTCTGTAGTAATTAATGTGGCAACATCTGAGACAGAAGCAGAAAAGGAAAGCACTACGTTAAACATGAATCTTTATATTTGTAACCAACAACCCTAATATATGTTGATTGAGCTAACTCTAAAATAACATAGTAAATTAAGGCACAAACAAGGTACATGTCTGATTGTGTGCTTGCGTGCACTTCTCAACAAAATAATTCTAATATGTGTCGAAGTTCCAAAAATTCAGAAGTAAATGTAGTCCATAAAATACATCACATGAACCTAAAGTAGCTGTAGCTAAATCTACTTGCAACAAAATTATTCTAACCTTACAAAGAATTTCAAAAGAAGAAATAAAAAATAATATACACTACTAAAAGGGTGCTCACCATGGTATAAACCCAAAGACAACATTCCAAACATTTCCTATCTAAACTCTAGCTTTCTAATTCTCTTAATTGTGATGCACAGGTTTCTGAAGATCAGCATCTCACTTACATGAGTTACAAATGAAAAAGCACACACATTTCATCAGGCAAAATTTCACAAATGATAAGATTGGGAGCAATGTGGATTAGATAATCATATAAGTTATAGATAATCAGGAAAGTGAAGGTTCTGTCAAGGAAACTAAGCTGTGAAAGATGAAGTCATCCTTGTTTTTCGCAAGTGGTTGCTAACCGTAGATGCCATTCACCTAAAGTTGAATACCATTGCCATACAAAGGCCCAAGATAAAGTTATACTCTCACAAATAAGTTGAGGCAAGGCATTACTTCTAATCTATTTGAATATGTAAAATCAATGGTATGGTTAGAAAACTTGATAGTATAAAGTGGTGAACATGTTTCATAATTACAAGCATAATTAAGATTTGCACATATGACTCATAGAGTAGTAAGCCACACCTAAGCTAATACCAACATTTAGAGATCATCTAAAGCCGAATAGAGATGGATACACCAATCTATCACAGAGCTGACCAATCGATCCTAGAGAACATCTTCAGCTGCACAAGATCCCTAAAGATCAAACTGTCAAGAACACTAAGATTTGGGTGTAGGGAGATGAAGGAAATATGCCCTAGAGGCAATAATAATATTGTTATTATCATATTTCTTGTTCATGATAATTATTATATTCCATGCTAGAATTATATTAAGCAGAAAACATTAATACTTGTGTGGTTTATGAACAACACCGTGTCCCTAGTATGCCTCTACTAGACTAGCTCATCGATTAATGATGGTTAAGGTTTCCTAACCATAGACATGAGTTGTTGATTAATAATGAGGTGTGACAACCTCAAATTTGATAACAAATTCGAAGTGCCCGTTATGTATTCCACCGCAATCCCAGAACCATTGTTGCGATATACATAACGTAGTTGGTAACCAGTTCCATAGACATTACAATACGATGGTTCAAATACAATGGTCATATAGACCAAGTCATATTACAACACAATATAGCAGCGGAAATAACGTCTTCGGGTCCATGCCTTCACCCTACAGGCAATGGCGACTCATGGAGACGAGCTTAGTTCTGGTACTCTTCTTCATACCCTTCCTCCTGGTATTCTTCCCCATAGTCTGGCCAAGTTGATAGCCAGGGACACAGCCATGAGTACATTGGATGCACTCGCAAACCATCTTATAAATGAAATGATGAAGTAGAAATGCAAGGTTGATATGGTGGACTAAGCACGAAGTTGTTTTGCAAAAGCTAGTTTTATTTCCCAAGAATGTTCATTGGTAGAAAAGAAGTTTAGTTCTCTAAGTTCAATCTAAAGGAACTTCAAGTGTGTCAACATCATGGTCAAGTCAAGTCATTCACCATGTTCACCATTGTGATTTTTATCTTTGACAACAGTCAAGTAGAGTTAGCCAACTGTCCATGACCGCGGACGCGGCTATTCGAATAGTTTGAAAACCTCTGCAGAGGGGTACACTTTACCCACAAGATTCGATACATCTGCCGGGAGAAGTCCACGGTTCGACATACACAAGTATGCGAGGTTCAGATAATCAAACAAACTCTTTCACTTGCTCACCCTAGTATAGGATCATTCCCTAGAGCCCGGGGTACGGAATCCCCGCTCCGGAGCCTCTAGTTCTGGCCATCCCGGAGACCGGGTTAGTGGAATCCACCTGGTTCAGAAGTAGCCGCGCACGGTGTCCTTCCATAAAGATTTGATACAAGGCCTCCCATACTAAGATAAACAAGCTACGGACTAAGCCCCTTCCCATATAGGGGTAATGTGGTCGTACGGTATGGTTGGCTCCCATGTACATCACTCGTTGTCATTGAGAAATATATTTCATAGTTCTTAGTCAAGATTAATTTCTTTCATAAAGCCATTAGGTAGGAGCAATCTCCCATTTCAAGTTGCAAGTTCAAGTCACCACCTTTCAAATGGGGTTCCTCCAGAGATAGTATCAACTTGTATTAGCGACTAAGCAACTACATTGAGTGATGATACTACTAAATAGAGTTGGATAAACTCAACTTGATGCTCTTGATAAACAAGACATCAATATACTCCTATCATTCTACTCTAGCAATTCAATCATGCAATTTACTTAAAACAAGTATAATGCAATATTAAAACTAGGCATTGGGAGTATGAATCAAAAGATGGCTTGCCTTGGTTGGCAAAGTGTCCGGGGTATTCTTCTTCTTCTTGGTAATAATCCCCTCCAATATCCTCCTCGACAATACTAGCGTCTAATAACGAATAAACACAAAGCACACAATCACTACACAATGCTAACAACACACCAAGCACACATCTTTGTTTGTTAATATTAGCATTCATGTTGCATTTTATGGTGTTGGATGGTAAGTTTTTCTTCTAAGTTTTCTTCAAGTGTGCAAGTTAGATCCTCTACTAAGTGTCATAGGTTGTTCACTTGCTAAGCATTGGTATTGGTTTAGGGGTACTAATACTAGTTCGAGTGGGAGGGATCAACTAAGTGAATTGGTAAGAGGGCAATTTAATTCTAAGTGTGAAATCAGAATCTATCATTTCATGTTACTAACTAGAGTTGAGTTAGGGTCTAAGTGATAACACTAACAGGGTTTGAAGTTGATTGGGGTTGACTAACAGTAAGGAATGTCATTGGTGAGTTCACAATTTAAATTTCATGATTTATGGAGGCTTAAATAATTTTCTAGAAATACTCCATGATTAACAAAGCTATGGTCACACTATTCACATCTAATTAAATTCCTAACTTATTTTGAATTCTAACCAGTTCTATAGTGTAGGGCATTTTACAAGCTTTCCAATGACATCTTATTTGCTAAATTTGAACCTATGAATCTTCGGGAATTTAAATTTGAATCCTGCAGTAATTGGCGGGTGGCGACCGGCGGCGAGGGTGCAGGGCGGCTGCGGGGGTTCTCCTCCGCCACCTCCAGCAGGTACAGCGACGGGGGAAGCTCAGCAGCGCCGGGAACGTGCGGTGGCCTGCGGAGCGGTCGAGGTCGCCGAGCTCGACCTAGGGCACGGGAGCGAAGGAGAGGTTGTCTAGGGAGGTCCTGGGGATGGTGTGGTTCTTTTCAGGGAAGAATGGCGGCTTTATATAGGCGGGAGAGGGAGCACCGGCGATGTCCAGCGGCGGCCAGTACACCGTGTGTGTCGGTCGTGGGAGGGGCAAGGCGGGGTTCTGGCGTGGGAGGCGGGCTGCGGCGTGCTGTAGGAGCGTCCTGGCGCGATGGGAGGGGCTGAGATAGTCTGGTTCAGAGGGGGGCATGGGAGGGGTCCGGTGTGCTCTTCCTCCATGCCATCCATGTCTCACGGCCGGTGCCTGTGCAGGGGAGACAAGGGATCGACAAATGAGAGTCCAGAGCACTGCTTGGAGGTCAGGGACTAGGGTTTCGATTTTGTGTGATTTCTGCCCAGAACCTGTTCGACGAAATGCCCGCATGAAATCAAAATTTGAATTTTTGAAAATTTCCAATTGGGTTGGTCATTATATTGGATAGGGACTCTAAAACAATTTTTGTTAGGTCAAGAGGTGGTGTTTTGCTCCAGGGCTATTTTGAATTTGGGGTTGTCATATGATTCAGATTCAAACTTTGGTTGAAGTTTGAGTGATGCTCTGGTTTGAATTTTGAGTAGATTCTTGTTGGTTGAGTTAGTATGTAACTTGGTTAAGCTCAACTAATAGGCCAAACATGAAGGTGGGTTCTAGATTTCTTAATCCAAGGGCTCAAAGTGGTGTAGTCAATAACAATTTCTAGATCATCTAAATCTTCTCTTTTTCTTTCTTATTTTTATTCCTGGTTTCTTTGATTCTTATAATCTTTCTCATTTGCTTCTGTTGGTTAATTTAGAATTAACTAACCAATGCACAATCAAAATAACACACATGAAATCATAGAATACATATAAAAGAAAATACATGTATGCATAAAATAATAGATAAAAAGTTTTATCTGGGTCCAGAATTGGGTCTTTTAATTAATAAGAAGTGGATTACAATTTCTGAGTTGTTACAATCTTCCCTCCTTAAAAAGAATCTCGTCCCCGAGATTCACTAGTTAAGAACTGAAAAGATTGGGAAACTCTTTCTGTAGGTAATCATCTCGTTCCCACGTAGCTTCATCTTCGGTGTGATTACTCCACTGAACTTTCAGAAACTTGATGCTTCGGGTTCGAGTGGTTCTATAAGCTTCCTCAAGGATACGGATAGGCATTTCACGATAGGTCAAATCCTTGTTGAGGTCCACAGAACGGTGATGAATATTCTTGAAGATTTCGGGCTTCTCCGGAACTTCAAGACATTTCGAAGTAAGGACACGTGAAAGACATCGTGTACTTCAGACAATTCAGGGGGCATTTCCAACTGATAAGACACTTCTCCTCTACGGTCTAGTATCTTGAATGGTCCAATATATCTTGGTGCAAGCTTTCCCTTTACTTGGAATCTTTGCATTCCCTTGAGAGGTGACACTCTGAGATAAACAAAATCTCCAATCTGAAAGGTCAGTTCTCTCCGTCTCTTGTCGGCATAACTTTTCTGTCTTGACTGGGCTGCCTTGAGATAGTCACGAATCATGCGAACTTTCTCCTCGGCTTCTTGCAGAATGTCAGGTCCAAATATCTGACTATCTCCGGTTTCTGACCAATTCAAAGGGGTACGACACTTTCTTCCATATAGAGCTTCAAATGGGGCCATTTGCAAACTGGCTTGATAGCTGTTGTTGTAGGAAAACTCCGCGAAGGGCAGACAATCTTCCCACTTAGTTCCATAGGCTAGAACACAGGCTCTCAACATATCTTCAAGTATTTGGTTCACTCTTTCAGTCTGTCCATCCGTCTGAGGGTGGTAAGCGGTGCTGAAAGCTAATTTGGTGCCCAAGGCTTGATGTAAGCTTCTCCAAAATCTAGAGGTGAATTGGGTTCCTCGATCGGAAACGATGGTTTTAGGGATTCCATGCAAACTAACAATTCTGGATAGATACAGATCTGCTAGCTGTCCCGAGCGATAAGTGGTCTTGATAGGAATAAAGTGGGCAACTTTGGTCAGTCTATCCACAATGACCCAAATAGAGTCGTTGCCACGGCTAGACCTTGGAAATCCAGTGATGAAATCCATTCCAACAGATTCCCACTTCCATTCCGGAACTTGCAAAGGTTGCAGCAATCCCGCAGGACGTTGATGTTCAGCCTTGACTCTTTGGCAAATATCACACTTGGATATAAACGATGCAATCTCACGCTTCATTCCATGCCACCAAAATTGTTCCTTCAAATCTTGGTACATCTTAGTTCCACCGGGGTGAATGGAGTAAGGTGCCTCATGGGCTTCCTTCATAATCACTTCCTTCAACTCTGAATCAGCAGGCACACAAATACGTCCTTTATACCAAAGAACTCCTTGATCATCTTCTTCAAATCCTGGCACCTTGCCGGAACTAATTCGGCGCTTGATTCCGTCGATACTTTTATTTCCCTTCGGGGCTCCTTTGATTTGGTTCATCAAGGTGGGTTGAAACTCAAGGTTGGCTAGGAATCCTTGACTGACTAGTTCCAATCCAAAATTTTCAAACTCTTGGTGCAACATAGGTTGCTCCTCTTTGATCGCCATATTCAACGAGCACGGCTTCCTACTCAATGCATCTGCCACTACATTGGCCTTACCGGGGTGGTAGTGAATTTCCAGATCATAATCCTTGATCAACTATATCCATCTTCTCTGCCTCATGTTCAACTCCTTCTGGTTGAAGATATACTTCAAACTCTTGTGATCGGTGTAGATCTCACAACGGTTGCCCATCAGATAGTGCCTCCAAGTCTTCAGAGCTAGAACTACGGCTGCTAATTCTAGATCATGGGTTGGATAATTTTCTTCATGAGGTCTAAGCTGCCGAGAGAGGTAAGCTATGACCTTGCCTTCTTGCATCAAGACACAACCAAGTCCAAGCTTGGAAGCGTCGCAATAGACATCAAAGTTTTTGGTGATATCGGGCATGGTTAGGACGGGGGCGGTCACCAGTCGCTTCTTGAGCTCTTGAAAACTCTCTTCACACTTAGGGGTCCATTCAAACTTCTTATCTTTCTTCAATAGTTGGGTCATAGGCCGGGCAATGCTTGAAAATCCTTCAACAAACTTGCGGTAATATCCCGCTAATCCGAGAAAACCTCTAACTTCAGTTTGAGTGGTAGGGGCTTCCCATTCCATGACTGATTTGATCTTCTTGGGGTCTACGGATATTCCTCCCGCTGATAATACATGGCCTAAGAATCCAACTTCCTTCAACCAGAACTCGCATTTACTGAACTTGGCATACAGCTGATGCTCTCTTAGGGTTTCTAAGATTAATTTCAAATGGGTTGCATGCTCTTCTTCGGACTTGGAGTAGATGAGAATGTCATCAATGAAGACAACAACAAACTTATCCAGAAACTCCATAAACACCTTATTCATGAGGTTCATGAAATAAGCAGGGGCATTGGTCAATCCAAATGACATTACGGTGTACTCATACAATCCGTATCGGGTAGTGAAGGCTGTTTTGGGGATATCCGTTGCACGGATCTTCAATTGGTGGTATCCAGTTCTAAGATCTATCTTTGAGAAGACTCTGGCTCCAGTCAATTGGTCAAACAAATCTTCAATCTTTGGGAGATGATACTTGTTCTTGAGGGTCACATCATTTAGCTTGCGGTAATCAGTGCACAGTCGGCTAGAACCGTCACTTTTATCCACAAACAGAACGGGTGATCTCCAAGCAGAAGAACTTGGTTGAATCAATCCTTTACTCAAAAGGTCATCCAATTGCTTCTTCAACTCAACTAGTTCAGCTGGGTTCATACGATAGGGTCGTTGGGCTATAGATCCAGTTCCGGGGACAAGCTCAATGATAAACTCAATATCTCGACCCGGTGGCATTCCGGGTAGCTCATCGGGGAAAACATCTGGGTATTCACAGACGATGGAAACTTGCTCTAAAGTTGGTCCTGAGATACTCTTATGACACCGGGTGGTTTGGGGTGGTTTTACGGATACATGCTTGACTATGATTCTAGTGCTACTTCTCATGGTGATGGTCTTCTTGGCACAATCTATCACTCCTTGATGGAGAGACATCCAATTCATACCAAGAACTACTTCCAAACCTTTGGTTCCCAACACTATCAAATTGGCTAAGAAAGCTATTCCATGAATTTCTATGGGCACTGCCAAGCAGGTACAACTGGCTTTGGTTACTGACCCGGGAATTTGCACAGACATGACATCTTTCAAGGGTGTGGGTTGAAGTCCACTTTTATCAACGAATAATTGGGTAACAAATGAGTGTGATGCTCCGGAATCAAACAGAACTCTTGCAAGAACTGAGTTAACAGGGAACATACCAAGCACAATGTCGGTTGCTTCCTGAGCTTCTTCAACATTCATGTGGTTCAGACGGCCTTGAGAATGAGGCTGGTTCCTTGGTGGATAATTCTTGCCATTCCCCACACGGCGCTGCTGCTGAGCAGGGGCAGTGGTCTTGGATGCATCATTCAGCTTCTTGGGGCACTCATTGGAGTAGTGCCCTTTGAGTCCGCACTCATAACAGGTAACTCTAGACTTGTCACCAGGCTTGGGTAACACAGGGGCGCCATTTGGCCTTGGAGTATTGGGGTTGAAGTTGTTGCCACTAGGTCTTGGAGGTGCACGATTGAAGTGGTTGCCGGGCGGACGGTTGGGATGGTTGGGACGTGGAGCAGGTGCAGACGGCCTCATAGCTCTAGGGGCGAAACCCATAGGTGCATTTCCCCTTGGCTTCTGCGAGTTGCTCGAGTTGCCCTGATACATCATACGGCGCTTGCGGTTCTCGGTAGCTTGCTTGAGTTTGCCTTCCATCTGAATGGCAGAGTCAACCAATGACTCCAGGTCGGCAAAGTGGATGCTGACCAGGACACATTGCATCTCATCATGAAGTCCATCCAGAAACCTTTCTTGCTTCTTCTCAGTGGTGTTGGTGTCATCGGGGGCATACCTCGACAAGGTAAGGAACTTGTCACGGTAATCCACCACAGATAGGGAACCTTGCTTCAGATTTCTGAACTCATCTCTCATCCTTTTAACCAATCCCAAAGGGACATGGGCTTTGCTAAACTTGCTCTTGAACTCCTCCCAAGGCATCACATACCCTGGGGCTTGCATTGCACGGGTGCTATCCCACCAAGCTCTCGCTGCTCCAGCAAGATAGTGGGTGGTGTATAAGACCTTCTCATTTTCACCAACTTCGGTGACTGCCAAATTGTTTTCCATCATGCAAAGCCAGTCATCGGCATCTAAAGGTTCTTCAGATTTAGTGAATATAGGTGGGTTGGTGTTCTGGAAACTCCTTAACTTGGATCGGTGGTCTCCATTGCCATGGTTTTCTCCTTCACCATTGCCATTTCCATTGCCATTGCCATTGTTGTGGTTCATTGCCATCTGGGTTATTTGCTGAAGAGTGGCCAAGTTAGCTTGGCGTTCAGCTCGGGCTGCTTCCCGGTCTTCCATGATCAACCTTAGCAGTTCGGCCATTTCCGGGTTCGGGGGTGGGGGTGCTCGCGGCATCTGAAGATAAGGTGTGTAAGACAAGAGGGAAAAGATAATTTGCTAAGATTTAAAGGTAACATGGATGATGCAATTTTGTCTTACTAAGGCCTTAAGAGCCAAATTCATATTTCATTCAACACTCAACAAACATATCATACATACGAGTTCACATATTACAAATGGTTTACATTAAACCATTGCGACTCGTCTACTAGAGAGGGGGATACAACTCACACCTACACGAAGTGAAAAATAAAGTGGAACTCATAACTAGATAACACGTGGATCTCGAATCTAAACAGCGGGCTCCTCGGGGTCTTCCTCCTCATCACTCACAATGAATCCATTGTGCCCACCATCTTCCGGATCATCAAGGTCCTCCATGAAGTCATCCTCATCACTAATGAGGGCATTATCCTCCTTGCGGAGAGCAATGCCTTCCTCCTCACCAAGGTGATCCTCCAGACTCTCAAAGTACTCAGTCAGCTCCGCCACATTGGCCTTCAACTCCTCAAGGTCATGTTCCTTCTCATCTCGCTGGCGACGAAGGCTCTTGCGCTCTTTCGCAAGTATCCTGATAGTGCTCCTCGCTTCCACCAGTGCGAAGTGCTCAAGGTTGGCCTTTGTACGGGCACGATCGGCCTCCTGCTGAGTGGAGTACAGCAAGAAGTCCATGTGATCGATGTAGGTACTCGGCTCATTCTGCCCGGGCATGTTTGCGGGACGTCCATCCGCATCACGCCTAGCAAAGTTCCTAAAGTGCTCTCCCTGAACCTCCTCAACATGCAGTCTGCACAAGCGAGCGTGCATCTCCTGCATCGCTCGGACCAAACCATCGGCCCAAGTGTTCTCCACAAGCTCAAACTTGACCCTTGGAGAACCCAAATTCCCCTTCTTGCCACGGCAACTGGCCCTGATAAGCCACCGTAGCTCTCCATCTGGGTGCTCATTGAGCACGGCTCCCTTGAACTCCGGATACAAACGATCCAGGAACAAGGTCAGGGTGGTGAGGTCGCGCTCGAAACAAAGGCTGCCACCATGGCCCAACTGGTAGTGCTCGACAAATACCGGGGCCATCTACAAAATTTTAGATTAGCTTAGGTTAGTGATCAACTCAAGTGTGCAAAATTTTTAAGTAGGCAAAAACTGAAGTATGTCTAAAATTGTGCAAATAGAGAGGAAAGACTAAGCAATTTTTGCAACCATTACTTATATCTTTGCTTTTATCAAGTTTTCATTGAACGCCCATTCTAACTAAGGTCTCCTATGGTCAGCCTAGGCTCTGATACCAACTTGTGACAACCTCAAATTTGATAACAAATTCGAAGTGCCCGTTATGTATTCCACCGCAATCCCAGAACCATTGTTGCGATATACATAACGTAGTTGGTAACCAGTTCCATAGACATTACAATACGATGGTTCAAATACAATGGTCATATAGACCAAGTCATATTACAACACAATATAGCAGCGGAAATAACGTCTTTGGGTCCATGCCTTCACCCTACAGGCAATGGCGACTCATGGAGACGAGCTTAGTTCTGGTACTCTTCTTCATACCCTTCCTCCTGGTATTCTTCCCCATAGTCTGGCCAAGTTGATAGCCAGGGACACAGCCATGAGTACATTGGATGCACTCGCAAACCATCTTATAAATCAAATGATGAAGTAGAAATGCAAGGTTGATATGGTGGACTAAGCACGAAGTTGTTTTGCAAAAGCTGGTTTTATTTCCCAATAATGTTCATTGGTAGAAAAGAAGTTTAGTTCTCTAAGTTCAATCTAAAGGAACTTCAAGTGTGTCAACATCATGGTCAAGTCAAGTCATTCACCATGTTCACCATTGTGATTTTTATCTTTGACAAAAGTCAAGTAGAGTTAGCCAACTGTCCATGATCGCGGACGCGGCTATTCGAATAGTTTGAAAACCTCTACAGAGGGGTACACTTTACCCACAAGATTCGATACATCTGCCGGGAGAAGTCCACGGTTCGACATACACAAGTATGCGAGGTTCAGATAATCAAACAAACTCTTTCACTTGCTCACCCTAGTATAGGATCCTTCCCTAGAGCCCGGGGTACGGAATCCCCGCTCCGGAGCCTCTAGTTCTGGCCATCCCGGAGACCGGGTTAGTGGAATCCACCTGGTTCAGAAGTAGCCGCCCACGGTGTCCTTCCATAAAGATTTGATACAAGGCCTCCCATACTAAGATAAATAAGCTACGGACTAAGCCCCTTCCCATATAGGGGTAATGTGGTCGTACGGTATGGTTGGCTCCCATGTACATCACTCGTTGTCATTGAGAAATATATTTCATAGTTCTTAGTCAAGATTAATTTCTTTCATAAAGCCATTAGGTAGGAGCAATCTCCCATTTCAAGTTGCAAGTTCAAGTCACCACCTTTCAAATGGGGTTCCTCCAGAGATAGTATCAACTTTTATTAGCGACTAAGCAACTACATTGAGTGATGATACTACTAAATAGGGTTGGATAAACTCAACTTGATGCTCTTGATAAACAAGACATCAATATACTCCTATCATTCTACTCTAGCAATTCAATCATGCAATTTACTTAAAACAAGTAGAATGCAATATTAAAACTAGGCATTGGGAGTATGAATCAAAAGATGGCTTGCCTTGGTTGGCAAAGTGTCCGGGGTATTCTTCTTCTTCTTGGTAATAATCCCCTCCAATATCCTCCTCGACAATACTAGCGTCTAATAACGAATAAACACAAAGCACACAATCACTACACAATGCTAACAACACACCAAGCACACATCTTTGTTTGTTAATATTAGCATTCATGTTGCATTTTATGGTGTTGGATGGTAAGTTTTTCTTCTAAGTTTTCTTCAAGTGTGCAAGTTAGATCCTCTACTAAGTGTCATAGGTTGTTCACTTGCTAAGCATTGGTATTGGTTTAGGGGTACTAATACTAGTTCGAGTGGGAGGGATCAACTAAGTGAATTGGTAAGAGGGCAATTTAATTCTAAGTGTGAAATCGGAATCTACCATTTTATGTTACTAACTAGAGTTGAGTTAGGGTCTAAGTGATAACACTAACAGGGTTTGAAGTTGATTGGGGTTGACTAACAGTAAGGAATGTCATTGGTGAGTTCACAATTTAAATTTCATGATTTATGGAGGCTTAAATAATTTTCTAGAAATACTCCATGATTAACAAAGCTATGGTCACACTATTCACATCTAATTAAATTCCTAACTTATTTTGAATTCTAACCAGTTCTATAGTGTAGGGCATTTTACAAGCTTTCCAATGACATCTTATTTGCTAAATTTGAACCTATGAATCTTTGGGAATTTAAATTTGAATCTTGCAGTAATTAAACAATTACTAAAAAGGTTTCTTCAAAAAAAAGAAGTAACGGGCTGGAACCAATATGGGCCGGGGAGACGAATCTGGCCGGCCCAGCTAGGGATCCCGGGCGTGCAGAGAAAATAAAATAAAAGGGCTGACTGGCGGGGCCCGGCTGTCGGACTTAATGAACCGAATCGGTACGGGGTCATCTTCCCCAGCCCGACGAACACAAGCGAGCGAGAGCACTGGGAGGAGGCGGTGGTCGGGGATGGGCTCACCGGCGGGCGGCGACCGGCGGCGAGGGTGCAGGGCGGCTGCGGGGGTTCTCCTCCGCCACCTCCAGCAGGTACAGCGACGGGGGAAGCTCAGCAGCGCCGGGAACGTGCGGTGGCCTGCGGAGCGGTCGAGGTCGCCGAGCTCGACCTAGGGCACGGGAGCGAAGGAGAGGTTGTCTAGGGAGGTCCTGGGGGTGTGACGACCTCAAATTTGATAACAAATTTGAAGTGCCCGTTATGTATTCCACCGCAATCCCAGGGTCATTGTTGCGATATAGATAACGTAGTTGATATCACAGTCATAGACATTAATAGTAAATAAAGGGGATTACATAGGTGGTCGCACAGACCAAACCTTACATTACATCAACATGCAGCGGAATAACACTTTGGGTCCATATTGTCAAGCTTCAACCGCACAGGCAAAGCAGACAGTAGGAAACGAGCCTAATTCGCAAAGCCGTCAATGAGTCCTTCCTTCTTGATCTTGCTCCTTCAAGTCTGGCCAAGTTGATAGCCAGGGACACAGCCATGAGTACATTGGATGCACTCGCAAACCATCTTATAAACAAAGTGATGGAAGAGACATGCATGGTTGATATGGTGGACTAAGCACTAAGTTTATTTGCAAAAAGCTAGTTTTGTTTCCCAAGAATGTTCATTGGTAGGAAAAGGAGTTTAGTTCTCTAAGTTCAATCTAAAGAGGAATTTCCAATGTGTCAATATCATGGTCAAGTCAAGTCAATTCAATTCATGTCATTCACCAAGTTCACCATAAGTTGTTTTCATTATTGACAAAAGCCAGGCACAGCTTGCCAACCGTCCATGACCGCGGACGCGGCTATTCGAATAGTTTGAAAACCTCTGCAGAGGGGTACACTTTACCCACAAGATTCGATACATCTGCCGGGAGAAATCCACGGTTCGACATACACAAAGTATGCGAGGTTCAGATAATCAAACAAACTCTTTCACTTGCTCATCCTAGTATATGATCCTTCCCTAGAGCTCGGGATACGGAACCCCGCTCCGGCGCCTCTAGTTCTGCCCATCCCGGAGGCCGGGTTAGTGGAATCCACCTGGTCCAGAAGTAACCGTTTCGCGGTGTCCTTCCATGAAGCTTTGATACAAGGCCTCCCATACTAAGATAAACAAGCTACGGATTAAGCCCCTTCCCATATAGGGGTAATGTGGTCGTACGGTAAAATTGGCTCCCATAGTACATCACTCGTTGTCATTTGGGAAATATATTTCATAGTTCTTAGTCAAGATTAATTTCTTTCATAAAGCCATCATGTAGGAGCAACCTCCAATTCAAGTTTCAAGTTCAAATCACCACCCTTCAAAGGGGGTTCCTCCAGAGATAGCATCAAATTTTATTAGCGACTAAGCAACTACATTGAGTGATGATACTACTAAGCTATAGTTGGATAAACTCAGCTTGATGCTCTTGCTAAGCAAGATATCACTTTACTTCTCTCATTCTACTCTAGCAATTCACTCATGCAATTTACTTAAAATAAGTAGCATGCAATAGTAAAACTAGGCATGGGGAGTATGAATCAAAAGATGGCTTGCCTGGCTTGGCAAAGTCAAAATAGTCTTCATCTTCATCTTGGGTTGATTGACCTCCATCTCCGTTTCTTGGTGGACTTCCGGATCCATTCTCCTTACTCTCTTTATCGTCTAATCGTTGAGAAATAAATAAACATACAATCACCACACCATTCACAAACAATACCTATTTACTCAAATACACATACTTGGGTAAGGGAAGTGATCTAGGAAGTCTACGGAGAGTGGTTTCGACGATAATTGAGTTCCGATGGATGAGATGATTGAGTTGTTGTATCTAAGTAGGGTTTATTTATTTTGGATTATGAAAATATCTCCTGCAAGTCCTTATTGACCAAGGTCATGGACAAATGTAGATACTCAAGATCATGGTTCAACCAAAGAGGATTCATAGGATTTATAGTATTTCTCTTTTATTGAAGCCATTTCTAGTTTGCAACTATTTAGTGATCAAGTTTGAATTCACACGTAGAGTCTATAGATCCTAGTTGAATGGGATCAAAGGTTATAGATCAATATTTAGAAACGTGGTTGTTTCGAATTGGTTTCATATCATTTCCATTTATTTTGAAATATGTGTGCAAGTTTGAGTTTCTAATTACTATCATGTAGGATTAAATTTCCAAATACTTCCTACAAGTACACATGGACTAAGATCAATACCTATAGGTAGTTATTTGGAAATGTGGTTTAACCATAAAGGTTCCATAACAATTTCGATTATAGATTTGAGTTTAATAAGATCCTATATGGCAAATGCCTATATTAACCATATAGGTAAATAGTATTTACTTTAAAAGGTTCAAAAATGAGATCTAATGGTATAGGCAGATGGGTATCACTAATTGTGAATTTCTAGAGTTGGATTTATATTTTTAGGAATTTTATTTGAATTGATATGAATTTGGCAAGGTTGCATAACTGTAAGTTTGTTATTTTTACCCAACTATAAATATAAGTCTAAGTGGGTTAAAAACACTTCCATTGGATAGGGTATGTTCTAAACTTTCCAAAAAGTATTTATTTGCTAGATTTGGATTCCTAAATCTCTCGGAATTTGAATTCGAAGTTGCAGCAATTAAACAAATGCTAAAACGGTTTCAAAGAAAAAAAAGTAAACAGACTGGAACTTCTACGGGCCGGGGAGGCGAACTTGGGCCGGTCCAGCTACGGTTATGGGCGCGCGTGGGGAAAAAAAGAACAAGGGGGCCTGACCAGCGGGGCCCACCGGTCAGGGCTTTAATAAACGAATCGGTATCGGCTGGGATCTTCTTCCTGGCGCGCGATGGACAGCGAGCGAGAGTACTGGGAGGGCGACGGCGACGGGGAGGCTCACCGGCGGCGACGGGGAGGCTCACCGGCGGCGACGGGGAGCGGCGGCGAGGGGTCCTGGCGGCGGAGAAACTTCTCCTCCGTCACTTCTGACCAGCGGCGGCGCGGGAGGCGGTCCAGTTTGCCGGAGCCAGAGGCGGAGCGGGCTCAGCTCCGGCGAGCTGTCGCAGGCGGAGGAGGAAGAGGGGGAGCTCGGGGTGAGGTGCTGCGGTGGTGTGGACTTCTTGGGGTGCATCGGGGCCATTTTATAGGGTCGGGGTGAGCGGGAGCGGGCCCGGGAAGGTGGTGGCCACCGCGGGCGTCGCGGGTGCGGTCGCAGCATGGGCGGCTCGGTCCACGGCGTGGCCACTCCAGGGCGTTGTTGTGCGGGCGTCACGGCGTCCTGGCGCGGTGTGGGGCGGTGCAGGCTAGAGGGGAACAGAGGAGGCAGGAGGGGACCCGACAGCGACAAGGGCGGGCAGGTCATGTCGGATTCTTGCGGCTGCAGGGCGTGGCGCGGCACTGGCGCCTTGGCACGGCTCAAGCGGTTCAACGACAGGGGCGTGCGCGCGTGCAGAGGGGCCGGGTCGGGGTCGTGCGGCCGCAGTGGCCACAGTGATGCCACTGTGCGCCCTGCCCCGATGGTGTTTGCTAAAATGCCCGAAAGAAAAGAATTAAAAAATTTCAAATTTGAATTTATGGTTGGAGTTTATAAATGACCAGAAGGTTGTGTGATTAATCTCAGCTCAAAATGAGCAGTTTTGATGGCATGTTATTTGAGAATTTTCAAATGGTCATTTTAAAAGATTCAGTTTTTGACTGAATTTTAAAAGCACTTGCTCAATGATTTTTGAAAAATTTCTTTTGTGTTGAGCTTGTCTTCAAATTGTACTACAAGATTGCCCAAAGGCACCTGCAGTTTTGATGCATGGTTTCCTAAATAAATGGGTGTAAAGAGGGGTTCAGAACAATATTTTGAAGATCACCCAAAACTTAAGATTCTTAAGATTTTGCTTGCAGGGCTGGTTTTGGATCCTTGTGCTCATGTTTATAATTAGTAGGGATGATGTAGGAGGAATTTTTGTTCATGGGATGAAGGTTTGATTCATTTTGGAAATTACAAATCCAAATGGCACTTGTAAAAGATTCAAAGTTTGACCCTGAGTTGAAAATATCTTTGGGTTTCAAACTTTGTTGATTTTAAATGCATACAAATACTAACTTATGGTGAAGCAAAACTTGATGGTTTAAGTCATAGATTTCTAAGTGGTGTAATCAATAATATTTTGTAGATTCCCATACTTAGTGGATTTTAGGGTGTTGTGTTTCTTTTATTTCTATACTTGGTTTGAAATATTTTCTAACAACCAAGATTTTGGGGAGTTAGGTTAAATATAAACTTTAGTTTTTGAATCTTTAAATAAATTGTTCCACACATCAGTGTTTTCGGAGACCAATATTTCATTTTATGTTGAAATAAAAGTTTTTGTTGCTTCAAAATTTTGGGTATTTTGAAGTAAATAATTTATTTTCTATTTTCCAAAAATTTGGGTTGTTACATGGGGATGGTGTGGTTCTTTTCAGGGAAGAATGGCGGCTTTATATAGGCGGGAGAGGGAGCACCGGCGATGTCCAGCGGCGGCCAGTACACCGTGTGTGTCGGCCGTGGGAGGGGCAAGGCGGGGTTCTGGCGTGGGAGGCGGGCTGCGGCGTGCTGTAGGAGCGTCCTAGCGCGATGGGAGGGGCTGAGATGGTCTGGTTCAGAGGGGGGCATGGGAGGGGTCCGGTGTGCTCTTCCTCCATGCCATCCATGTCTCACGGCCGGTGCCTGTGCAGGGGAGACAAGAGATCGACAAATGAGAGTCCAGAGCACTGCTTGGAGGTCAGGGAGTAGGGCTAGGGCTGCCAACCACTGTTGCAAACAGTTGTTTCGATTTTGTGTGATTTCTGCCCATAACGTGTTCGACGAAATGCCCGCATGAAATCAAAATTTGAATTTTTGAAAATTTCCAATTGGGTTGGTCATTATATTGGATAGGGACTCTAAAACAATTTTTGTTAGGTCAAGAGGTGGTGTTTTGCTCCAGGGCTATTTTGAATTTGGGGTTGTCATATGATTCAGATTCAAACTTTGGTTGAAGTTTGAGTGATGCTCTGGTTTGAATTTTGAGTAGATTCTTGTTGGTTGAGTTAGTATGTAACTTGGTTAAGCTCAACTAATAGGCCAAACATGAAGGTGGGTTCTAGATTTCTTAATCCAAGGGCTCAAAGTGGTGTAGTCAATAACAATTTCTAGATCATCTAAATCTTCTCTTTTTCTTTCTTATTTTTATTCCTGGTTTCTTTGATTCTTATAATCTTTCTCATTTGCTTCTGTTGGTTAATTTAGAATTAACTAACCAATGCACAATCAAAATAACACACATGAAATCATAGAATACATATAAAAGAAAATACATGTATGCATAAAATAATAGATAAAAAGTTTTATCTGGGTCCAGAATTGGGTCTTTTAATTAATAAGAAGTGGATTACAATTTCTGAGTTGTTACATGAGGTCATGTCATTAGGAGAATGACGTGATGGATAGACCCAATATAAGCATAGCAATTAGATCGTGTCATTGTGTTCACAATTGCGTAGCTTTTCCTATGTCAGTATCTTATTCCTTAGACCATGAGATAATGCCACTCCCTGGTACCGGAAGAGAGCTTTGAGGTCATCAAACGTCACACTATGAGAGGGCGATCATAAAGGTGTCTCTCAGGTAATTGGAAAGTACTTGTTGGGTTGCATGTAGCGAGATGGGATTTGTCCCTCCCATGTCAGAGAGATATACTCCAGGCCCACTCGGTAATCAATATCATACACCATTTGCAAACATGTGATTAATGAGTTTAATCACAGGGTGATATTGGATTGCAGAACAAGTAAAGAGTACTTGCTGTGAACGAGATTGAACTAGGTATGGTGATACCGATGATCGAATCTCGGGCAAGTAAAATATCGTGAGACAAAGGAATTTGTATACGGGATTAATTGAATCCTGACATCGTGGTTCACCGATAATGATCTTGGTTGAATATGTGGGAGTCAATACGGATTTCCAGATCCCGCTATTCATTATTGATGGTGATCATGTCCGCACATTCTCAAACCCGTAGGGTCACACACTTAACGCTCATCGACGCTAGGGTAGTTTCAGGATTTATGGAAGCTATTTCGGAGAGTTGCGGAATTGTTCCAGGAAGAGGATTAATGATTTATTAATTAATTGAATTAATAATTGTTAATACATATATTTATTTGTTGGAAATAAATAAGGGCTAAAAAGTAGTGCGTAAGTAGTTTTACTAACAGGCTAATTTTTTAGCCCATCTAGACAAACTACTAATAAGAAGGCAAAAAAAGAAAAAAAGGCAATGGGCCGTGTCAGATCCCAAAATTTTGGAATGTGAAAATAAATAAAATAGAAACCAAGTATGTTTGAATTGATTGAAATTTCACAAGGAATTAAAACTTTTTGAATTATTTAAAAGCCTTATTAGAAAAACCATTTCAAAAATTACTATTATTCTCTGAAGGGCTCATATAAAAAGAATAATATTTCAAAATACTATTTTATATCCTATGCAAGTATATTGCAAAGAAAATATGTACAAAATGTTTTACATTGAATAAAGTTTACATTTCCTAAAATGGGGATGAAAATATTTTCAAGGTTACTTTAAAGATATTATTAAGTTTTAAGTTTTTCCTTCAAACCCTAATCCCATTTTGCATTATGCAATAAAGCCTTTAGCCAAATTATAAACTTTTCTTAAAAATCTTACTTTGTTTTGAAAACTTGTTTTCTTACTGTCTTAGAATGATAAGTTGAATTTTTGAAAAATTTACAAATTGGTTTGAATCAATTTGGACCAAATTTGAAAAGGATATGAAAGAAATAGGAAACAGAAAAAGGAAAGAAGAAAAGGGAGAAAAAAAATAGAAAAGGGCCGAGGGGCAACCGTTCGGCCTGGAGCCAGAAGAGGCCCACGGCCCAACTAGACAAATCCCGAACCGGTACCTACCACTTTCTATCTCGTTGATCCGTGGGCCCCACCAGTCAGGACAGCTCAGTGTCTTCCTCCTCCAGCCGCGAATCTTGTCGGACGACCGAGCCCCCCCGCTGATTTCTCCCTCTTAAATTCCATTTAATCCTTGCCGATTCGAGCATGCGCCCGTGTCTATAAGAAGCCCTACTCCTCCTCTCTATTTTCCCTCTTCTTCTTCTCTATAATGCGCCGCCAGGCCGTCGCAATTCATCGCCGGCGAGCCGCATCACTGCCACCGTGCGAGCATGATTTCGGCACAACCAGGTGACCCCGCCGCCAGATTCTGGTACGTTTCTCTTTCTCATGACCGTGCGCATCTCCCTAACCTTTTCCTTTCCTCTAAATCACAGTGAATCGAGCTCCTCGTTGCCACCTGAATGTAACACCCCAACTTTTGAAATCATGTTTAAGCAGAGTTTAGTAATGCAAAAATGAGGACCAACAAAAACTTTTTGTGCTAAATCAAATCAATGAAGTCTCTTTCATGTCTGCCTTGGTTGTGGTGTGATTGTTGCTTGTGTAAGTTGCTTGTTGAACCAGATTGTGAAACAACACAATCCTTGTGCCCTTGAGATCATGTGGTTAGCAGTGCTACTAGATATTTGGCAAAAGCATTATCGTGGCAACTGCTCTTTTTTTAAAATGATTTAACTTTTCTAAAACAAAGAGCCAAGATTTATTTTGACATAAAGGCTTTTCCAAACTAAGCACTTACAAACCTATAGGGATCTATACCTTGGTATGATCCCACTATTTTGCGAACTCTTATTTTACAAAACATTTTACAAATAGTTTTCAAAACCTCTTGCGAGCACTTCATAAAAAAATAGGAGATGTTCTTGTCTCCCTTGTTTCCTGAAGATCTTTCAACATATTTACTCCATTATTTAAAATCCTTCTTAAAACCTTACCATGACATGATCATCTTTGAGCTTCTGTTCCCAATTACTTCTTGGTATGCTAGTGGTAGTTTGCATTGACTTCGCTTGATCTGTGTGTGATGAATTGACTTGTGTGACTCCTTATGTGTGCTTGATCTACAAATAGGCATGTGGCCCAACTTATCCAAAACACACCAATTTATATAATCGCAAGTGGGGTTATGCTTACAAAGTGTTTTCAAATTATTTTCCAAATAAAACCTCTTTTAAATATTTTCTCCTCTATCAACTTTAAAACTCTATTTCTTATGAAAGGAGTATTTTTTTAAAAAAACAACACACAAGTTTATCAAAAATCAGAAATGAGGATACCTCTATGTGTGCCATCATTTCATTTCACAGCTATCTTTTATAAAAGTATTTGAACAACTTCTTTGCATGTTTTCAAAAGTAACGGAAATGGGAAGATACCACTTTGGTATTATTCTTATCTCTAAAATTATGGGAATAGTACCCAGGTTTATAAAAGTGATTGTGGCTATTTTGTTTCTCCAACCCCACTTGGCCAAGCACAACTTTTCTTTGCAAAATCATCATTTGTATCTTATCCAACTATGTGACCAGACCTTATCCTAAAATCATATATCTTGATCTCCAATTCAACTAGCTTTCCAAGATCATCCTCAAATAATTAATCTATCTCTCCCCTTTTTGAAATGGTTATAATTCTGATACCCATTTATATTGACTCGGTTGACTAGTAGAATGAGGGTACACTAGTGGGAAAAGGCTTATAGATAGATGTTTTACTAGTGGAGCATATTAATCAATATGCTCCACTAGTATTTACTAGTGGCGCATTATCAAATATGCTCCACTGATATTTTTTTTACTAGTGGCGCATTCTGCTCGAATTGCGCCACCAATAAGTCTATGGGACCCACCAGAAGGGTCATCGACAAAATATCTTGGCTTATCAATGGCGCATTTGCAATATGCGCCACGCATATTTTACCCTTTAGTGGGGCATATTATGCATAATGCGCCACTGATAAGTCTGTGGGACCCACCTGGGCCCCACTGGCCTGACCCCTGCCAGTGTTATGCGTGGCGCATATAGCAATATGCGCCATTGATATTTTATTTATCAGTGGCGCATATTGCTATATGCGCCACGCATAACTAGTGGGGCCCACATTGATATTTTATTTATCAGTGGCGCATATTGCTATATGCGCCACGCATAACTAGTGGGGCCCACACCTCTGAAAAGGTGGCAGACTTATCAGTGGCGCATTTTGTTCAATATGCGCCACTGATAAGGTCGGCCAGATCTATAAGTTGGCAGCCCCACCACCACCATTTCAATCTTCTCCATCCAACACCAAACTAGATCTAGGTCGTCCTCCTCCTCCCCACCACCTCAATTTCTCCATTCTTGCCTCCATTCTTGGTTTTTAAACCTACTTTGCTCCATAGTTTTGAGAGGGGAGGCCTCTCTAAGTTGTAGATCTACTAAACCAACTAGGTGAGTTGTTGGAGGACATGCATGTGGATGTTTTGTGTGGCTGGTGGACGTCTCGCGTGCGGTGTACACGCATGCATGCATGCTTGTGTGTGGTGCATGAATATTTACAGGTGACGAAGAAGCAAGAGCATGTTGCTTGCTACGGCGTGGTGCATGGATGTTTGCCGAAATGTTGATTAACTTCCGTTTCGGCAAATTTTTGCACTACCCATACGTCCTATTTTTAGGAGAGATCATGCCGAATTTTTCCGGCGACCATGCATGCATGTGTGTGTGTGTGTGTGTGTGTGAGTGCATGATGATGTGTGATTCTAAGGTACTCTCTTTTCTCTATATATACCGCGCAGGCAACCATGGTCAGACACATGAGTGAAGGTCAAGTGGCTAGATACAAGGAACGCGCGGTGGCCGACATGAGGATGAACAAGAGGACCCACATAAGATGTCCGTGTCGAACATGCAAACTCGGGAGCTTACTCGACCTAATTCCGCAGACCTGGAGAGTCACCTGCTCACGCGTGGTTTCATGCCCGGCTATGATTCTGAAGATGACGAGGATGTCAACAATGGTATTTCTGAAGACGAGGGCGTACATGATGATCATCACGAAGGAGATGGCGGCGGTGAACATGGTGATGATCATCACGAAGGAGATGGCGGCGGCGGACATGATGATGATCATCACGAAGGAGATGTGTAACGACCCAAGATTTTATCAAATTTTGGGGGAAAATTTTCGTTTTTATTTTGCTTGTGTTGATTGAAAATTTACAGGGATTTAAAACTTTTGAGTTTATTTGAAAGCTTTGTTTGAAAACTATTTTAAACTTCCTATTATTTTTCTTGAAGAACTTCCTTGAGAAAGATCAAGTATCAAATTACTGTTTTCCATTCTTTGTTCAAACCTATGCAAGCTTGCTTACAAAGGAGTGAGTCACAAATGTGTTTTATTTAGTAAAGATTGTATTTTAAAAACTAAGTTTGAAAGATAATTTCAAACCTTATTTTATAAAGTATTATCTCTTATTTCAAAGGATTTATTATCAAACCCTATTTTATGCAATAAAGCCCATAGATCAAGCTATAAGGCTTTATTAAGATTTTTGTTTAAAATTTATGAAAACCTGTTTATTACTGCCCTAGTTTGTTCCTCTGATTTTTAGAAAATTTTACAAATTGGTTTCAAGTCATTTGAGTAACAAATGCAAAAGTTATGGAAGAAAAGGAAAACAAAAAAATGAAAAAGAATTAGAACAAAAAAAAAGAGAAAGGCAGCCACTGGGCCGACCCGGGAACCGGACCAGCCCAGCAGCCACCGAACCAGCCCGCGCGGCCCACCCAAACACACCCGAACCGTTTTCTTTCTCTTTTCTATTTCTTTTCTTTTTCTTTCTCACCACTGACAGGTGGAGCCCACCTGTCAGCATGTTCTTCTCCGGCTTTACTCCTCACTGGTAACCGATGCCGCCGATCACGCCCCACTCCCCCTCGTTAATCCGCAGCGTAAATGGCTCCCCGACCATGCCTATAAGACCCCCACATCTGCCTCTCCATTCTCCCTCTTCTCCCTCTTCTGATTGCGCCCCCAGGCTGTCGGAATTGTTCGCCGGAGTCCTCCGTCCCTGCTGCAGAGAATCGTCGATTTTGGCATAACCCCGGTATCCCGAACCCCTCTCTCTGGCCCCTCCCTCTCCCCTTCACCCTAGCGCACCTCATCAAGTCCTCGGCACATCCTATTTTGCAGCCAAACGACGCGAACATCTTCGGCCGAAGATCACCTCCACCCGGAGCTCTTCCAGTCGCTCCTCTGCGACGGTGCTAGACTCCCCGGACCTCGTCGTGCACACGATCGGACTCCCCTTTTCATTCCGTAGCTCGTCCACCCACTCATCGATGCCAGAAGCCACCGGAGCGTCGCCGTAGTTCAACGCCTGGACGAGACCTCGCCGCCGGCGACCTACAGGAAACCCTAAACGGTGAGGTTCTCTCTCTGACTCTTCTCGCCCGTTCGATTTCGATCTGACGCGCCAGATAGATCCACTTAACCGAATCGGTACCGATCGATCCAGTGCACCCAATCATCTTTTAATCCGACGGCTCTCAATCGTGATCCAACCGAAGGGGTATCAACCAATCAGAATCAGCCACGTGTAAGCTTCTGGTTAAAACGAAAATCAAATAGAAGTTTGAAACCGATTTGATCCAAATCTTTGAAAAATCATAACTTTTGATCTGTACTCGAAAAATAACAAATAATATCTCGTTAGAATCCTTGAGACTTCTAGAACCCAGCAGTACCATAAAATCTTATATTTTATGGGTTCAATTTGAAACTATTTTCAAATTGGAATCAAACCTTCTATTAGCTTGATTAATTCATATCTTTAGTTCTGTTGATCCAAAAATTACAAATTTGTAGTCTTTGGAATCCTCTCAACTTGTAGAACATCATAGGATCAAGAAATATCAAATTTGATATGTGCACACACTTTGTGCATTCAAATTTGTCCAAATCACTATTTCGGTGATAATTCAATTTCTATAACTTATTTTTGAGTGATTTCAATTGCAGTGACCTTGTATTACTACAAGCTATCCAGTAGCATCACTCCCATGATTTCTCGAACCACTTCCCAATTATTCAAATTCTAATATGAGGATTTGAGTAATTTCTACTATAGGAATAAAGCTATTTCTTTTAGCAATGTTTCCTTCTACAAAATCGAATCATATGATCTTACCTAGTCATCAATGTTATCTAAACAACATCTTGATCAAGGTCATATTCACTTAGACCTATCTTGTCTAGTTCACACATATTCAAATTACAATAGTGTTATTTGAGTGAAGTGTGATGCATCTCAATCATAGGATTCTATTCTTACTATCTTAGGTGTTGATCTAATCAACATTATGGCACCTATCCGACACTCCTTGTACCAAATAGAAACCTAAAACCATAATCTCACATATTATCTACCCATACTCAATCATCTGTCCACCTGATCCTGATTTCATGTGTATAACTATTCAATTAACAAATGAGTTAATTGAGTAACTCAATGCTTCATGAATCCTAGCCCATTGCTTAAGTGTAATATATACTATTTAAGAATAATTGTTATCACACTTATTCAATAGTATTGCTATTGCACTATTTTGTCTCTTATGTGATTTACCCATATGAGATATTCCAAGATTCAATATGCTTTGATAAAGCATAAAGATCTCACTCATTATGTTTTGCCTAATTCATATATGTATTCAAATTGCAATTGTGCTACTTGAGTGGAATATGAATTCATCTCAAACCTAGTTTCTATTAATGTGGAAATGTTATAACCCATACCATAGTATGTGTTATACACCATATTGATCAATGAACCATTTGAGCCATGTCCTCAAATATCAATCATTTATACCCAACCCAATGCCTAGTTAGTTATGGTTCAGATGTATTGAGCTATTCAACTTGCAAATGTGCTAATTGAGTACTTCAAGCATTCTTAAAACCTAGCCTAGTGCCTAAGTGTGACATATACTATTTAAAGAATAAATGTTGTTACACTTATTCAAATAGTATTGTGGTTGCACTATCCCACACCTATGTGATCTGTTTCACATGAACTTTTCTGAAGCTCGTTCATGCTTTGATAAAGCATAAAAACTTCACCAATTATATTTGCCTAGTTCAATCCTCTCCCAGATCATATTGATCTCTCCCAACAAAGCTCTCCGATCCATATCTCACAGATCATGATCCTTCACCATATCTTTCTTGTCATAACATCTCAATAAATCTAAATTGTTAAACAAACACTTTTCAATTGTTTGATTTGTTTGATTGTGTTTGTATGGTCTGTTTATGGTATGCTATTTCTTGTGCTATAGTTTGTTGCGAAGAGCTACGTGCTTAGTTGAGAGAAGTGGAACGTCGTGATCTTCAAAAAGGCAAGTGACACACATATCCCTTACCTATTTTATTATGCATTAGTATATTCACCTCTTGTAGTATGCATGATAGGTGTTTTACTCAACCGTTTTATCAAATGCTTAGATCCTAGTAGTGTGTAGCTATCCCTCAAACCCCACCTGATAGGATGCTAAATACTTTGTTAATTTTGATGCCATGCTAAGATCACTTGAAAAGTGTTTTGTGAAAAGTTAAGAACTTCAACTAAAATGAAACACCTGGGTGGATTGGTTTGATAAGATGAGGCGAGGTAGGTGGGTTCTGGGACGCATGCCTTGTAAGAGGATGTGGGAACAGAATACCGCTCGGGATGGCCACCCAGGAACAAAGAGATGGCTATGTCTTCCATGCTTAGTGTACTTCCAGTGCAGCCTTATGACATTATGGGCTCTGTCTTGACTGATTAGAATGTGGGAGAACAACTTGTCGGCAAGAAGTGGTGGTAGTTGAATTGTAGGTTGGGAACGGTGCTTGCCAAGTTAGTTGTCCTCTCCTTCTAAAAGGTCTCGTTTCATTTTATGTATGGGCATAAAATGAATCGTAAGGTGAAAGTGCACAACCCTTGCAAGGTGTTTAAAACTAATCGATTAGCCGTGTCCTCGGTTATGGACAATTGAATCTCTAGACATGGAATGTACGGAAGAATCTCATCACCGTTTCTGAATTATTAAAATTTGTCTAGAAACCCCTAGGCAGGAACTAAGGACCATACACTCCGAGGGGTGGTGGTGCCTGAGGTTCCAAACTTTGTTGAGTTGCGCCCAGAACTACATACCGGCCAGTATGTAGTGTATGGGGGTTGTCTTGACCCTTGAAAATAAAATTTTGAAAAGAAAGTATTAAAATGGATTATAGGATAAAATTGGCTTTATGCACATCAGCCTTTGTGATCCACCAGCCAGATATCATGTAGTATAGTATTTCCACAAAATGCCACCAAATATGTGTCATTTGCCAGTACATCATTGTACTGACCCCTCGGGGGCTGCATATTCAAACGTGCAGGTTTTATATCGAGTAAGGAACCAGGAGTAGGATCTCGAGACTACATTCCAACATGTCTGCCTGTGGCACTTGATGAAGATGGAAGCTCACTGCAACTATGCTTTATGCTGTGTACTCATAAGGTAGAAGACCTATGTAACTGGATTTACGATGTAATATTGATGCTATTGCAATGATTACTATATTTTGTACTGTGGTGCTATCTACTGATCCAGGGAATGGCACAGATACACAGGAGATTTGCCTTTAGTAAAAGGCGGGTCGTTACAAAATGGTATCAGAGCATAGTGTTGCCTGTAGGATCGAGACCCTACGTTTGGAATTAGAAATAGGAAGACCCTAGGATAAAATTCTCTATCTCATCTTACTTCTATTTATTAAAGAAAAATGTTTGCATTCTGAACTCCTTGTATTCTCTCCTACTTCCTCTCCAAATGTTTCCTAATACTATAGCTGACCCTACCCTGAAATCATCAACAAAGGATAGAAGATCACAATGTGCCAGAAGTGTGAGACTGATACTCCATATATTTCCCTTGACTCAATATAAAAGAACTTGGAGAAAGACTCAAGTGGAGACTTCATAATACTCAGCACGACCTCAAGGAAGAATAGGAAGACACTACTACATTGAAGGAAACCATAACTTCAAGGTGACATGGAAAAAATTGGTATCTAAACTTAGTGATCAAGGAGACCTCATCAAAACCAAGGACGAACAGATTGCCAATCTACTGAAGCAGCTGGACCAGAACAATGAATCTGCTTAGAAGAGTACCAAGAAACCTTAGTTGGACTTCCATTTAGGAAATTTTAATAAGCAACGACGTGTAATAGACGTTATGGTCATACCGACTTGTGGATGATCGTACATTCCCGTTTGTTTGAAAACTAGTTTGCTTGTTATGATGAATGTTGTTAGATATTGCTTGTAGGATAAATTGTTTTGATCTGTTTTGTTTTGGGTAAGATTTTCTTCTTTAGATCTCTTCTATCTAATTCTTATCTATGCAAGGACCTAAACTTGCCCTAAAGCCCAAAGCAAAGTTTTCTCAACGACAGAACAACTACAATGACCCTCAGTTGGAGATAAGGATTCAGAGTACAACAACAAGAGATAGTGTTTCGAGTACAAGAGACTGGAACATTACGCAAGAGACTGCACAAAGGATGATGCCCCAAGACTCCAGTAAGCTAGGATAGCTAAAGGATACCTCGCAAACAATAAGAAGACACCCGAAGGTATAGCTAATGTGGAAGTAATACTATTCAACCACCTCATGCAAGAAAGGTGGAAAGAGCAAACAGAGCAATGGAAAGAGCAAACAGAGCAATGGAAAGGATTTCAATTCCTCTTAAATGGCATACCAAAGGATCTACAACTTAAAGTTTATTGCCATGAGCTTTGTTAAAAACCTCTAGCTAGGAACGATAGATTTTGTTTTCAAATTTCACAATAGATTTGGGAACTTTGTTCCAATTTCAACAAAACTTTTGTTTAAAAGCTAGTGAGGTTGACCAAGAGTTAGAATGCGAGATGCACCAAACCAAATACAAGGTAATGATTGAGTGCGACATGGATTCGCGCCCATGACGACTACTCATATTGTTCGCTCTTGTATGCGGAATGGTAAATCTAGAGAGACATACCTACATGAGAGATGACGTCGTTAAACCATAACCTTAGGAGGATAATATGTTACATCCCTTATAGTGAGCCAGTGGCCAAAACGTAGGACTACGGTGAGGATGTTTTGGTATTTGAATGACTACGTGAATCAGAAACGTTTTGCTCAGTGGGATTTGAAGGCGAAGACTATTCAGTTTCAGCGGCTGCCTATTCGAATCACCTTCCCGACTTTTCTTTTTGACTCCCCACGTGACCTGTTCGGCTACCTCCCTGAGCCTATAAAAGAGAGATCACTCCACTCCAGAGAGACACAACAGAGACAACCACCACTACCTATGAGATTGCCCCCGGATTTCAAAGCTTTACGCCACCGAAGTCTACCCCATCCCGACATGCGATGTTATAAGACAACTCTCCAAATCAATGGAATTATTTTCCTGCCCATGAGAGCTTCGTTAGATCACTTTTCCCTGAGAAGGAGTTCATCTTCGAGATATGATCAAGTTGTTCAGCGCCTTTCAACAACTATGAAGACGGTTGCTAAAGGAATTCTTAAGGACCATCTGGTACCTGTGGCAAGTAGCACGACTTGCTCCGGTAAATTGAATGGGTTCAACAATGCTGGTTATAAGGCGACCTTTCGTCCCTTAAAGGTGCAAGTACCTATTACAGAGTCCACCTTGTTTACCCCTATGAAATATATGAGAAGCCTACAGAGAGACGCCATCCTAATTCATTGGGATGTGTGGTCTCATCATGTTCATGGGGCAAGCATGCAGTACTTGGCACTGAGTTATCTTTTGAGATTCTGCAATGAAAATCAGCTAAAAAGCAACAAGGAGTATGGTGATGGCCTGTATGCTGTCATGACCTTGGTGAGGACCGACCAAGAAAAGGCTAGATACACATTCTTGGACGATGTGGACTACCTTGTTGAAGACAATGCGATGGATGATATCTGCCTATCAACAGGATTGGATGGAACATCTGGAATGCCACTTATGAACATAGCGGCGAACATCGACACTTCTGAGAAGAGCGATTTCAAAAAAAAATGGCGCAATGGTGAATTCAAGCTGGGAACAAAATGCAAGTGCCTAAGGAAACACCAAGATACCACCAAGCAAAGTCTTCTTTAAGGTTGGTAGCACCCAAATCCCATTAGGATCCCTAAACCTTGTAACCTCCCTTCAATCTCGAGGACAAGATTTCTTTAAGGGTGGTAGTCTGTAACGACCCAAGATTTTATCAAATTTTGGGGGAAAATTTTCGTTTTTATTTTGCTTGTGTTGATTGAAAATTTACAGGGATTTAAAACTTTTGAGTTTATTTGAAAGCTTTGTTTGAAAACTATTTTAAACTTCCTATTATTTTTCTTGAAGAACTTCCTTGAGAAAGATCAAGTATCAAATTACTGTTTTCCATTCTTTGTTCAAACCTATGCAAGCTTGCTTACAAAGGAGTGAGTCACAAATGTGTTTTATTTAGTAAAGATTGTATTTTAAAAACTAAGTTTGAAAGATAATTTCAAACCTTATTTTATAAAGTATTATCTCTTATTTCAAAGGATTTATTATCAAACCCTATTTTATGCAATAAAGCCCATAGATCAAGCTATAAGGCTTTATTAAGATTTTTGTTTAAAATTTATGAAAACCTGTTTATTACTGCCCTAGTTTGTTCCTCTGATTTTTAGAAAATTTTACAAATTGGTTTGAAGTCATTTGAGTAACAAATGCAAAAGTTATGGAAGAAAAGGAAAACAAAAAAATGAAAAAGAATTAGAACAAAAAAAAGAGAAAGGCAGCCACTGGGCCGACCCGGGAACCGGACCAGCCCAGCAGCCACCGAACCAGCCCGCGCGGCCCACCCAAACACACCCGAACCGTTTTCTTTCTATTTTCTATTTCTTTTCTTTTTCTTTCTCACCACTGACAGGTGGAGCCCACCTGTCAGCATGTTCTTCTCCGGCTTTACTCCTCACTGGTAACCGATGCCGCCGATCACGCCCCACTCCCCCTCGTTAATCCGCAGCGTAAATGGCTCCCCGACCATGCCTATAAGACCCCCACATCTCCCTCTCCATTCTCCCTCTTCTCCCTCTTCTGATTGCGCCCCCAGGCTGCCGGAATTGTTCGCCGGAGTCCTCCGTCCCCGCTGCAGAGAATCGTCGATTTTGGCATAACCCCGGTATCCCGAACCCCTCTCTCTGGCCCCTCCCTCTCCCCTTCACCCTAGCGCACCTCATCAAGTCCTCGGCACATCCTATTTTGCAGCCAAACGACGCGAACATCTTCGGCCGAAGATCACCTCCACCCGGAGCTCTTCCAGTCGCTCCTCTGCGACGGTGCTAGACTCCCCGGACCTCGTCGTGCACACGATCGGACTCCCCTTTTCATTCCGTAGCTCGTCCACCCACTCATCGATGCCAGAAGCCACCGGAGCGTCGCCGTAGTTCAACGCCTGGACGAGACCTCGCCGCCGGCGACCTACAGGAAACCCTAAACGGTGAGGTTCTCTCTCTGACTCTTCTCGCCCGTTCAATTTCGATCTGACGCGCCAGATAGATCCACTTAACCGAATCGGTACCGATCGATCCAGTGCACCCAATCATCTTTTAATCCGACGGCTCTCAATCGTGATCCAACCGAAGGGGTATCAACCAATCAGAATCAGCCACGTGTAAGCTTCTGGTTAAAACGAAAATCAAATAGAAGTTTGAAACCGATTTGATCCAAATCTTTGAAAAATCATAACTTTTGATCTGTACTCGAAAAATAACAAATAATATCTCGTTAGAATCCTTGAGACTTCTAGAACCCAGCAGTACCATAAAATCTTATATTTTATGGGTTCAATTTGAAACTATTTTCAAATTGGAATCAAACCTTCTATTAGCTTGATTAATTCATATCTTTAGTTCTGTTGATCCAAAAATTACAAATTTGTAGTCTTTGGAATCCTCTCAACTTGTAGAACATCATAGGATCAAGAAATATCAAATTTGATATGTGCACACACTTTGTGCATTCAAATTTGTCCAAATCACTATTTCGGTGATAATTCAATTTCTATAACTTATTTTTGAGTGATTTCAATTGCAGTGACCTTGTATTACTGCAAGCTATCCAGTAGCATCACTCCCATGATTTCTCGAACCACTTCCCAATTATTCAAATTCTAATATGAGGATTTGAGTAATTTCTACTATAGGAATAAAGCTATTTCTTTTAGCAATGTTTCCTTCTACAAAATCGAATCATATGATCTTACCTAGTCATCAATGTTATCTAAACAACATCTTGATCAAGGTCATATTCACTTAGACCTATCTTGTCTAGTTCACACATATTCAAATTACAATAGTGTTGTTTGAGTGAAGTGTGATGCATCTCAATCATATGATTCTATTCTTACTATCTTAGGTGTTGATCTAATCAACATTATGGCACCTATCCGACACTCCTTGTACCAAATAGAAACCTAAAACCATAATCTCACATATTATCTACCCATACTCAATCATCTGTCCACCTGATCCTGATTTCATGTGTATAACTATTCAATTAACAAATGAGTTAATTGAGTAACTCAATGCTTCATGAATCCTAGCCCATTGCTTAAGTGTAATATATACTATTTAAGAATAATTGTTATCACACTTATTCAATAGTATTGCTATTGCACTATTTTGTCTCTTATGTGATTTACCCATATGAGATATTCCAAGATTCAATATGCTTTGATAAAGCATAAAGATCTCACTCATTATGTTTTGCCTAATTCATATATGTATTCAAATTGCAATTGTGCTACTTGAGTGGAATATGAATTCATCTCAAACCTAGTTTCTATTAATGTGGAAATGTTATAACCCATACCATAGTATGTGTTATACACCATATTGATCAATGAACCATTTGAGCCATGTCCTCAAATATCAATCATTTATACCCAACCCAATGCCTAGTTAGTTATGGTTCAGATGTATTGAGCTATTCAACTTGCAAATGTGCTAATTGAGTACTTCAAGCATTCTTAAAACCTAGCCTAGTGCCTAAGTGTGACATATACTATTTAAAGAATAAATGTTGTTACACTTATTCAAATAGTATTGTGGTTGCACTATCCCACACCTATGTGATCTGTTTCACATGAACTTTTCTAAAGCTCGTTCATGCTTTGATAAAGCATAAAAACTTCACACATTATATTTGCCTAGTTCAATCCTCTCCCAGATCATATTGATCTCTCCCAACAAAGCTCTCTGATCCATATCTCACAGATCATGATCCTTCACCATATCTTTCTTGTCATAACATCTCAATAAATTTAAATTGTTAAACAAACACTTTTCAATTGTTTGATTTGTTTGATTGTGTTTGTATGGTCTGTTTATGGTATGCTATTTCTTGTGCTATAGTTTGTTGCGAAGAGCTACGTGCTTAGTTGAGAGAAGTGGAACGTCGTGATCTTCAAAAAGGCAAGTGACACACATATCCCTTACCTATTTTATTATGCATTAGTATATTCACCTCTTGTAGTATGCATGATAGGTGTTTTACTCAACCGTTTTATCAAATGCTTAGATCCTAGTAGTGTGTAGCTATCCCTCAAACCCCACCTGATAGGATGCTAAATACTTTGTTAATTTTGATGCCATGCTAAGATCACTTGAAAAGTGTTTTGTGAAAAGTTAAGAACTTCAACTAAAATGAAACACCTGGGTGGATTGGTTTGATAAGATGAGGCGAGGTAGGTGGGTTCTGGGACGCATGCCTTGTAAGAGGATGTGGGAACAGAATACCGCTCGGGATGGCCACCCAGGAACAAAGAGATGGCTATGTCTTCCATGCTTAGTGTACTTCCAGTGCAGCCTTATGACATTATGGGCTCTGTCTTGACTGATTAGAATGTGGGAGAACAACTTGTCGGCAAGAAGTGGTGGTAGTTGAATTGTAGGTTGGGAACGGTGCTTGCCAAGTTAGTTGTCCTCTCCTTCTAAAAGGTCTCGTTTCATTTTATGTATGGGCATAAAATGAATCGTAAGGTGAAAGTGCACAACCCTTGCAAGGTGTTTAAAACTAATCGATTAGCCGTGTCCTCGGTTATGGACAATTGAGTCTCTAGACATGGAATGTACGGAAGAATCTCATCACCGTTTCTGAATTATTAAAATTTGTCTAGAAACCCCTAGGCAGGAACTAAGGACCATACACTCCGAGGGGTGGTGGTGCCTGAGGTTCCAAACTTTGTTGAGTTGCGCCCAGAACTACATACCGGCCAGTATGTAGTGTATGGGGGTTGTCTTGACCCTTGAAAATAAAATTTTGAAAAGAAAGTATTAAAATGGATTATAGGATAAAATTGGCTTTATGCACATCAGCCTTTGTGATCCACCAGCCAGATATCATGTAGTATAGTATTTCCACAAAATGCCACCAAATATGTGTCATTTGCCAGTACATCATTGTACTGACCCCTCGGGGGCTGCATATTCAAACGTGCAGGTTTTATATTGAGTAAGGAACCAGGAGTAGGATCTCGAGACTACATTCCAACATGTCTGCCTGTGGCACTTGATGAAGATGGAAGCTCACTGCAACTATGCTTTATGCTGTGTACTCATAAGGTAGAAGACCTATGTAACTGGATTTACGATGTAATATTGATGCTATTGCAATGATTACTATATTTTGTACTATGGTGCTATCTACTGATCCAGGGAATGGCACAGATACACAGGAGATTTGCCTTTAGTAAAAGGCGGGTCGTTACAAGATGGCAGCGGCGGACATGATGATGATCATCACGAAGGAGATGGCGGCGACGGACATGATGATGATGGAGAAGACGCGGCATCGACGGGCACACAGACACGACTAACCTCAGCCTTGCAGGACCCACATGTTCAGGAACTGCTCCTCAAGGAGACAAGCAATGCGAAAGTTGCTGCCAGAGAGAAAGCCAAGCTGGAGCAGATGGAGATTCACGGGAAAACTCCGTTGTTTCCTGGGTGCCGACCCGAGGATACACGCTTGAGCGTCACGCTCAAGGCTCTGGAGATGAAGGCGGAAAGCAAATGGACCGACGTAAGCTTCAATAAAAACATGAGATTCTGGCAAAAACGTCTTCCTAAGGGAAACACGTGTCCAACTAATATCGAGGAGGCCAAGAAAATCGTGTGCCCTCTGGACCTGCCGTACATTAAGTACCACGCCTGCATCAATGATTGCGCACTTTATCAGGATGAGTACGCGGAGAGAACCACATGTCCGGTGTGCGGCCAAGGACGATACAAGATAGGGAACAAGAAAGTACCTCGAAAAGTGGTATGGTACTTCCCTATCACTCCCCGTCTGCAGCGGTATTTTGTACACCCTAAGGAAGCAAAGCTCATGCGATGGCACGCGGATAGGAAGAAGACCTAAGATGATCCGCATAAGGGCAAGATCCTGACACACCCTTCGGATGCTAGCCAGTGGAACGCACTTGACATCGACTTCCATGAGTTCGGGGCCAATCCAAGGAACATCAGGCTTGGTATGAGCACCGATGGACTCAATCCGTTTGGCAACCAGAGTAGCACCCACAGTACCTGGCCCATGTTTGTATGGCCATACAACCTCCCTCCATGGTTGTGCACCAAGCAGAGATACGTACACATGTGTATTCTGATTCAGGGCCCAAAACAGCCAGGTGTCGACATGCATTTGTATCTCGGGCTGTTGAAAGAAGAGCTAGCCACGCTGTGGGAGACGCCTCCTCATACGTGGGATGCATACTCAGAAGATTATTTCCCTTTGAGAGTCGCATTGTTCACGACGGTGCAGGACTATCCAGGTTACAGTTACGTCTTTGACCAGGTGAACCACGGACACAACGCATGTGTCAGGTGCATGGATAAGACCCCGCATCTCCAGCTACCAAGGGATCCCGGTTCCTCGAAGACCGTGTTCCAATGGACTCGGATGTGGCTTCGAATGGATCACCCGTGGAGAAAGCGCGGAGACCTGTTCAATGGTAAAGAAGAGCTTGAAAAAGCCCCACGTCCGAGGAGCGGTGAAGTAATCGATGACATGCTAGAAAACTGGGAAGAGTGCCCTTTGCCGGGAAAGAAGCATCCGAGGACAAAGCCGCTGCATGGTGTGTGGAAAGCGAGGTCTGTTTTCTAGGACCTGCCGTACTGGAAATACCTCCACACGCCCCATAGCCTTGATGTCATGCACGTCACAAAGAATGTATGTGAGAGTCTGCTGGCCACTATCGTCAACATGCCGGATAGGACCAAGGACGGGCCGAAGGCAAGACACGACCTGGAATTCCTTGGCATCAAGAAAGAACTTCATGGTCCGCCCGATAACAATGATGATGATGAGACGATGGACGAAGATACTCAGGGTCCCCGTAAGAGGGCTAAGAGGAGGGATGTGGTGTTTCCCGCTGCCTGCTTCACTCTAAGTGAGAAGGAGCTCGAGCAGTTTTTTAAGTGCCTCCTAGGAGTTAAAGTTTCTCACGGTTACTCCGGGAACATAGGCAGATATCTGGATGAAGCAAAGAAGAGGTTCAGCGGGATGAAGTCTCACGACTATCACGTGTTGATGACACGGATAATCCCCGTTGCGATCCGAGGGATAATGGACGAGCACGTCCGTGAGACGTTGTTTGGCCTCTGCAACTTCTTTGACGTCATCTCGAGGAAATTTATCGGCTTGAAGGAGCTCGACGCGCTGCAAGAAGAGATCATCGTGATACTGTGCGAGCTTGAGATTTACTTCCCGCCTGCGTTCTTCGATATCATGGTGCATCTGCTCGTCCATCTCGTGGATGACATCATTCATCTCGGTCCGACATTCCTGCACAACATGATGCCGTTCGAAAGGCTGAATGGTGTTATCAAAGGATTCGTCCGCAACAGGTCCCGTCCAGATGGAAGCATCGCCAAGGGCTTTCTGACATACGAGTGTGTCTCGTTTTGCCGGAATTATCTACGCACCGAGGAGGACGACACGGACGACCCTGTTGGTCTGCCCAAAAGGACGCACCTCGGTAGGCTTGCCGAATATGGTCACCGCGAGGGTTTTCGCGCCTTGCATGTCGGCGCGAAGGGTCGACGCCCCGACTTTGTCCGGGCACACCTCGTCGCGCTACAGCACATCGAATTGGTTGACCCTTGGGTGGAGGAGCACAAAAGCTTTGTAGAGCAGAAGTTCATTGACCTAGGTCGGCCGAGGAAGAAGGGAGACGTAACAAGAGAGCACAACTCCAGCTTCACGACTTGGTTCAAGGAAAAGCCTCACGGCCTGCAGTCGACGCCTTATACGGAGGATGAAAAACTAATTTTTGCATTATCACAGGGCCCTGGGCACAACATGAGGACATATCAGGCCTACGACATCAACGGATACAGATTCTACACCGAGGAAAGGGACAGGAGTAGCGAATATCAGAACTCAAGAGTAACGATGCTATCCTATGCCGATGACGAAGCCACTGTCAAGGAAAGATTCTTCGGAAGGATCGAGGAGATCTGGGAGCTCGACTACGCCGGAGAGAAGGTGCCGATGTTCCATGTCAGATGGGCCAAGAGCGTCCAGAAAGAGGGTCGGTATTTCACCACCATGGTTATACCCGATGCCTCCGCGAAGAACGCCTCCGCAAAAAACGAGCCATGGGTACTCGCGAGCCAAGTTGACCAATGCTTCTTCATCACCAACCCGTCAAAGCCAAGCCGTGTTGTCGTGAGGAGGGGCAAGAGGAGCATCATCGGAATGGAATGACCCGCCAACGACCAAGACTTAGAAAAGAACGGCGATCCAAAGATCGAAGAGGAATTTGACAAGTACTTCGACAAGCCGACTGCCGCGGGAAGAAGGAAGACCACCCTACCTACTAAAGGTTGTCCGTTCACGAGAAGAAACCTCAACATTCCCGGCCTAAAGTATTCAACCGCGAGGAAGAAGGGCAAGAAGATTGCAAAGAGACGATAGCTCTAGCTAGCTAGCGCGGAATCGAGATCATGACATTTTTTGTGTATGCATGCGTTTACTCGAAACTATATAGACTATCATAATATTCGTACGTGTGTGTATGGATATCGATGTTCGTGTGACACGACGATATATATTCGTGGTTTTTTGAATAAACTAACTATTATGATACTCGCAAATAAAGTGAGAAAAAGATGTGACATGACGATGTTTGTGTTGTTTTACTATTACAAACTATTATTTTGAAGTAACTTGTATTTGTTAGAAATTGTGAAAAAACAATTTAAAACTATTACAAACTATTATTTTGAAGTAACTTATTCTATTTGTTAGAAATTGTGAAAAAACAATTTTAAAAAAAAGGTGTGCCAATTTAAAACTATTACAAACTATTATTTTGAAGTAACTTATTCTATTTGTTAGAAATTGTGAAAAAACAATTTAAAAAAAAGGTGTGCAACCTGCAGGGTTTGAACCCTGGATCCCCCTCTGGGCTGGATCGGACGCTATACCACTTGAGCTAGTGACCGAATCTGTCATATGGCATGAGGTCGCGCTATTTGACTAAGTGTCAAATATGTGTGGCGCATATAGAAAAAGGGGGCACGCATAGTTGACACTTAGCGAAATATCGCTTCGCCGACCGAGACTTCTTTCCTCTTCCCCCCATCCCCCCCCCCCGAGCTCTCTCCCCTAGCCCGATCTCGTGACGATCTGCATCGACGCCGCTCTGCTCCGCGCGCTGGTGCCCACTCTCGCTCTGCTCCGCCGCCGCCCGCCTGGAGATCTGCATCGACGCCGTCGAAGCCCCTTCCTCACCCGGTCAAAGCCCCTTCCTCGCCCGGTCGAAGCCGCCGTCGCCGCTCGAAGCCCCTTCCTCGCCCGCTCGAAGATGGCGGCAGTCTCCTCCGTCTCCTTCCCCTGCGCTCCATCTCGGCCGTCCCCTGCGCTCCTTCCCCTGCGCTTCGACTCCGCCAAGGTCGCCTACATCCTCCAAGGTATGGTGCCGCACCTCGATCCCCCCCTCTATCCAAATTCTGCTTAGCGGCACCCTTTTGCATATCTGTTGCAAACTGTTCTGGCTGAAGAACTCATAGCACTGCAAACTGTTCTGTTCTGAGTTGAAAAGTATGAGGAAGTTGGCATTTTTCGGTTTAGCGGCACCCTTTTTCGGTTTAGCGGCACCCTTTTGCATATGAAGGAAGCTGTTCTCCTTTTCTAAGGCTTCATTCTCGTTGTTAGGATGAAGTCGTCGTGCAACACATTTGGGGTGGTAAAAGTACCCACATGTAGCATTATTACAAAGAAACACCTAAAGAATGATGCCAGAATTAGCAAAACTACATAATCGAAAGAAAGCACTGAAGATATATGGTTCACATTATATTTAATCAGATGACCTTTCTAACAGATGAAATGTTGCAATTACTCAATATTTAATGCTTTCATATGGCCATACTTAAAATTTTAATTATCTAGTGGTCATTAGCTATTCAATAGACAGATGCTACAAATAAGTGTTAAATGGCCCTACTATCTAATTGACAGAACAATTACACTCTTTCGTATGCAATGAAAATCACTACTATCGAATGAACAATGAAACCAAGTGAAAAAAGTTTGAACAATGGCAATGTACCTTAGCAGTTGGTCCATCCGAGGGCATATGAAAAACATGCATTTATATCATAATTATAGGATCATATTGCTCGAATTAGAATGTTTTTCATTGTTCTTGAGTTATTTATCTCTATTTAGATGATTTATGGGATTTTCTTCCAAAATCCAGGTGCTTTGGTATTTAATTCTATGAGGAATAAAACATCTTTTCGTAATTTGTTGTTTTATGTAGAAATAATGAGATGGTCGTTTCAGTTAGACTGGTGGTCCCAGATAGCACACCAGTTGTTTCACCTGAAGTCTTAGCATAGATAGAGTATTGGCCAGATATCATACAATTTTTATCAAGACAAAACTATTAAAGCAACACTTTTATTAGCAAGGACACCTAGATGAGTAAAAATTATTTGACTTCTTCTGGAATAAAGAAAAAGTCAATACAGAACATAATAAGCTTGCATTTCAGCCACCTTTACCAATCAGAGTTTCAAATGCTACCTCAACTTCTGCCACGGTGAACCCAAGGGTATCACAATATGAATCTTCCCCTGTTCCTATTTTGGCATGGAAAGACCTCATGCATGGGCCATCACACCTACAATAGAACAATAGTGCAAGCAGGATATAGGAAAGGATTAGATTGTTCGGTTTTCACTTGGAATGTGATGATCTTTATTTCAGTAAAATCTAGTTTGCTCCTAGCATGGATAATTAATTTGACATAAGTTCTAAAGTATTGTACAATATGTGCTTTTACTGTTTTACAAAATAAGTTTTCCATTTAAATGGATAGATATGAAATGTTGAAAACATGACTACTTTATTCTGAGTGATTGTACTAGTGGTTTTTCTCTGAACTTGAGTGTATTTCTCTGAATGCTGTACTTGAGTGTATTTCTCTGAACTTGAGTGTTTTTCTCTGAACTTGAAATGTTGTACTATTGAATGCTGTACTGTTGAGTGTATTTCTCTGAACTTGTATGCATCTTAACAGAAACTAGCTAACTAACTAACTAACTGAATCTTAACATAAACTAGCTAACTAACTAGTCAGAATCTTAACTGACAACACTAGTCTGATTCCGTGTCGCCACTAACTGAATCTTAACAGAAACTAGCTAACTAACTGAAGCCTATTACTGGAATTAACAGTCTGTCTGTTTCAGAATTGTGATATTTTTCTTCTGGGAGCATAATTAACTTGTATATGCTTTTGTAGGTTCTGGATATACATATATTTCCAGTTTATACATATATCTTTGTAGGTTCTGGATATCAAGCATAATTAACTTGTATATGCTTTTGTAAAGTAAAATTTGCTGCTGCTGCTACTGTACTTTGCTGCTAGAATATGAATTTGTTGCTGCTACTGTACTTTGCTGCTGGAATATGAATTTGTTGCTGCTACTACTGCTGCTACTGGAATATGAATTTGCTGCTGCTGCTGGAATATGAATTTGAATATGAATTTGCTGCTGCTGCTGGAATATGAATTTTGCTGCTGCTGCTGGAATATGAATTTGTTGCAGGTTATTTCAAAATGAGTTGCCCATTTCTCCCGAAATGTCGATTTACTTCCGTTTCGGTTGAGAAATGGGCACTCCTAGGTCAAAAAAACAGCAAAGGTCATGCCGAATTTTTCGGTCGACTCTAGCTTAATTAATTATTGTACTAATTAAATTATTACATATTTTGTATGAATTGCCGACATGTCGAGCGGAGACAAAGATGTCGGGGCTGGCCCTTCTCGGCCCATGAGCGTCGAAGAAGAAGCAAGAAAAGCCAACCTAAAGTTTTGGCGGGTTGGCGATGACTTGAGCGGGTCCGATGAGGAGGCCGAAGAAGCTGCGGCCGATGAAGTTGGCGAGGAGGCCAAAGAAGGTGCGGCCGATGAAGTTGACTCGGATCCGGAGTCTGAATATGATTTTGAGGCCGAAGAGGCCAAAGATGGCGACGACGCCAGAAGTAGCAATGGCGATGAGGAGGATGACACAAGTAGTCATGGTGGCGGTGACCGCATGGACGTTGGTGGATCAGACGCCGCCGCTAAGAAGAAGAAGAAGAAGGAAAGGCAGGATCGAACACCGCCGGTACTCGGCACCAAGCTCAAAGAGTTCACGTATGTGAAACCAAGTGGCCAACCCGTGGAGCCTGCGAAGCTTGCCGCTGGGTACGGCCTACAGCTCGGGTGCATCGTGCGGGAGAGCATGAGCATCAACTAGAAGAACATAAGAGCTAAGGGCAATACGCGGTTGCGCGAGCTACTCATTGAGAAGCTTCACAACCGGTACCAGTTCCCAGAGCCGTTCAATAACAAGAAGCTCAAAGGGAACAAGGTCAACAAGTTAGCCCTCACGAGGATGAGCACAGCCTTGAGCAGCTGAAAGAGCCGAGTGAAGAAGAGGATTCTCGCCGGAAAAAGTTGGGAGGAGATAAAGAAGGCCGAGCCGATGCTCGACGAAGATGAGTTCATCAAGTTCAAGGATGCGTGCCTCACTCCAGAAGGTATCGAATGGACCGAGTGGGGGAGGCGTATGCGGGACCTCAACATAGGTAACCAACGCTGCGGAGGCGGCGGTTACCGAGGAAAGAAGGCCGTTTGGGCAAAGGAGGACGCCGAGTATGCCCGTCTAGGGAAAGAGAACCCGTGGCACAAATTCACGGATGAGCAGGTGATGCAGTTTGTCCGTGCCCGCTACTATCTCCACCCCGAACTCAAGGAATTCGTTACCGACGACGATGATGTGACGAAATTCAAGAAAAAGCTGGTAAGGAATTTACCGCGCATCTCGATCGAGTCGATATGCGTTCTAAATTTCTAAATGGCCATCTCTTTCCTTCTCTGCAGAGAATCGAAGAAAGGTCTTGTGCTTCAAGTGCGAGCTCGTCCCAAGGGTCGACGGCGGACCCGCGGTGGGACACGCCCTTCAACAGGGCGATAAACGTGATCAAGGGGAGAGCCAAGTCCTTGCCGCTGACTTCAGCTGGCCGCGTGGCCGGCTATGGTACGTACGACAAGGTTGGCGACTTCAAGAAAGAGGACCCCGAGGCGAAGAAACAGAGGAAGGCCGCGGCAGCGGCGGCGGCGGCGGTGGCCGCCGCAAGTGAAAGACGCGAAGTTGAAAAGCTCCGGGAGCAGATGTCAGACCTGATCGCCCAGCAAGTGCAACAGAAGCTCCGCGAGATCATTCCTAATGAGCTGTGGGAGGGGCTTGCTGCTTGGAATGCGGTAGGTCGACGAGGGGCGCTAGTGGTGCCCAGCATCTCCGGCAGCAACTCTATCCAGCACGTGTCGCTGAATGTGGTGACTTCCGATACCGCCAACATCGAGGACGCGCAGCCGGCGGCCGCTTCGGTGCCCCCTCCCGCTGCCGCCAACACGAACGCGCACCCGGAGGTCGCTCTGGTGACACCACCTCCCGCCGACGCCAACACCGAGCAGCCGATCGCACCGGTGCCTCCTCCCGCCACAGCTAAGGCGCAACTGATGGTGCTTCGTCGTAAGGCATCTCAGCGGGAGAATGATACCGGTGTCTCAACATTAGCCGAGCTCAACGCCATCTCCAAGGTAATGACTCTGGCCAGCACATTTCATTTCCTTTGCCTTTGATGACTATAGCTAGCCAGCGACATGCATCTCATGATATGCATGCAAACTTGTTTTCCCATAGGACACACCTTGCACACTTTTGCATTTCGTGGACGGCGAGATGAAGGATGTTGCCAAGGGCACAATCATTCAGCCAAATAGCACAGTCATGCATCACAAGGAGATGGTCTCAGCGGTGTTCAAGGTCTGGCTGGCTCGGGTGTTGCCGGGATGCGAAGACATTGACCCCCCAACCCAACCTCAAGGCGCCGATGAACATAAGACCCTTGCGGGTTGCTTCGGCTGGGTCTTGACATGGCCGAAGACCCAGATTCGGCTTGTGAAGGAACAACAAGTTACTCAGCCGCCGCCACGCATGGAAAAAGTTACTGAGCCGCCGCCATGTTCGGCACCAGTTACTGAGCCGGCGCCACCACGTATGGCGCCACCGCCTCGGCGGCCACCACAAGTTCTCTCCGCCAACACCTCCCGTCACCAGAAGTTGTTGGCCGTCGCTTTACCACAGCCACCACCAGCACCACATGGCAAGGCCGTCGCTGCATCATACCCAGTACTGGTTGAGGACATCAACGATGATGATGATGACAACCCAGATGATTGGCTCAACACCGGCGCCACCGACTCTTTGTTCATGCCAAACATGGAAGAACCCTACCGTGTCCGTGAAGATCAAAATGCTCCCACCAAAGCATGCATGCGTTTGGACTTCCATGGTGCCCTAGAGGAGACGCCTCCGGATGCTGGCACCGCTGATCCTAAAGTCAATACGGGAAATATTTTTAGCCCCAACACACTCCATAAGGTGGTGAGCGGTGGTGATCAGTTGGCAACCGACTGTGGTGAGCAGTTGGAAACCGGTGGTCCCATCTAGAAGAAGCACCATCGAAAGATGACCAAGAAGGATAAGCCGTCTGCGAGCCAGCAGCCGATCGGTCCGAAGAGGCCCAGGGTTCACGACGACCCGATGTCACAACCCGCTAAGGGCACCTTGCAGGGCATAATTCATGAAGCTGGAAAACCGATTATGACGGAGGAGCAGGTCGCCCACGCGAGTGGAGCGATGGTGAGCCTTATGCACGGTATTCTGTTTCTAGAGGAGGGCCTTCTTAAGGAAACAAATCCATCGTACCCCGTTTTCACGGTGAAGGTTCCAGCGGACGTGGGCTTCGTCGATGATCACCCCGCGGATATCTTCTTCATATCGTACGAGGACGTCTTCAAGCTTTTCAACGCCAAATGGCTGGACTATAACTTGGTCCGCCTATACGCGCTCCAGCGGGCGATGAAGGTCAATAGAGAGGAGAACCCTGGCGTCACGATAGCGGACCCCTACTACATGCGTGAAGGCATGTTGATGAATCCAGCGAACCGTTCCAGACCAAAGGAGTACCTCCAAAAGTTCCTGCTGGACAACAAGAGTACAAAAGACATTCTTCTTCCTTACTTTCCCGAGTAAGTGCACACTCACTCGGCCGCCGTAATAACTTGTCATTTCTTAGCTCCTTTTCCAACATTCTTTCGTTTCAACTGTTTTGCGTAGAGACCTATACTGCACATTGATCCTCGTTGCCCCGAGGTACTCGGTAGCCGTCTACTTAGACTCGGGGAGTGAGGCAAAGACAAAAAACTACGCCTACATCAAGGGTGTTCTAAATGATGCTCTCGAGGGATACGCCAGGAAGGGAGTCGACTTTAGGAAGGGGGCAGAAAATGTCAAGGACGGCAGACACATGTTCAAGCATGTAATCAAGTTCCCCTGCGTCAAGCAGCCGCCTAACAGTGTCAAGGAGGCCTTCAACGCCCTCCATCACATGCGGGCGATCATCCAGAACGAACACAGGCTTACGACGCCAGCTAGTGTCCGAGGATGGGCCGAAGAGCATGCAAGGATCGAGGACGCTGAACTTAGGGACAACTTCTTCCGCATCCAGAATCAGATTACGACTATCTTGCAAGAAGATGTCATCACAAGGGGTGAAACCTTGTCCTACGCCAGACCGTTGGCTAAGCGCAAGATCGAAGACCGGCTCTGGAAACAGCGTGAAACTAGGACATGGACAACGAAAGATTGCTACAAACCGTTCCTAGAGCCATGTCAACCAAAGTCTTCATGATTCTTCCTAGTCGTTTTCGCGTGTATGTCAATCGTGTGTGCTTGAGTCATAAACTTTACCATCTGCAACTCATTCCGGTGTGTGCATGTGTGTGAGGTGTAAACTTATAACTTGCCTTAGTCGAAAGCATCGTTGCTGGACTTATTTACTTTCCTTTGTCGACATGCATGTGAATCCTTTCATTCTTTTGGTTGCATATGATATATGGCTTTGTCGACATATGTAACTCTTTTCTTATAGCTTGAATACTATATATATGGCTTTGTCTACAGAGATGCCGAGATGCTACGTGGTGTACAAAGGATGGGTACCAGGAGTCTACGATGAGTGGGAGGATTGCCAGAAGCAAGTGAACAAGTTCAGCGGCAACTCCTACAAGGGGTATCCGACGAGAGAGCTAGCGGAAGCTAGGTGGAGGATCCACCTCCTAGGATAGCGGAGAAATAACAACCGGATGAAGACCTTGATGATCGTGCTCCCGGTCTTGCTCACCATTGCGGGTGTAGTCTACTCGGTCTTTTGGTGAGATGTGTAGTGTGTGTAATGTGTAATGTGTGTAATGCATGGACTTGGGCTATATATGCTCTAACACTTCTAATATTCGGGAACTTTGTCACTATTATGGATCTAATTGTTTGTGATGATGATATATTTGTTTTGTACTGCATGCTGTGTATTCTGCAGTTATATTGTATACCTATATATATATTCTTGTGCATTGCTGTGTATAAATACCAGAAAAAATCAGTTTTTTTTGGACCTGTACAAAATATCAGCGGCGCATATTGTAGGTCTTTAGTGGCGCATTATATATTGGTGGCGCATATAGCAATATGCGCCACCCATAACACACTAATGGCGCATATGCTGTATGCGCCACTAATATTCAACATATGCGTGGCGCATATTGATATGCGCCACCAATAAACTGTTATTAGTGGCGTGGCATTGGCGGCGCATCCCATATGCGCCACGCATATGTCAAAATGGTGCGCCACCAATAGGCTTTTTTCCACTAGTGGTAGTTTCTTATGTTACTAGTTTGATGTTTGTTCTCAATTTTAATCTTGTCCCCGAGGATTCTTTAGAAAGACTCAAAAACTCATCCACCCAAATCTCTGAAGTGAACCAAAGGGAGCAACCCAAAACTTCAAATTTGAGTTTTCTTTCAAGTATCCAAAAACCCTAAGCCTCCTCCTTCACTATTTCGTCTCCAAAACTATTTATTTGTTCTATAAAATGTTTTTAGAAATCTCCTCTCAAATAAAATTGTAAAGGATGATTAATATATTATATCACTCCTTTTCCTTCAAAAACAGTTTTTGTAAAATTTGTTTCTTCTTTTAAGAAAAAGCATGATATTGGCAACTATGCCATTTTATGCATTTTTTTAGCATCTTTTAATTTTACCAAAATTCTTCTAGGCTATCTTATGCAAGTAGAATTCTTTAAAATCAAAATCTTGCTTTGTTTTTTTTCAAAAAACTTCAAACGCTAGTTCAAATCAAAAATCCAATAACATCTTGCATGTAAACCAAGAGTGATAAAATTAGCTCCAAAAGTTCTAAAGGATTGGCATGGCTATGCCTAATCCCATGACCACCACTCTGATCTATCTACCCTTTCTTGTAGTGTACAAAATTTTGAGAATGCAAATCAGTAGTATACTCAACCGAAGCATTCACCTCACTTCTATATTAATCTATAATCTCTATTCCTCTAGCAGATGAAGTGTCAGAGGAGTAGCATCGACCCCTCCTGCACCCCCTCTCTTTCTCTAGTCGAAGCCCTGGCCAGCTACAGTGCTGTTTTGTCCTATTCGGTTGGAAGAAAGATGAAGGACCCGATTCAAATCTTGGACAAGATTTTGTGCCACACCTCTCTTCTCACCCACCTCGTTGCTGACCCCCAATACCATCCTCTACCCTCTTCAGGTTAGCACCACTGCCCCACGTTCCAGTAGCCCATGCTAAGGCCACTGCCCTCCCTCTCTCTTCCTTCCACCGCAGCTTGTCGCCGCCACACATGGGCAGATGAAGAAGAGAGCTCCTCTTTCCTAGCTACCTCACCACAAGCCTCCTCTATCTGTCCCTAACCAAACCAGCACACCCTCTTATCCTTGTACTTTTCTTATTAGCCGCATTCGTCCGTGCTGTGTGATCCGGCCCAGCGTCGAGCACCTGGCGGGCATAGAGTCGTCGTCTCACCTCCATGCCGACCGACCTTCCCCGAGCAAAGCCTCTCGCCAGGGACCTAGACTTGCCTTCCTCAACAAGATGGCACGGTACGAGCCCTTCTATTTGTCCCCTTCCTTCTGGCCACTCTCGCCGTGCACCCCGGCCAGACAGTGAGCGCCACATCTCGGTAGTGCATCGGCCTTCTCCTAGTTAAAGCGCCCGAGAGCCTCCACTCCCCTCTTAGTTGCACCACTCTCCTCTCCATACCAATCAACCCTTGACCCGAGCCATCACAATCCAGGTCGGCACCCTCTTCCGCGGCCGTGTCCAGAGCTCCGTCGCAAGTGCTGCATTAACTTCAGCAAGCCACCGACCTCCTTCCGCCTCTCTCTGCCTCCCTGGATTTTCCCACTCTCTCCTAGAGCTCACCCCCTTCTCTTCTCTATTTGTTCTAGGCCTGTCGGAGTCATCGAGTTCGTCCTCGCATCCGTCCATCCACCTCAGGTATCCTACAAGAGCAACCTTCCCAGAGCCCTCGTTTACCATGTACTTCACCAGGAGCTTGGAGAACTCCACTGCATCCTACCAGTACAAGCGGAGTTTCCAGGCGGTCTTCCTGGTTGCCAGCACCGAGCTTGCCGTCGTCCTGTACCACGCCGCCTCGACGGAAATGGTCGCCGCTGTCAATTTTGGTCGTCGGCCTGCTCCATCATTCTTCTTCATCTCTAGATCGTTGAGCTCTCCTTTCCATGACGTATCTAACAATCTTATCTTCGTGTCCTAGGGTTGATTGTCTCCGCCGTGCACGTTTCATTTCTGTCGCGGCCATCGCCGGCGCGCTCGTGCATGATGTCGCCTCGGAGGACTACTTCGGACGTTGTGCATGCACCTGCATAGCCCCGAGCCTCCGCGTGCCTCCGCACTTCCTCCAGATTCATCCCTGCCGCCCTCTACCACACCACGGTGAGCCCCCGCCTCCCCTTCGTCTTCTCCATCGCGGCAGCTGATACGTCTCCAACGTATCCATAATTTTTTATGCTCCATGCTTGTTTTTACACCATTTGCCTAATGTTTCGTTACACTTCGTGGCACTTTTATGCATTTTCCGGAACTAACCTATTAACAAGTCGCCATAGTGCTAGTTCCCTGTTTTCTGCTGTTTTTGTGTTTCAGAAGTGATACACAGGAAATATTCTCGGAATTGGACGAAACAAAATCCTGAAGTCTTATTTTACCCGGAAGCTTCCAGAGATCCGAAGGAGAGTAGGAGGGGGGCCACCAGGGCCCCACACGCAGGGGTGGCGCGGCCAGGGGCCTGGCCGCGCGAGCCCCGCGTGAGGGCACCTGGCTCCTCCCCTCACGACGCCCCTTCGCCTATATAAAGCCTCGGGACGGAAAACCCTAGAGGAGTCGGCAATTTTCCAGAAAGAGTTCCGCAGTTCCGCCGCCGCCACCGACGAATTTTGGGGGAAAGAAGTCTCTGTTCCGGCACCCTACCGGGACGGGGAAGTGCCCCCGGAGCCATCTCCATCGGTCTCCATCGCCATCTCCACCGTCTCCATCGACCTCACCGCCATCTCCATCAACCTCGCTGTCTCCTATGATGAGGAGGGAGTAGTTCATCCCCGGGGCTGAGGGCTCTACCGGTAGCTATGTGGTTCACCTCTCTCTCCCATGATGTGATCTTTATGTGATCGTGAGCTTTGTATCATGTTGAACAAGTAGATGTTATTATTCAGATATTATGTGTACTCTAGTGGTGTTATTAAAGTAATCTATTCCTCCTGCCATGGTGTAACGGTGACAGTGCGTGCATCATGGTGGTACTTGGTCTAGGCTACGATTGTGATCTTTTATGGATTATGAGAATAATTATTGCTATGATAGTATTGAAGTGATCTATTCCTCCTTTCATGGTGTAATGTTGACAGTGTGTGCACCGTGTTAGTACTTGGTCTAAGTTGCAATAATATCTATCTTGAGTTGTGCTTTGATTTGGATATCTCTATGAGTGGTGTTTGTCAAGTACTTGATGAACTTTAAGGGGTGCTTCTGTAGCCACTACGCAATGATTAGTGTTGTTCAATAGGAGAGTAATTCAGAGTACCATAGTGAAGAGAAGTTGTTTATTTGTTCAATTATGTTATATTTGTTGGGAGTGTGTCCACTAGTGAAAGTATGATCCCTAGGCCTTGTTTCCAAGCTTTGCACACCGTTTACTTGCTGTTTTGTTACATGTTTGCTCGCAGCGATTTTTATTCCAGATTGTATTTACTACTTATAATCATCTATACCACTTGTATGTCACTATCTCTTCGCCGACCTAGTGCACCTATACATTTGACAAGTGTATTGGGTGTGTTGGGGACACAAGAGACTTTCTGTATCGTAATTGCAGGGTTGCTTGAGAGGGATAGCTTTGACCTCTAACCTCCCTGAGTTCGATAAACCTTGGGTGATCCACTTAAGGGAAACTTGTTGCTGTTCTACAAACATCTGCACTTGGAGGCCCAACAAGTGTCTACAAGAATAGAAGTGCATAGACATCAGCAGCGCCGCCGTTCCTTGGTCGTCATGGGCAGCAGCTCCGTGGACCGCTGGATCGTGATCTAGTGGCTGCAAGCCGCTCTGCATGTGCTGGCCTGGGGCAGCCTCAGCTGGGCCGGCCCAGCGCTGATCCACCCTGATCTGCTCGGATCTGGCCTACGGGCATTTCTGTTTTTTTCCACTCCGAATCCATTTCCTTTTTAGGAGATCTGCTAACCTGCTGTTGTAAATAAATGCCAAAGAAAATATAAAATGCATGCAAAAGACCAGATCTAAATTTCTACATATTACTGATACATTTATCTATCATCCAGATCAGGTCCTAATCAAAAATAAGTTCTATGGAATATCAGGCATTTAATCTACCAAAATGGATCTCTTCCACTCATAAATCCTTATGAGTTTATTTACGCAATATTTCTGAGTGAATATAATTTTGTTGGAAAGCTATCTGTAATATATTTCCCATGCCACTGGACTGCATGCAATTAGGTCTTTAATTTTTGCTTAGTTGTTTTTTTCAAAATACTCCTAGATCTGACTTTAGGAATTTATAAAACCTTTTTGGTGAAGTATTTTTGGGTGAGACTAATTTTGTGTGACGACCTCAAATTTTATAACAAATTCGAAGTGCCCGTTATGTATTCCACCGCAATCCCAGGGTCATTGTTGCGATATACATAACATAGTCGGTATCACAGTCATAGACATTAATAGTAAATAAAGGGGATTACATAGGTGGTCGCACAGACCAAACCTTACATTACATCAACATGCAGCGGAACAACACTTTGGGTCCATATTGTCAAGCTTCAACCGCACAGGCAAAGCAGACAGTAGGAAACGAGCCTAATTCGCAAAGCCGTCAACGAGTCCTTGCTTCTTGATCTTTCTCCTTCAAGTCTGGCCAAGTTAATAGCCAGGGACAGAGCCATGAGTACATTGTATGCACTCACAAACCATCTCATAAATAAAAGAATAGAGAATGCATAGTTCATATAGTGGTCTAAGCTCTAGGTTCATTGGCATAAAGCAGAATTTCCTTTCAAAGATCTTTTATCTAAAATGGTAAGAAAACATTTAGCTCTTTATAAATCTCTAGATGGAATCCCCCAAATGTCAATTCTTTTGTTCACCAAGTCACCTTCATGGTCATCACAATTCATTGTCAAGTCACCTTTCTCAATCATTTTCAAAGTAAAACTTGATAACGGCCAAGCAGCGCCAAACCAACCGTCCATGACCGCGGACGCGGCTATTCGGATAGTTTTACACTCTGCAGAGGTTGTACACTTTACCCACACCATCCGACTACTCATCGTGTGGGCAACTTCCCCGCATAACAACATATGCCACGACAAGCAGCCGACCATTAATGTTTCACCTGCCCACCTTAGCATAAACACTACCGCCTAGAGATATACCCCTCAACACCGGAGTCCAAGAAGCTGTCCGGAGTGTGCAAAGTTCCCAGCCGCTTGTCCCACCGGAATGCCACTAACCGAGGTAGGGTCCCACACCCGGTAGTCCATTTTCAATGAGGGCTCTTCGGCTTGTACCCCAACCACCTAAAAAGGAGGACAAGGCGAACCTAGGCCGTAGCCATAGGGTGCCCTGGAAGAGGAGTCCCTGGTCGGACTTCCATTTACATTTTATAGGGTCTACACTAAGGAGAAACAAGTACTCCACTAAGCCCTGTCCCATACCGGAGTAATGTGGTCGCACTGTATGATTGGTCCAGTATGGTACTTCATGCATTTATCATTTTTGTCAAACCTTCATGTCACCTTCACCATGTCACCATTTTGTAAATAGTTTTCAAAGTCACCCTTGGGTAAGGTTGCCCATCTCCAAGGTTTGTATTTCAAAATCATCCTTGGGCAAGGTTGCCCCTTTCCAAGGTTTTCATTTCAAAATCTTCATGATCTTCATTGGGGTTCCCACCTAGTCATTTTCCATGGATGCCTTCAGCTCAAGCATGATCCTCATGAGGGCACAAGGATCTAGGTAGGTATATTGGATAGGCTTAGCTTGATGCTCTACTTAGCATCCACTAAGGAAAGGGTTTCTCAAAGGTAGGCTAAGCTTGATGCACTTGATGTCATCCAAAAAGGTTGGATGCACTTGTCAAGAAAGACATCACTATTCAGTTGCAACTTGGTAACAATTATTTTTAGCATGCACATTTAGTTAAAAGCAAGTAAGCATGCATTGTAAAACTGGGTAATGGTATGATCAAAAGATGGCTTGCCTGGCTTGGCAAAGTCAAAATAGTCTTCATCTTCATCTTTGATTGCTTGATCTCCATCTCCATTTCTTGGTGGACTTCGGGATCCATTCTCCTTACTCTCGTTGTCATCTAATCGTCGAAAATCAAATAAGCATACAATCACCACACAATTCACAAACAATACCTATTTACTCGAATACACATGCTTGGGTAAGGGAAGTGATCTAGGAAGTCTATGGAGAGTGGTTTCGAAGATAATTGAGTTCCGATGGATGAGATTATTGAGTTGTTGTATCTAAGTAGGGTTCATTTGTTTTGGATTATGAAAATATCTCCTGCAAGTCCTTATTGACCATAGTTCATATACTACTAGTAGATATTCAAGATTATGATTCAACCAAAGAGGCTTCATAGGATTTGGAGTATTTTTCTTTTATTGAAGCCATTTCTAGTTTGCAACTATCTAGTAATCAAATTTGAATCTGCAAGTAGGGTCTATAGATCCTAGTTGACTTGTATCAAAGGTTATAGATCAATATTTAGAAATGTGGTTGATTCGAATTGGTTTCATATCATTTCCATTTATTTTGAAATATGTGTGCAAGTTTGAGTTTCTAATTACTATCATGTAGGATTAAATTTCCAAATACTTCCTACAAGCTCACATGGACTAAGATCAATACCTACAGATAGGTATTGGGAAATATGGTTTAACAATAAGAGTTCCATAAAAATTTTGATTATAGATTTGAGTTTAATAAAATCCTATATGGCAATTGCCCAATTAACCATATAGGTAAATAGCATTTATTTTAAAAGGTTCAAAAATGAGATCTAATGCTACAGGAAGATGGGTATCACTAATTATGAATTTCTAAAGTTGGATTTATATTTTTAGGAATTTTATTTGAATTGATATGAATTTTCTAAGGTGGAAAAGCTCCTGTTTTGCTATTTTTACTGCAGCTACTATGTAATTCTAATTGTGTTGAAACCACTTTTATTGGATAGCTTATGTTCTAAGGTTTCCAGAACATTTTCATTTGCTAGATTTGGATCGGTAGATCTCCGGGAAAATTAAATATACTAAAGCATCTGAATGAGTTTTTTCAAAAATCGGAAATCTAATATCCCTTTTTTTTTATCCGGGCCAGACACACAGACTGAGCTGGGCCGGCCCACTAGGCTGCAGGCTGGCGGGTGAGCAAGAAAAAAAAGAATACCGGCCTGACCATGGGCCCGGCTGGTCAGAACTTAATGGACCGAATCGGTACGGGGTCATCTTCCTCGTGCTACAGGATCGAGCCTCACCGGCGCTCAGCAGGGGAACAGCTCGGAGGCGGGGCTCACCGGAGAAGGGTCGAGGAAGTCCGGCGAGGATGCAGGGCGGCGGAGGAGCTCCTCCTCTTCCACCTCCAGCAGGCACAGCGCCGGGGAAAGCTCAGAATCGCCGGGAACGGGCGGTGCTCTGCGGAGCGGTCGAGGTCGGCGAGCTCGACGTAGGGCACGGGAGAGAGGGAGACGTTGTCTAGGAGGGAGAGGGAGGTGAGGCGAATCTTTTCAGGGAAGAAGGGAGGTCCTTTTATAGGCGGAAGAGGGAGCACGAGGCGAAGGGATCTGCGGCCAGAGCGCGGCCGGTGTTGGCTACAGAAGGGACGCGGCGGTCGGGGCTTTCGGCGGAGGGCTGCGGCATGCTGTGGGGTGCTGCTGGCGCACCTACGGGCTGCGGGGTGGTCTGGTGCAGAGGGGGCAAGGAAGGGGGGTCCGGGTTGCTCTTCCTCTTCTCCTCCATGGCTCACGGCCGGGGCCTGGGCAGGGGTGGCTGGGGATCGACAGCAAGACACTCTAGGAGAGGCAGGGACACTGTGGGAAGGACAGAGAGGGGGCTGGCTACTGGTCCTTGTACTCATTTGCAACTTTGCAGATTTCTGCCCACCATGTGTTTGTTGAAATGCCCGAAAGAATTCAAATTTTGAATTTTTGAAATCTGCCACCGTGGGTTGTCAAGATATTGGATAAGGACTCCAAACATATTTTTGTTATGAAGAAATATATTGTTTTGCAAAAATCTTATTTCAATTTTGAAGTATGGTTTCTGTTTCAGATTCAAACTTTGGACAGATTTTGAAAGAGGTTACGGTTTGAGTTTTTGCTGGAAACTTCTTGGTTGAGTTAGTATGTGATATGGTCAAGCTCAACTAACTGACCATACCTTGGCTTGAGTTACAGATTTCTTATTCTAAGGGTCCAAAGTAGGGTAGTGGTTAACTTTTTCTAGATCATCTTTTCTTCTCTTTTTCTTTATTTCTCTTGCTTCTGGTTCTTTTGATCTTTGTGGTTCTTCTCTAATGCTTCTATTGGTTAAGTTTGAATTAACTAAACATTGCCCAACAAATTAAAACCCACATGAAATCATAGAACACATGTATTTAAAAATACTATGCATGCATGCACTATGAGTGAAAAATATTTAATTGGTCCAAAAGTGTTGGTTTTCTTGGAGATGAGATGGAGTTGGGAATGACCTCTTATTTGAATTCAAACTTTGGTAGAATATTAAATAGAGTTCCAAGTTGATTTTTGTTTCAAACGTTATTGTATTTGATTCTTTGTAACTTGTTCTTAGTTGTGGTGGAGAGATGCATGATGGTCCAGTTCAAGAATTTCTTAGTACAAAGGGGTAAAGTAGTGTAATCAGTAATATTTTGAAGATCACTACTTCCTCTTTTCTTACTTAGGTTTTTGTGTTGCGGTTTACTTTCTTGATTCTTTCTATTTGTTTGTGATTGCTTGACTTAATTTTTGGTTTGGCCATTGACCCAAATGGGTTTAGCATGTAACCATACACAAAATTTAATAGGGAGAAAACTATTTCAATTTCACAAAAATCCTTATTTAAAAATTTGGGCTCAAAGGATTTGTTTTAAAACCCTTCTCATACTATTTTTATTTGAAGCATGGGAGCAAACGCTCAAATTCACAGGTTTTTAAAAGACAAGAAATTAATCTTGTATTTAAAATAAAAGTTTTTGTTGTCTCCAAAATTTGGTATTTTAATAAATCCATTTATTTCTATTTTCCAAAAATTTGGGGTGTTTCAATCTTCCCCCCTTAAAAAGAATCTCGTCCCGAGATTCACAAGTTGAGATTGAGATAGATTAAGAAATGAGATTACCAGATAAGAGATAGAGTGTATATTGATTCCTATAGAGATGGAAAGATTGGGTACACCCAAAATGTGATAAGGCCAGATGGGCCAAAACACATATTCATCAATCACATAGCATTTTCAACAAACAATCAGACATTTCAAAAAACAAAATATTTTAGGTTAAACCATAGAATTTCATTAATAAGGGGTCTTGTAGATTACATGTCTCATTCATTTTAGAAGGAGATAAACAAGACTACTAGAACACTTTTGAGAAAACAAGTTGTTGGGGTGGTTGCTACATGTTGCCGGAGGGCATATGAGCAACACATCCCAAAACAAATCAATCATTCAAACACACAAGGCACTAAGCACACTTAATAATCGTGAGGTAAGGGCAGCTCAATGAAATCAACTGAGCATTTCCTATAAATCCTGTGGTTCAAAAGGTTTGCTGGGTCTTCATCATTTTTGATCACTCTTTCTTTGCTCTTGAAGTCTTTGTCTCATAGGGTTGACTCTTGTTGGAAGATTTCTGGATAAGGTGAAGAGATTCTCTTTCGATGGTAGCGGTCGTAGTTGACATCCAAGGTTGAAGTCTTGAAAAATATTGAGTCCCTAATCTTTTGATCCAAAAGTCCTTCGGTCTTAAGGTCGGTATATCGTCCATGGTATATATTTGAAGTAGATGAGGAATAGAATAAAACAAATCTTTTAAAAATAAATTGTAATCAAAGATGTTCATACAAAAATTCTTTGTCCAAATATTTTGAGAGCATAAGTTGAGAGTATAAGATATTTCAAGTGAATAAGATGAGGGTATAAGATTGGCTTTGGATACAAAAGCAAACAAGTTTCTTTTGTAGAAATAAGTGTTTGACAAATTATCACTTTCTTAGCTAGCGACCATACTAACTAAGGTCTCCTAAGGTCATGATAGTCCTGATACCAAACATGTGATATCAAAGGTATCATTTTCTAACGACCATGCTAACTAGGGTTTCCTAGAGTCAGCCTAGGCTCTGATACCAACTTGTGACGACCTCAAATTTGATAACAAATTCGAAGTGCCCGTTATGTATTCCACCGCAATCCCAGGGTCATTGTTGCGATATACATAACATAGTCGGTATCACAGTCATAGACATTAATAGTAAATAAAGGGGATTACATAGGTGGTCGCACAGACCAAACCTTACATTACATCAACATGCAGCGGAATAACACTTTGGGTCCATATTGTCAAGCTTCAACCGCACAGGCAAAGCAGACAGTAGGAAACGAGCCTAATTCGCAAAGCCGTCAATGAGTCCTTGCTTCTTGATCTTTCTCCTTCAAGTCTGGCCAAGTTAATAGCCAGGGACAGAGCCATGAGTACATTGTATGCACTCACAAACCATCTCATAAATAAAAGAATAGAGAATGCATAGTTCATATAGTGGTCTAAGCTCTAGGTTCATTGGCATAAAGCAGAATTTCCTTTCAAAGATCTTTTATCTAAAATGGTAAGAAAACATTTAGCTCTTTATAAATCTCTAGATGGAATCCCCCAAATGTCAATTCTTTTGTTCACCAAGTCAACTTCATGGTCATCACAATTCATTGTCAAGTCACCTTTCTCAATCATTTTCAAAGTAAAACTTGATAACGGCCAAGCAGCGCCAAACCAACCGTCCATGACCGCGGACGCGGCTATTTGAATAGTTTTACACTCTGCAGAGGTTGTACACTTCACCCACACCATCCGACTACTCATCGTGTGGGCAACTTCCCCGCATAACAACATATGCCACGACAAGCAGCCGACCATTAATGTTTCACCTGCCCGCCTTAGCATAAACACTACCGCCTAGAGATATACCCCTCAACACCGGAGTCCAAGAAGCTGTCCGGAGTGTGCAAAGTTCCCATCCGCTTGTCCCACCGGAATGCCACTAACCGAGGTAGGGTCCCACACCCGGTAGTCCATTTTCAATGAGGGCTCTTCGGCTTGTACCCCAACCACCTAAAAAGGAGGACAAGGCGAACCTAGGCCGTAGCCATAGGGTGCCCTAGAAGAGGAGTCCCTGGTCGGACTTCCATTTACATTTTATAGGGTCTACACTAAGGAGAAACAAGTACTCCACTAAGCCCTGTCCCATACCGGAGTAATGTGGTCGCACTGTATGATTGGTCCAGTATGGTACTTCACGCATTTATCATTTTTGTCAAACCTTCATGTCACCTTCACCATGTCACCATTTTGTAAATAGTTTTCAAAGTCACCCTTGGGTAAGGTTGCCCATCTCCAAGGTTTGTATTTCAAAATCATCCTTGGGCAAGGTTGCCCCTTTCCAAGGTTTTCATTTCAAAATCTTCATGATCTTCATTGGGGTTCCCACCTAGTCATTTTCCATGGATGCCTTCAGCTCAAGCATTATCCTCATGAGGGCACAAGGATCTAGGTAGGTATATTGGATAGGCTTAGCTTGATGCTCTACTGAGCATCCACTAAGGAAAGGGTTTCTCAAAGGTAGGCTAAGCTTGATGCACTTGATGTCATCCAAAAAGGTTGGATGCACTTGTCAAGAAAGACATCACTATTCAGTTGCAACTTGGTAACAATTATTTTTAGCATGCACATTTAGTTAAAAGCAAGTAAGCATGCATTGTAAAACTGGGTAATGGTATGATCAAAAGATGGCTTGCCTGGCTTGGCAAAGTCAAAATAGTCTTCATCTTCATCTTTGATTGCTTGATCTCCATCTCCATTTCTTGGTGGACTTCGGGATCCATTCTCCTTACTCTCGTTGTCATCTAATCGTCGAAAATCAAATAAGCATACAATCACCACACAATTCACAAACAATACCTATTTACTCGAATACACATGCTTGGGTAAGGGAAGTGATCTAGGAAGTCTATGGAGAGTGGTTTCGAAGATAATTGAGTTCCGATGGATGAGATTATTGAGTTGTTGTATCTAAGTAGGGTTCATTTGTTTTGGATTATGAAAATATCTCCTGCAAGTCCTTATTGACCATAGTTCATATACTACTAGTAGATATTCAAGATTATGATTCAACCAAAGAGGCTTCATAGGATTTGGAGTATTTTTCTTTTATTGAAGCCATTTCTAGTTTGCAACTATCTAGTAATCAAATTTGAATCTGCAAGTAGGGTCTATAGATCCTAGTTGACTTGTATCAAAGGTTATAGATCAATATTTAGAAATGTGGTTGATTCGAATTGGTTTCATATCATTTCCATTTATTTTGAAATATGTGTGCAAGTTTGAGTTTCTAATTACTATCATGTAGGATTAAATTTCCAAATACTTCCTACAAGCTCACATGGACTAAGATCAATACCTACAGATAGGTATTGGGAAATATGGTTTAACAATAAGAGTTCCATAAAAATTTTGATTATAGATTTGAGTTTAATAAAATCCTATATGGCAATTGCCCAATTAACCATATAGGTAAATAGCATTTATTTTAAAAGGTTCAAAAATGAGATCTAATGCTACAGGAAGATGGGTATCACTAATTATGAATTTCTAAAGTTGGATTTATATTTTTAGGAATTTTATTTGAATTGATATGAATTTTCTAAGGTGGAAAAGCTCCTGTTTTGCTATTTTTACTGCAGCTACTATGTAATTCTAATTGTGTTGAAACCACTTTTATTGGATAGCTTATGTTCTAAGGTTTCCAGAACATTTTCATTTGCTAGATTTGGATCGGTAGATCTCCGGGAAAATTAAATATACTAAAGCATCTGAATGAGTTTTTTCAAAAATCGGAAATCTAATATCCCTTTTTTTTTATCCGGGCCGGACACACAGACTGAGCTGGGCCGGCCCACTAGGCTGCAGGCTGGCGGGTGAGCAAGAAAAAAAAGAATACCGGCCTGACCATGGGCCCGGCTGGTCAGAACTTAATGGACCGAATCGGTACGGGGTCATCTTCCTCGTGCTACAGGATCGAGCCTCACCGGCGCTCAGCAGGGGAACAGCTCGGAGGCGGGGCTCACCGGAGAAGGGTCGAGGAAGTCCGGCGAGGATGCAGGGCGGCGGAGGAGCTCCTCCTCTTCCACCTCCAGCAGGCACAGCGCCGGGGAAAGCTCAGAATCGCCGGGAACGGGCGGTGCTCTGCGGAGCGGTCGAGGTCGGCGAGCTCGACGTAGGGCACGGGAGAGAGGGAGACGTTGTCTAGGAGGGAGAGGGAGGTGAGGCGAATCTTTTCAGGGAAGAAGGGAGGTCCTTTTATAGGCGGAAGAGGGAGCACGAGGCGAAGGGATCTGCGGCCAGAGCGCGGCCGGTGTTGGCTACAGAAGGGACGCGGCGGTCGGGGCTTTCGGCGGAGGGCTGCGGCATGCTGTGGGGTGCTGCTGGCGCACCTACGGGCTGCGGGGTGGTCTGGTGCAGAGGGGGCAAGGAAGGGGGGTCCGGGTTGCTCTTCCTCTTCTCCTCCATGGCTCACGGCCGTGGCCTGGGCAGGGGTGGCTGGGGATCGACAGCAAGACACTCTAGGAGAGGCAGGGACACTGTGGGAAGGACAGAGAGGGGGCTGGCTACTGGTCCTTGTACTCATTTGCAACTTTGCAGATTTCTGCCCACCATGTGTTTATTGAAATGCCCGAAAGAATTCAAATTTTGAATTTTTGTAATCTGCCACCGTGGGTTGTCAAGATATTGGATAAGGACTCCAAACATATTTTTGTTATGAAGAAATATATTGTTTTGCAAAAATCTTATTTCAATTTTGAAGTATGGTTTCTGTTTCAGATTCAAACTTTGGACAGATTTTGAAAGAGGTTAGGGTTTGAGTTTTTGCTGGAAACTTCTTGGTTGAGTTAGTATGTGATATGGTCAAGCTCAACTAACTGACCATACCTTGGCTTGAGTTACAGATTTCTTATTCTAAGGGTCCAAAGTAGGGTAGTGGTTAACTTTTTCTAGATCACCTTTTCTTCTCTTTTTCTTTATTTCTCTTGCTTCTGGTTCTTTTGATCTTTGTGGTTCTTCTCTAATGCTTCTATTGGTTAAGTTTGAATTAACTAAACATTGCCCAACAAATTAAAACCCACATGAAATCATAGAACACATGTATTTAAAAATACTATGCATGCATGCACTATGAGTGAAAAATATTTAATTGGTCCAAAAGTGTTGGTTTTCTTGGAGATGAGATGGAGTTGGGAATGACCTCTTATTTGAATTCAAACTTTGGTAGAATATTAAATAGAGTTCCAAGTTGATTTTTGTTTCAAACGTTATTGTATTTGATTCTTTGTAACTTGTTCTTAGTTGTGGTGGAGAGATGCATGATGGTCCAGTTCAAGAATTTCTTAGTACAAAGGGGGTAAAGTAGTGTAATCAGTAATATTTTGAAGATCACTACTTCCTCTTTTCTTACTTAGGTTTTTGTGTTGCGGTTTACTTTCTTGATTCTTTCTATTTGTTTGTGATTGCTTGACTTAATTTTTGGTTTGGCCATTGACCCAAATGGGTTTAGCATGTAACCATACACAAAATTTAATAGGGAGAAAACTATTTCAATTTCACAAAAATCCTTATTTAAAAAATTGGGCTCAAAGGATTTGTTTTAAAACCCTTCTCATACTATTTTTATTTGAAGCATGGGAGCAAACGCTCAAATTCACAGGTTTTTAAAAGACAAGAAATTAATCTTGTATTTAAAATAAAAGTTTTTGTTGTCTCCAAAATTTGGTATTTTAATAAATCCATTTATTTCTATTTTCCAAAAACTTGGGGTGTTACATTTTGCGTGATTGCATACTGTAAATACTTGCTAGTGACGATAGGTCAGATTTTTCTGAGATTGTATGATTTTCTAGTAGGATTATCTCTAAATAATTAGATATTTTCACTACGAAATTCGTAGAATATTATCTGTTAATCAGAAAATTGCAAATCCACTTTTGTTGGGTTTGTATTGCTGATATCTACCTTTACGTAACTTAATTTCTGGCTGGATGTTCCTATAACTATGATAGAGAATTAGTGTACTTATATGGTTTTATTGCTTTTAGAAATTGTTTAAAAATGAAAATAAAATGGTCTGAACCAAAAATCACTTTTCTCAAAACCCCATTGGTCATTGGTACCTGTGAATGAGAAGTGTCCTCCTTGTTTTCTTATATTTGATATATGTCTATTTGTGCTAAGTCCTAGTGCGGGAACCCTATTTAAAAATAGGGAGATAATTGGAAGATTGATATTGTTGAATTGCATCCCTGTAGGATAGAATATTTTCACCTTTCCTCTTTGGTTGTGTTGGAAGTTGTTTGTTGAGTGCTTGTCCCCTTGCATGCTTGAGTGGTGATTAAATGTTTCCCTTTTATTTCGCGGCGTTAGATTCGAATGCCACTAGAGAGGAAGAGGACTATCTCGAGAGTGCTTAAGAAGAAGAGGAGCACTCGAGTTTCCAAAAGAAGAAGCCCAGGGACATAGCTAATCAAGGCAAGCCATCTAAACTTGTTGCATATCTGATCCCAATTTTACTTATTGCATGATTTATTACTGTTTATGAAAATGCATTGTTTTATGTTGCTATTGCCCTAAATAGCAATTGTTGGCGACTGGGCTCCGCAAGTCAAATGATATCATCCTCATGGATGACCCCTATCTTGACACCTAATTATTCCCCAAAATTAGTGGTGTGATGGTTAGAATCATACCCTTTGGAAAACTTTGTGGTGGAGCAAAAACTCTAGGTTGGGAACACTCAAATGGGACTTTGAAAAATGATTTCAAAAACCTTGGAATAGTGCTCTATTCCAATGAAATGTTTTCAGGAAAATATGTTCTGGAAAATGGAGAAAAGGAGGAGGAGGATTTATGAAAAAGAGCATTGTGTATAAGTGTTCGCCAGACCAATTAACCTGTGCAACCACGATTACCCTGGCATGGGATGGGGCTTAGCTCGTAGTTTGTTTATTTTAGTACGGGAGTCTCATAACTATATAAGCGTATGCGGTACCCCGGAATCTGGATTGCCGCAAGTAAATGGGCAATAGTAAATCGGGATCCAGTGAGGGATTTATCCGGCCGGAAGACACTATGGGTCTCCTGACGTGGCACTGGGGTTACGCTCGAACATGGAGGTAGACTGCCAGGATGTGCCGGGGAGGTATCCATAGGGTAGATTCCTGTACCAAGGTAGCTAAACGAAAGGCTTTGATAGGGTGCTAGTCGTGGCATATGATGTTATGCGGGGAAGATGCCCACACGATGAGTATCAGGATGATTGTGGGTAAAGTGTACAACCTCTGCAGAGTGTAAAACTATTCAAATAGCCGAGTCCTCGGTCATGGACGGTTGGAATGGCCATCCTTAACCTATGTCGGTTTTGTTTTCTAAAAAGTGGTTTTCACAAAAATGGAGAAAAGTGCCGGATGGAGTACTCGGAGGGTACTGCCGTGGCACAGGTATGGTTCGGAGTACTTGTAGGGTACTGCCGAGGAAATTTAGATGGTCATGTGTGATTGACCTGAATGGAGATGGTCACGTTCGATTGACCTGGTTTATAAATGAAAAAGGGTTTCTCCCTTCCTAGAGATTTTACTAAAAAAAATTATAAATGTTTTTAATAAGGATATAGAGATGTCATAGAACATGGTTCTGGACATGCTATATCGACACGAGAAAACTATGTTTTCAAAGAAAATAAACTAGACTAGAGCCTTTCCTTGCTACAGCCAAACTGCATATTGTTCTCTCCCCTTTAGATGGTTTGCGAGTACAATTCAAAATGTACTCATGGCTTTGTCCCTGGCTATTAACTTGGTCAGACTTTGGAGAAGACAATACGAAAGGAGAAGGTGGTTATGATGACGCTGATGCGAACTAGGAACGTCTCCCAGTTAGTTGCCTGTAGGGTAGTAGGCATGATGTGGGTCATCTACGCTGTTTGGTATCCGCTGCTTAGTTGTAAACTTGCCCTGCGTGGCATTATCAGTCTTGGTCATGTGACCAATTGTAAGACTTTATTTTGGTACTGTAATGGATGATGTAATTCTGTTATCAACTCAGATATGTTGATGCACGACACACTGATCATGGGATCGTGAATTGTATGCATATCGGGTATTCCGGATGGGCAATCTGGGGTCCCCACAGAGTTGGTATCAGAGCCATCCTGACTGTAGGAGACCTTAGTTAGCATGGGCATTTGATAGGAAAGTAGTACCTTGGATAAAACTAATTTCAGAGTTTATTTCCCTAATTGACCAATACAGTGGCTGATACTCCTCTTGTCTCTCCAAAACTTCTAATCTTACCTCTCTGATTACCAAATAATTTTAAAGATTCTACTCTCTTATCTCATCCCCTTCAAAATCTAAATACTGGACGTTGTACCCCGAAAAGACCTGAAGTTTAGTAGCACAAGATGGAACAGGTATTCAAAAGGACATCTTCAAACCTCTCCATTTGCAAAGGGATAAAAGTTTTGACAAATATTTCGCCTTTGGTTGACACCAACTGCTCTGTCAAGAAACTGACCTTGTTCCTCCCTGGACTCGCACTTTTGCAGTCACCAAGGACCAAGTACTTAGTTGCTTGACTAGTATTTATTAGGTTTGTCAGGCGAGTATGCCACCAATGGCACACTTCAGCAATCCCTTTGAAGACATCACAACCATGTGATGTGATACAAGAAGACTTACAAATCCGCACTTCCCAAATCAACATCAACGGCTCGACGACTGCCATCAAGTTTCTGCTAAAGCGAGAGTCAAGGAGAATGGAGAAATCAACAACTATGGCCAACCATGACCCTAGGATGAATAGGACTAACCCCAAATATCGCTCGTTGTTAGGCATCGTTGGTACTTGAAGTACCTCGTGTGATTTCTGCAATTGTTTGTTGTTTACCTTGTGTGTTCTTGATATTGTTTGTAGTTGCTCTGTGTGTTTTTTGAGAGTGTATTGTTACCTTGTGCATGTGCTTGTTTTGGCCTATCGGCCTTACAAACCCCTCTAGCATGTAAAACCCCAAATAGAAAAAACCTCCCTAAAGTGTGTTTCCCTCTCACCCATTTGCATCAGCTCGAGTAGCATAGGTAAGTTCAAAGTAAAATTCTAACTCTAACATTGATAATAGTGGATTATAACTCTTCCCGCAACACTTACCCAAGATCAGGCGCAACAAGTTTTGCCATGTGTTCATGCTCCATGAAGACCTCTCCATATCGTCAAGGGGGCAGAAGATAGACCCGCTTGGACTACAAAATATTCCTAGAAGACAATGACTTCACTGACATAGGTTCCATTTTAAGAGGGAGTCCCGCTAACTTTGATGATACTCTATTAACACCCCCAACACTTTCTAATCTTCTAACAAGCCAACTAACATTGAGCATAATAGTGTCAAAGCCAAGCCTAACTTTCATATTCAACACGTTATCGCCACTTGAAGCCGAAGACTCACGTGCTTGATCTCCGCTAAGCAAATGGAAGCCTGGAGGCTCTTCAAGATCCAGCCCTCGACTCGCCTTCACCAAAGAAGAACATTCATCTCTAGCCTGAGATGACTCAGAAGAATACTTCCAGTTAGGACTAACATTTCCCTGCTAGTTAGGAAGCGTAGAGAGTTAAGTCTACAGATTTGAAGTACCTAGCAGGACCAAAGCTCAAGCGCCATTATCTACAACCTCTATAGCACTCCAAGCTCAATATAGAAGGGTCTACACCAATATCAAGATTCAAGGTGCAACACCAAGATTTGAAGATTCCATCAAGCTACTCGAAGGAAGCGACAACCCCAAGCCAGCGAGAGCTACCAGAGAAGCCTCAACTTTTCAAGACCTCAGCTCCGAGATGATGACCTTCTGACTTTTGAAGAATCTTTACGGGCACACTAGGTAGCCTAACCACACTAACCTTAGAGACATCTCGATGAGGTTTCGACAAGGTACTCTCGGCAACATCAACTCTTCCGCCATCAACTTCAGCAAATAAAGACGATCTACATCTTCAGCAAAAGCAAGTCTTCGACGCAGCTTAAAGTATCATCGGTGAGTTAGAAGAGCAACCGTTGAAGGCTAACTCTAACGTAGTCTCTACACCACTCTTGTACTATGCTTAGGAATCTCGGGACGAGATTCTTTTTAAGGGGGGAAGATCTGTAACACCCCAACTTTTGAAACCATGTTTAAGCAGAGTTTAGTAATGCAAAAATGAGGACCAACAAAAACTTTTTGTGCTAAATCAAATCAATGAAGTCTCTTTCATGTCTGCCTTGGTTGTGGTGTGATTGTTGCTTGTGTAAGTTGCTTGTTGAACCAGATTGTGAAACAACACAATCCTTGTGCCCTTGAGATCATGTGGTTAGCAGTGCTACTAGATATGTGGCAAAAGCATTATCGTGGCAACTGCTCCCTTTTTTAAATGATTTAACTTTTCTAAAACAAAGAGCCAAGATTTATTTTGACATAAAGGCTTTTCCAAACTAAGCACTTACAAACCTATAGGGATCTATACCTTGGTATGATCCCACTATTTTGTGAACTCTTATTTTACAAAACATTTTACAAATAGGTTTCAAAACCTCTTGTGAGCACTTCATAAAAAATAGGAGATGTTCTTGTTTCCCTTGTTTCCTGAAGATCTTTAAAAATATTTACTCCCTTATTTAAAATCCTTCTTAAAACCTTACCATGACATGATCATCTTTGAGCTTCTGTTCCCAATTACTTCTTGGTATGCTAGGGGTAGTTTGCATTGACTTCGCTTGATCTGTGTGTGATGAATTGACTTGTGTGACTCCTAATGTGTGCTTGATCTACAAATAGGCATGTGGCCCAACTTATCCAAAACACACCAATTTATATAATGGCCAGTGGGGTTATGCTTACAAAGTGTTTTCAAATTATTTTCCAAATAAAACCTCTTTTAAATATTTTCTCCTCTATCAACTTTAAAACTCTATTTCTTATGAAAGGAGTATTTTTTTTAAAAAAACAACACACAAGTTTATCAAAAATCAGAAATGAGGATACCTCTATGTGTGCCATCATTTCATTTCACAGCTATCTTTTATAAAAGTATTTTAACAACTTCTTTGCATGTTTTCAAAAGTAACAGAAATGGGAAGATACCACTTTGGTATTATTCTTATCTCTAAAATTATGGGAATAGTACCCAGGTTTATAAAAGTGATTGTGGCTATTTTGTTTCTCCAACCCCACTTGGCCATGCACAACTTTTCTTTGCAAAATCATCATTTGTCTCTTATCCGACTATGTGACCAGACCTTATCCTAAAATCATATATCTTGATCTCCAATTCAACTAGATTTCCAAGATCATCCTCAAATAATTAATCTATCTCTCCCCTTTTTGAAATGGTTATAATTCTGATACCCATTTATATTGACTCGGTTGACTAGTAGCATGAGGTTAGTTTCTTATGTTACTAGTTTGATGTTTGTTCTCAATTTTAATCTTGTCCCTGAGGATTCTTTAGAAAGACTCAAAAACTCATCCACCCAAATCTCTGAAGTCAGCCAAAGGGAGCAACCCGAAACTTCAAATTTGAGTTTCCTTTCAAGTATCCAAAAACCCTAAGCCTCCTCCTTCACTATTTCATCTCCAAAACTATTTATTTGTTCTATAAAATGTTTTTAGAAATCTCCACTCAAATAAAATTGTAAAGGATGATTAATATATTATATCACTCCTTTTCCTTCAAAAACAGTTTTTGTAAAATTTGTTTCTTCTTTTAAGAAAAAGCATGATATTGGCAACTATGCCATTTTATGCATTTTTTTAGCATCTTTTAATTTCACAAAAATTCTTCTAGGCTATCTTATGCAAGTAGAATCCTTTAAACTCACAATCTTGCTTTGTTTTTTTTCAAAAAATTCAAACGCTAGTTCAAATCAAAAATCTAATCACATCTTTCATGTAAACCAAGAGTGATAAAATGTGCTCCAAAAGTTCTAAAGGATTGGCATGGCTATGCCTAATCCCATGACCACCACTCTGATCTATCTACCCTTTCTTGTAGTGTACAAAATTTTGAGAATGCAAATCAGTAGTATACTCAACCGAAGCATGCACCTCACTTCTATATCACTCTATAATCTCTATTCCTCTAGCAGATGAAGTGTCAGAGGAGTAGCATCGACCCCTCCTGCACCCCCTCTCTTTCTCTAGTCGAAGCCCTGGCCAGCTACAGTGCCATTTTGTCCTATTCGGTTGGAAGAAAGATGAAGGACCCGATTCAAATCTTGGACAAGATTTTGTGCCACACCTCTCTTATTGCCCACCTCGTTGCTGACCCCCAATACCATCCTCTACCCTCTTCAGGTTAGCACCACTGCCCCACGTGCCAGTAGCCCATGCTAAGGCCACTGCCCTCCCTCTCTCTTCCTTCCACCACAGCTTGTCACCGCCACACATGGGCAGATGAAGAAGAGAGCTCCTCTTTCCTAGCTACCTCGCCACAAGCCTCCACTATCTGTCCCTAACCAAACCAGCACACCCTCTTGTCCTTGTACTTTTCTTATTAGCCGCATTCGTCCGTGCTCTGTGATCCGACCCAGCGTCGAGCACCTGGCGGGCGTAGAGTCATCGTCTCGCCTCCATGCCGACCGACCTTCCCCGGGCAAAGGCTCTCGCCAGGGACCTAGACTTGCCTTCCTCAACAAGATGGCGCGGTACGAGCCCTTCTATTTGTCCCCTTCCTTCTGGCCACTCTCGCCGCGCACCCCGGCCAGACAGCGAGCGCCACATCTCGGTAGTGCATCGGCCTTCTCCTAGTTAAAGCGCCCGAGAGCCTCCACTGTCGTCGTGGTGAAACAACATATGCCATAGGATGGCTTAAATGGGGGCCGAACTAGATGCTGGAGGATTCGGGAGAGGGGAACGAGCTAAAAAGCACGACAGAAAGAGGCACTGATCTACCCAGGTTCGGGGCTCTCGTAAGGAGATAACACCCCTACTCCTGCTCTACTGATTGTATATTTGGGTCGATGTAGTACACAACAATGGTGCTTCCAAGCTCTCTGCTAGAGAAGGAAGATGTACTGCTAAGTGTAGGAACACCGAGTGACCAACCAACCCTTTACCAGGGCTCCCTATGCCACCTTATATAGTGGTGGCCAGGGTTACAACGGTCATACAAGACCACAAGACACGGGCTACACTCCAAACAGGAGCTGGTGACGATGGCAGAGACCCTTGACTTCGCCCCTGATTGCTCTCGATGGGACGCCATATCCCTGTACCTTGTACCTCTTGAACTGTTGCCTTACCTCTGTGCGGTAAGCTCGTACTTGTGCACAGTGAGGGTAGGTAACCTCCACTGTGCACCCTGCCATCTTACTCTGCTACCATGCTTGGATGTTTTCTTCCTTGATTGTAGGTATGTGACACCTTGGTTGACTTAAGTATCCCGGATATGACCGTTGGCCATACCCAGGACTTATATGCCGGACCAACGACCTACGAGGGTCGGGTAATCCGGCCTCCCCTGCTCCTGCACAACACACCAAATGGTTAGGCCGGCATATCTAAGTATATGCCGGCACACATATACCAGTATTCCGGCTATACCGGCATATCCAAGTATTAGCCGGGATACACACATATGCCGGCCTGGCCGATGCTCTCATATTCCGGCCAGGCCCTTTCTTGATAACTCGGCACAAGTCAACCATAGACTTTGTGTCTTTCTAGTCACTTGACCCTACCGGGGGTTATCCCCCCGACACTAGTCCCCGAAGCTGCCGAGGTTCCCCAGTCATAGCTGTGGAGCCTCGACAGGTTCAACATACCTTTCTTCATTATGTCCCGGTGATCAGATTATATCCCGGCCTCTGTTCCTGTTCCAAAACTTATTCCGGCCGGTCCCGAGGGTATTCCGGACGGAACATATACATCGGGCAATTAATCCGACATATAGACGAGTCTTCCTCTAGAAGCCATGCCTGACAGCTTTGCATCGAAACTTGTAACTACCCTGCCACCTCGAACGGTCACCCACGATGTGACGGTTCACAGTGCAGTTACTCCTCGCCATCATTGCGTCATGGCACGGTTACCGGAACCGCCGCCCCACTCCGTGCCGCCACGTGGCGACTCTCTGCAGGAACGGTCGGGGGAGTGGAACACTCCCACGATCCCCACGACCCTGCCTCTTCGGTATAAATATGGGGTGGGGGTAAACTTCTCTTTTTACCCCCCACCATCGTCTTCCTCGCCTGCTCCTTTGCCTCCTGCGCTCCACCGCCGGTCCGAAGAACAGCATCTCCGCCGCAGCCGTCCTGCTCCCCGCCGACGCCGACGCTCGACGGCGCCCTGCATCTCCGTCGACGACGCCACCGCTGCCGCACCGTTCCTCCGCGACATTGCAGGGAGATTGAAACTCTTCCTGCACGCTCGCCGCCGCTCCATCGTCGCCGGCCAAGCTCCGGTGAGACCTCCCTCTGTTCTTCCTCTTTGATGCTTCTTCATAGCTTCTCATTGGTAGCCATATCCGCATAGATCTAGTGCAGTTCCTCTCTGGATTCGACTAGCATTGCTAACAGCGCTCACAGGTGTTCTTCCTTAGAATTTTTACCCTTATTTGTTTCCTGTTTGAACTGGCTCGGTAGATCTTTGATTTCTGCTAACCTTGGGGAGAGTGGTATGCCGGAGAGACTAACCTCCCTCTTTTCTCCGGCCTTGATAGGAATATCATCACGGGACTCCGGCTCTCACGCCTTGTCCCGGCCACTAAGATGGCATCTTCAAGCATGACGGGCACCTCGGCCTCTGAGGAAGATACCTCGGCCCGAGCTCAAGGACGCTCCGGCTGGGAGGGGTCGGAGGTTACTCCGGCCGAGATATCCTGGGTCACCTCCACCAGGAGAGTCCCGGAGGGCGTAGCATGCCGGCTACCAGCAGGAGAAACTGTGCCGGCACCTGAACCTGGCGAACGCGTCGTCTTCATCGCCCACTTCGAGCGTGGCTTCGGCCTGCCGGCATCGGACTTCTTCCGGGACTTCCTCAACACCTACGACCTACAACCTCATCATATCCCGGCCAATGCCGTGATGATCCTCTCCGCCTTCGCTGCTTTTTGCGAGGGCTATGCCGGCATAGAGGCCCTTACTCAAGGCTGGGCGAAGTACTTCCAACTGCGGAAGCAAGTCGTCCAAGAGCCGCCCCGGAGCAAGGACGACCCGCCGGAGACGGCCCAGGAAAAGAAGGACCGCCCCATGACCCTCTGCGGCGCGGCCACCATCATGTCCCGAAAGGGCTCGGACTTCCCCAAGGTGGAACTCCTGGAATCTTGCAAGAAGTGGCAGAAAAGCTTCTTCTACGTCAAGAACACCACCGACGAGGATCTGCTCAACCTGCCGCCATTTGTGGACGAGCCACCCTTGGCTATGACGAACTGGACCTACAACTCGAAGAACTCGGTGATGCCGGTGAATGCGCTTCACCGGGTTAAGGGCGAGCTCCTGGATGCCGGTCTTACTCCTCAAGACCTGGTGGCCTGCTATATAAGCCGGCGCGTCTCCCCTCTGCAGCGCCGGTCGCACAAGATCTGCCAGATGAGCGGGCCAATGGACCCCAACCGGCACTCCACACACGAGCTGACTCCGGCCGACATTCTGCGCCGGATTAAGGATGTCTGCAAGTCCTCTCAGGCCACTTTTGCCTGGGGGCTAGAACCATACAGCCGGGATAGGCCCGCCCCAACGGTAAACCATCTTATCCGATACATAAAGTCCATGTCCGGCACATAGATACTTAAGCCGACACATGTCTGTTTGCCGACACATATCATATTGATCCGACATACCTCTTCCACCGGCATATTTCCTTGTCTGAATACTTGACTTTGCTGTTTATACAGAAATTCAGCTTCCAAGCCATGGAAAACTCCCGGATCAAGATCGCGGCGGACCGCACTGTTGCGGATGTTGAAGATCCGGATCATTGGGATAAGCTTCCCAGGAGCACCCGTGCTGCAGCTGCCATGGGTAAGGGCTCTTCATCCCGGCATTATACTCAAGACCGGAGTGAGACTGATTCTGACGAGGAGATCCTGCTGTACTATGACCCGATGCCACTTGCGTACGCCTTTCCAGAAACACCTATTGCTTACGAGTTTCCAATGCCGTCCTCAGCTATCCCGGACGATATGGTTATCGACGCCGCCCCTCTGAACCAGGGACCTCCTTCCACCGGCGGACGTGCCGGCCGGAAGCGAGGGGTGAAGCCCCAGTCCGACACACCTCAGAAGTCGAAGAGGCAGAAGGTCGGCATGCCCATAGCGAAGAAACCGAGACCTGTCGCCGCGGGGTAAGTTCCTTCTGCTTGTTTCATTTCCGACATATCTCTTGCTTGCATTATTGACTTGGCGTTTTTTCTCTTTCAGAGCTCGTCTTGCGCCGGAACAAGCTTCTGGCTCGAGTGGCGACCCGAAAGTTACCAAGCCCGCGGCCACTGCTACCTCCGACATACCCTCTGCCAGCCACACGACCTCCCCGGCGCCGGCATCCTCGCCTGCGCCCGACAAGACCTCCTCCCCGGCGAAGGACGTTCCTCCACCGGAACAAGACACCTCTGCCCCCGACGTCCACATGGACTCGGGGGCTCAACAGGAACCTCCGGCTCCTGATGTCCACATGGACACAGGAGCCCACCAAGAAGCACCAGACTCCGGTGCGCCCACCAGCGACGCCGGCACAACTGAAGACGCCGGAGCAGACATCAAGGGTAAAGGCCCTTTAGTGCCGGAAGTCCGGACTATTCCGGATCCTGCCTCTGCTGGCCAAGATGCACCGGCCGCACCGGAACAGCCCGTGCCCAAAACTCCTTCTGCTGAAACGACTCCTGCACCGGCCAAGACCACGGCGCCGGCCAAGACCTCTGCCCCGGCCAAGTCCGGCACATTGAAGATCCAGCCGACCAAGTCCGGCACTCCATCCGCCGCCACTGCTCCTCCTAAGGCAACGCCTCGGACCAGTTCTGCTCTGGCCCTGCATCTTGGCAGGGCAGCAGCCCGGCCTGGCTACCGGCGCAACTTCTTCGACACGCCAGAACTTGAGGGCATCATCCCCCTGGTGACAAAGAGTGACCAAAGCCTCGGGTCTCTCAAGGAGCGCTGCGAGAAATGGAATGACGCCGGCTCCCTGGACACAGCTGAATCCAAGAAGAAGAAACAGGCCGAAGCTTCGGCCACCGGCAACCCAGCTGATATCCTGGCCGCTAAGCCCATTCCTATTGCCTGCGAACTTCTCAGTCTTCAGCAACGACTTCATCATCTGGCCGATGCCACCAACGTAAGTCCTTTACATATAGATATCCCCAGTCCCCGAAAATGTCGGCTGTCCGGGATACGGACATCCGGGATTTTCCAAGACCTTTTGCACTTAGCTGCTTTTGCAATTAACTTTCCGACATATGAGCTCGATTCGAGCTTCAAATCCTAGTCACTGAGAGCCGGGATAGGTGCGCAGCACCTGTGCCGGGTCTCTACAATTTCACATCTCAATTATTTTTCAAATCCTCCTGACCGAGATATAAGCTCGATTCGAGCTTCAAATCCTAGTCACCGAGAGCCGGGATAGGTGCGCAGCACCTGTGCCGGATCTCCTATAGCATAAATAGTTCGTATAATCTTCAACTGTACTGGCATGCTTTAGTTATCTCATATCCCTTCAAATCCTAATACTTTTGCAGCGCATGAATAACGCCCGTGCCGACATGTTCCATGACTTGGTATGTGAGCATCGGAAGCTTTCCGACGCACACAGCAAGCTCCAGCTGGAACTGTCCCAGAAAGGTAATTTCAGCCGACATACCTTGCCCTTCTCAATAGTCCTCTGGCCGGTACATCTTAATATGCCGACACCTAATCTTTGTCTGACATTTGGCAGCTGGTGCCGAAGCACAAGTCACCGAGCTTACCAAGAGAGTGAAGGAACTTACTGGTATGCCGGATCCTCTTAACCTTGAACTAATCCTTCTGTACTTCAAATCCTTTAATCTTTTCACTGTTTTCTTTCTTCAAATCCTTGTTTTGACTTCAAATCTTTTTAGACGAGAAAGCTGCACTGGAGGCACGCCACCAGGACTGTGTGTCCTCAGTGGATGTAGCCAAGCAACTGGACGACCGGGATGCCAGTCACAAGGCCGAGGTTGAGCAGCTGAAGGGCCGGATCACCGAGCTTCTGGACGAAAAGGAACAGAGGGAGGGCCTACTAAAGAAAACCCAGTCCCTGCTTGTCATCTCCGAGACTGATGCCTCCAACGCCCACGCTGAACTGGATAGCCTGAAGGAGCAGGCCACCAAATGGGAGGTTACAGTTGCACAGCTGAATGCCGACCTTGCCAGTAAGCTTCAAATCCTTTCCCTTTATCCTTCCCGACATAGTGTAATTCTCTCCGGCATATTCTCCTTTTGCTAACATTGTTTCTATTCCTCAGACATGTTTCCCGCTTCCGTCGTAGACGTTGAGAGGGCTTTGCAGTTGGATCGAGAAAACCGGGGTGTTCCGGTTGACTCGCCCAACTGGGACATGTCGGAGCAGCTGTTGGCTCTGCAGTCCCGGAAGAACGCCATGACGCTCTATACTGAAGAACTCTTCTATGGCGCCCAGGAGGCATTCTCTGCCCTCTGGCCGGGACAAAGGACTCCCACTGATCCTGTCGACCTCGGCAACGATCTGCAGCTGGCCAAGGTTCGCCTCCGGGAGTGGCGAGATTCCGGCGCGAGGGTTGGAGCTGACGAAGCTCTCAGCTACTTCTTGTCCTGGTATGAAAAGGCTGACTTGGAGACTTTGCGCACTGTGCGCGAAGGATCCATCTGGACCACGGATCCGGAACACATCCGGCGCCGACGGGAGCTGGCCCACAGCTATGTGGACTATGCCGACACCGACGCCTTCGTTCGGGATATCCGTGAGCCGGAGAAGAAGGACGATGCCGGGACATCCGCCGCTGCTGAGGGCTCCGACTCCAGCCAGGATGAAGATGAAGCTGAAGAGGCCGACACTGATGTCCCGGAACAGGCATCTGCCCCGGGCGGAGGTGATGGCTCCATTCCATCTGCTGGGTTCGGCACTCCTGAAGCCGACATCTCCACCGCCACTGCTCCACCAGCCGGCGCCTCTGCTTCTGCCGCTGCTCCTTGACTTTGTAGCACAAACACTTTAAGTTTTATCAGATCCCCGGTATGCCGGGTGCAGATGTAATATACACGTTTAATTTCCTTTGGTTTGCTTCCTGAACAAGTTTTATCTTGGTTTGCTTGTTACTAATGCCGGATCATCTTTTGGCTAAGTCACCGAGTTGTTTTCCTGTATCCTCAATTTCACAACCTTGGCTGCTTGTCTACCTCAATTGGCTTTCGACGTATGAGTCTCAAGGTTGCTTCCTCGAACATACAGTACTTTAACTTTGAGACTTAGACTTCAAATCATCCGACACTTTAAATTTTAACTTTAGCTTTAACGAAAATGTCGGTTCGCTTGCTTTGTATTTCCTTAGCCGTTTTCCATGTGTAGACAATCTCCGGCATCTACTCTTGCTAGCCATGAAGCCGGGTTTCGGACAGCAGCTGAGTCGAAGAGTGGCCTTTGGTGCCGACACATTACTAGGCCGACATAGGAAACATTCAAATAAAGCCAGCCGGCATATAACAAAAAACTGTAAATAAACAACAAATATACCTCGGAGCTAGTTACCCGGCTTCTTCGGGATGCCGGTATTTCATTCATTAGTCTTGTGCCGGCACAACACGCCGGCATACAAAGGAAAATATGGAAATACATACATTGTGTTGCTCAGGAGTAAAAGGGGCGCAGTAGAGCTATGTTCCATGGCCTCTTGGTTTCTTCTCCGGACCTGTCCGCCTTATTCTTCTTGGGGTCCTGCGCATCTATAAGATAATAGGCATCATTGTGCAGAGCTCTGCTCACAATGAATGGCCCCTCCCATGGAGGAGTTAACTTATGCCGGCCTTCTGTTCCTTGCTTTAGCCGGAGTACTAGATCTCCCTCTTGAAATCTCCTTGGATTTACCTTCTGCGCATGATAGCGTCTGAGGTTCTGCTGATATACTGCTGTTCTTGACAGAGTTATTTCCCTTGCTTCCTCTAGCAGATCAACATCATTTTCTCTGGCTTCTTTAGCCTCTTCCTCAGTATATAGCACTATTCTTGGTGCATCATGTATTACATCTGTTGGAAGCACAGCTTCTGCTCCATACACCAGGAAAAATGGTGTGTAGCCTGTTGATCTATTTGGAGTTGTTCTTAAACTCCACAGCACTGCTGGCAGCTCATCTAGCCAACATCCCGGAGTTTTCTCCAGGGGCTCTATCAGCCGGGGTTTTATGCCGGATAATACTAGCCCATTCGATCTCTCTACTTGGCCATTGGCACAAGGGTGGGCAACCGACGCAACGTCCAGCCGGATTCCCACTTCCTCACAAAATCTGGCAAATGGCCCTTGGGCAAAGTTTGACCCATTGTCAGTGATGATGCTATGAGGAACACCATATCTCAAGATTATATCCTTTAAGAATTTCACTGCTGTGTGACCATCACACTTGCTTATGGGCTTCACTTCAATCCACTTGGTGAACTTGTCCACCATGACCAGGATATGGGTCATTTTCCCTCTGGCCGGCTTAAAAGCCCCGACCATATCCAGGCCCCAAACAGCAAAGGGCCAGGTTATTGGGATAGTTTTCAGGGCAGATGCCGGCTGATGAATCTGGTGGGCATATCTTTGACACCCATTACATTTCCGGACCAAGTTTTCTGCCTCTTGCAGTGCCGTTGGCCAATAGAAGCCATGCCGGAATACCTTTGCCACCAATGCCCTGGACGAAGCATGGTGACCACACTCCCCCTGGTGAATTTCCCGGAGCATCTCCAGACCCTCCGTAGATTCGACACATCTCTGCAATACTCCGGTGGTACTTCTCTTGTATATTTCTTTGTTGATGATGGTATACGCTTTGGATCTCCTTATAACCCGGCGGGCCTCGGTTTCATCCGCCGGCACTTGACCATCCACCATGAAGTTCATGATAGGACGTGCCCATGAGGGCACTTCCCTGACAGTGAACACTGCCTGATCTATTTCCATCATTTCGACCGACACATAATCGATCTCCATGGGCTGCGAAGTCCCCGGGACTGAAGAATCAGTCCCCGGGTATGCCGGAGCAGTCCCCGGGTATACCGGCACAACCTCTTGGCACATTTTACCCTTTCCTTTAGTTTTGCTCCGGAATACTGTACTAACAGCATATGCCTGGCCCAGTCCCCGGGACTGAGGAAACAGTCCCCGGGTTATCCGTCCTGGCTCCGGCATCTATCTCCATTGGAACTGCTTCGTCTGGACCTGGCGGGACATAAATGGAGGATGACTCTGGCGAGGGTTTGATCGATGGCTTCCTCAGATGCTCCAGCGAAATGCCGGGCGGGATTGAATCTCGGGAAGACCCAGCTTGGATAATGCATCGGCTGCATCGTTCTGAGCCCGGAGAACGTGCCGGAACTCACAACCTTCAAAGTAACCACTTAACTGCTGCACTAGGAAACGGTATGATGCCATGTTAGCATCATGCGCGTCCCATATGCCGGAACACTGCTGAATCACTAAGTCAGAATCCCCGAAGCACATAATCCGGCGAATTCCTATGTCCTTAGACACCTTCATGCCATGCACAAGTGCCTCATATTCTGCCACATTATTTGATGCTGCAAAGTGAATCTGCAGGACGTATCTCAGCTGGTCATTCTTTGGTGAACTGAGAACTATGCCGGCACCCAAGCCATGGATTGTCTTGGACCCATCGAAATGCATCCTCCAATAATTGGCATCTGGCAATGGTGGCTCATACTGTATCTCGGCCCAGTCAATAAAGAAATCAGCCAAGACCTGGGACTTGATTGTATCCCTCTTATCGTACTGCGGTGTATATGGTGAAAGCTCTATTGCCCACTTTGCTATCCGGCCGCTGGCATCTTTGTTGCCTATAATTTCCGAGATAGGGGCCTCGGCCACTACCCGGATTGGATGCTCTTGGAAGTAATGCTTGAGCTTCTTGGCCGCCATATAGACACCATAGGTCATCTTCTGATAGTGGGGGTAATTTTGCTTTGAGGTGGAGAGGACTTCACTCAGATAATATACCGGCCGCTGCACGGTTTTGCCTCCTTCCTCTCGCTCTACTACCACCACAGCACTGACAACTCGGTTGGTTGCCGCTATATAGAGCAACATTGGCTCCCGCGGCATCGGAGATGCTAATACCGGAGCTGTTGACAACAACTGTTTCAATTCTTTGAAAGCTGCATCTGCTTGCGTTGTCCAGACAAATGTGTCGGACTTCTTCATCAACTGATATAACGGCAGAGCTTTCTCTCCCAGCCGGCTTATGAAGCGGCTCCGGGATGCGAGGCACCCAGTGAACTTCTGTACTTCCCTCAAATCTGTCGGCGGTGTCGGGGGGATGACCCCCGGTAGGGTCAAGAGACTAGAAAGACTCAAGGTCTATGATTGACTTATGCCGGGTTATCACGGAAAGGGCCTAGCCGGAATATAGGAGCATCGGCCAGGCCGGCATATATGTATATCCCGGCTGGTGTCTGGATATGCCGGTATAGCCGGAATACTGATATATGTGTGCCGGCATATACTCAGATATGCCGGCCTAACCATCTTGTGTGTTGTGCAGGAGCAGGGGAGGCCGGATTACCCGACCCTCGTAGGTCGTTGGTCCGGCATATATGTCCTGGGTATGGCCAACGGTCATATCCGGGATACTTAAGTCAACCAAGGTGTCATTTCCCTACAATCAAGGAAGAAAACATCCAAGCATGGTAGCAGAGTAAGATGGCAGGGTGCACAGTGGAGGTTACCTACCCTCACTGTGCACAAGTACAAGCTTACCTCAGAGAGGTAAGGCCACAGTTCAAGAGGTACAAGGTACAGGGATATGGCGTCCCATCGAGAGCAATCAGGGAGGAAGTCAAGGTCTCTGCCATCGCCACCAGCTCCTGTTTGGAGTGTAGCCCTTGTCTTGTGGTCTTGTATGACCGTTGTAACCCTGGCCACCACTATATAAGGAGGCATAGGGAGCCGTGGTAAAGGGTTGGCCGTTGGACGTTGGTTGATCTCTCCTTACTCTCTCACTTCATAGTTCATCTTCCTTCTCTAGCAGAGAGCTTGGAAGCACCATTGTTGTGTACTACATCGATCCATATATACAATCAGTAGAGCAGGAGTAGGGGTGTTATCTCCTTACGAGAGCCCCGAACCTAGGTAGATCAGTGTCTCTTTCTGTCGTGCTTTTTAGTGCGTTCCCCTCTCCCGAATCCTCCAGCATCTAGTTCGGCCCCCATTTAAGCCATCCTATGGCATATGTTGTTTCACCACGACGACATTTGGCGCCCACCGTGGGGCAGATCGATATGCTGGGCGGAGTGTTCATTCGGACGGGGTCTGTGATAGCAGCTTCGGGAGTGCGCGTGGTCTCTGGCCTCGTCCAGAGGCTAGGCTCGCTCAGTTTCGTCAGTGACAACGCCGGTTGTCTCGGTGGCCGGCCGTTCCCCAGAGATGGCCGGATTATGTCTTTCGGTTCCCACGAGGTGTACGTGGGGACTGAGAGAATTTGCAGGAAGGAGGTGCTGGTGGCGTCGGATCCTCCGTCACATCGGCTGGCTCACGTTGGGCGTAGCGCTCGCTCAGTAGAGTCGGCTGAGGTGATGATGGCCGGCACATCCGTGCCGCCGGCGGAGGATGCCGGCAAAGCAGCAGCGGTCGGAGCTTCTCCTCCGGAGCCGCCGAAGGTCAAGAGGTCGGCGCGTCCTCCGTTGGAGCGTGTGGAGAACCTGGCCGGCACTTCCGGTGTGCCGGCTAGGGGCGAGGTTCTTCTTCCCATCATCGACCGGCTTCTCGAGCCGGTGCGATCCGGCGTTGATCTGGAGCAGACAAGGGAGATCCTGGAGGGATCTCGTCAGGCCCTCGTCGACGAGGCCCTGGCCATGAACCAGGAGCGCGAACGGTTTAACCGGCAACTCCGTGAGTATGAAGCAGCCCATGGTTTTACTCCTGTAGTAATCCGGCCTAGCCGGATAGAAGAGGTTAGAACTAGAGGCAGAAATCTTAATGCTGAGATAGGAAAAGATGCTAGAGATAAGAGTCATACTGCAACTAGTACTGTGCCTAAGGTAGTCTATAGTTCGCCAGTAAAGAACCTTAGAGCAGCGGCCGAGGTAGCTAAGGATTTATCTTGTTTATCCGGCGAAGCACTGCGTGAGCAGCAAGCCCGGCTTAACCAACTTTTGTCTGAAGCTACAAAGCAGCAGGAGGCCTTTAAGAAGGCAAACCCAGGTGCCGGGGCATCCCAGTACATTGTGTCGGCGGGAGGTGCCGGTGCGAGGTCGAGGGGCCAAGCCTCGTCCCCGCATCCTAGCGCCCGGCGTGCCGGAAGTGTGACCTCTGGCCGCAGGGACAAGCAGATCCAGGTGTACGATCCGGCTGCCGCCGGAAAGCAGGCGGTGGTGCAGAAGAGTGTCGGCCAGGCTGACAAATATGTCGGCCAGGCTGACAAATATGTCGGCAGCAAGAAGCCCGGCCAGAGTATGCCGGCCGGGCATGAAGCAGCAGCGGCCGTTGGTGGCCGGAGTAACAGTGCAGTCCGACGTCAGCAGCAGGGCGCCGGAGGTGCAGCGCAGCAGCAGGGTGCAGCTCATCCGGGACATCGAGAGGATGACGGCAATTCCGCCCTTGCCAGGGCGGGATATCAGCAGCAGCGTCAGCAAAACCGGCATAGTGAGCAGCATCAGCCGGAGCAGCAGCAGCAGCAGATGATCGCAGGCCCAATAGCATCCCGGCTCGGACCTCGGTCCTTGGAAGCCAATGATGCACGTTTCAAGCTGGACAAGCTCCACCAATCAGAGTTGGTGGAGAGGCAAGGAGCTCCGGGTCCTATGTGTTTCGGACCCCGGATTATGGGAGAGCCGGTGCCTTACTACTTCCAGCTCGCGCGTGGCGCGAGGACATATAATGGCAGTACCAAGCCGGAAGATTGGTTGGAGGATTACTCCACTGCGGTGAACATCGCTGGAGGAAACCTCAGATGGGCGGTACGATATGTGCCGCAGATGTTGGAAGGTCCAGCCAGGATATGGCTGAATAATTTGCCGGCCGGGAGTATCAACGGCTGGATTGATTTCGAAGAGCAGTTTGTGTCAAACTTTACCAGTACATACAAGAGGCCCAACCGTCCGCAGCAGCTGGCTAACTGCCGGCAAGGAGTGAATGAGACTGACCGTGACTATCTGACCAGGTGGTGCACGTTGCGCAATTCCTGCGAAGGAATCAATGAGCAGCAGGCCATCATGTGGTTCGCTCATGGGTGCCAGCATGGCACCATGCTGTGGCAAAAGCTTCAGAGGCAAATGCCGGCCACGCTGGCCGAAACAATCAAGATCGCTGATAGTTATGCTCTGGGAGATCCCAAGCAGCCCAGTCTCGATTCACAAGGACAGGGGCAAACCCAGGGGAACACCAGCAATGCCGGGAGATCAGGGCAGTTCTATCGCCCGGATAACCGGAATAAGAGGAGAGATGAGCGGCCGGATTATCGGTATGGCTCAGCACAAGTTGCAGCTGTGGAGGAAGAGCAAGGGGGCGCCGGCAGTAGCCAGCGTCCGAGATATGAGAACTATCAGCAGCAGCCGCAGCAGCAAGCACAGCCGTTCCAGAAGAAGAATGTCTGGACCAACAAGAATGCCGGCGGAGCCGCCGGCCAGAAGAAGCAGTGGCCGAAGTATACTGTGGGTCTTGCCATGGACAAGCCTTGTGTGTTTCACACATTCCAGCCGGGAAAGCCGGCAAACCATTTGACAAGGAACTGTTCGTGGCTGGACGACATATTAGCAGGTCGTGCAGGTCCCTGGGGACCGGCTAGACCCTCTGTCCCGGCAGCTCCATCGCCGTTGACAGGTGCTAATACAATTGCAGTCCCACCTAGGCCGGGTAATCCTGGGAATCAGAGCAACGCCGGAAATGCCGGCGTAAATCAAGTTGACCAGAGCTATAATCCGGAATATAACGCCGGAGGCCCAGGAGCGGGCCGGAATGAGTACAAGGAGTATGATCAGAGCTATATGGTCTTTGAGACCGAGAGAACAGACAAGCAGAGCTTGTACCGCCGGAGTCTGGAGGTGAATGCCGTTATGTCGGCTGTGCCAAAGCTGATGAGCTGGTCTGACCAGGCTGTTGGTTGGGACAGGGCAGATCATCCCCGGATCATGCCAAATCCCGGCGGATATGCTCTGGTGATGGATCCGACATTCGTCGGGCCGGCTAATAACGTGAGATTCAGCAAGGTCCTCATTGATAATGGAAGCAGCATCAACATCATGTATCGGGATACGATGGAGAAGCTGGGAATCAAGGAAAATATGCTGGAACCAAGCAAGACCACGTTCCACGGCATTGTGCCGGGACTTTCGTGTGCGCCGATGGGCAAGATCCGGATGGATGTCATGTTTGGCAGCCGGGATAACTGCAGGGTGGAAAACCTCATGTTCGAGGTGGTTGATCTGGAGAGCCCCTACCATGCTTTGCTGGGTAGACCGGCACTGGCCAAATTCATGGCCTCTACGCATGTGGCGTATCTGAAGATGAAGATGCCGGGACCCAAAGGGGTGATCACCATCATTGGTGATTACAAGCGTTCGATGGCATGTGCCACCGCCGGATCCAATCTGGCCGAGACTCTGATCATTGCAGAGGAGAGGAAGAGGCTCAAGCGAGCAGTGGAGATTGCTGAGACGGTCGTGGCCGGCAAATATATGCCGGGCATGACAAATCCCGGCGGCAGTGCTTGTTTTCAAGTAGGCAAGGAAGTCAAAAAGGTGCCTCTGGATGAAGCTTTCCCGGAGCGCCATGCCCTGGTTGGGGCAAGTCTGGATCCCAAATAGGAAAGCGAGCTCATCAGCTTCCTCCGTGAGAATCGGGATATCTTTGCATGGTCTACTTCGGACCTGCAAGGTGTGCCGAGGGAGCTGGCTGAGCACGCATTGCATGTGAGGCCCGATGCTAAGCCAGTGAAGCAGCCGCTCCGGCGGAATGCCGGCGATAGAAGGAAAGCCATATGGGAGGAAGTGGCCAGGCTCTTAGCCTCTGGCTTTATCAAGGAAGTACTTCATCCGGATTGGGTGTCTAATCCGGTTTTGGTGGAAAAGAAGAAAGATGAGCCCGTCATAGTGAAAGTATGGCGGATGTGTGTTGATTACACCAACTTGAACAAGGCATGTCCTAAAGATCCATTCCCGCTGCCTCGGATCGATCAAGTGATTGATTCCACAGCCGGATGTGAACTGTTATCATTTGTAGACGCCTATTCTGGTTTCCACCAGATCCCCTTGTTTGAGCCAGATCAAATAAAGACATCCTTTATTACCCCGTACGGGGCTTATTGCTATCTCACTATGCCGTTCGGTTTAAGAAATGCCGGCGCAACTTACCAAAGGTGTATGCAAAAGTGTTTGCACGATCAGATAGATAAAAATGTGCAGGTATATGTCGATGATATCGTCATAAAAACCAAGGAGAGCAAGACTCTCATAGATGATCTCCGGGAAACCTTTGGGAACCTGAGGAGATTCCGGATGAAGTTGAATCCGGCTAAGTGCACCTTTGGTGTGCCGGCGGGCAAGTTGCTCGGTTTCCTTGTTTCCAGCCGGGGTATTGAGGTGAATCCTGGCAAGATTCGTGCCATAGAAAGGATGAAGCCGCCGACAGATTTGAGGGAAGTACAGAAGTTCACTGGGTGCCTCGCATCCCTGAGCCGCTTCATAAGCCGGCTGGGAGAGAAAGCCCTGCCGTTATATCAGTTGATGAAAAAGTCCGACACATTTGTCTGGACAACGCAAGCAGATGCAGCTTTCAAGGAATTGAAACAGTTGTTGTCAACAGCGCCGGTATTAGCGTCTCTGATGCCCCGGGAGCCAATGTTGCTCTATATAGCGGCAACCAACCGAGTTGTCAGTGTTGTGGTGGTAGTAGAGCGAGAGGAAGGAGGCAAAACCGTGCAGCGGCCGGTATATTATCTGAGTGAAGTCCTCTCCACCTCAAAGCAAAACTACCCCCACTATCAGAAGATGACCTATGGTGTCTATATGGCGGCCAAGAAGCTCAAGCATTACTTTCAAGAGCATCCAATCCGGGTAGTGGCCGAGGCCCCTATCTCGGAAATTATAGGCAACAAAGATGCCAGTGGCCGGATAGCCAAGTGGGCAATAGAGCTTTCACCATATACACCGCAGTACGATAAGAGGGATACAATCAAGTCCCAGGTCTTGGCTGATTTCTTTATTGACTGGGCCGAGATACAGTATGAGCCACCATTGCCAGATGCCAATTATTGGAGGATGCATTTCGATGGGTCCAAGACAATCCATGGCTTGGGTGCCGGCATAGTTCTCAGTTCGCCAAAGAATGACCAGCTGAGATATGTCCTGCAGATTCACTTTGCAGCATCAAATAATGTGGCGGAATATGAGGCACTTGTGCATGGCCTGAAGGTGTCTAAGGACATAGGAATCCGCCGGATTATGTGCTTCGGAGATTCTGACTTAGTGGTTCAGCAGTGTTCCGGCATATGGGACGCGCATGATGCTAACATGGCATCATACCGTTTCTGGTGCAGCAGTTAAGTGGTTACTTTGAAGGTTGTGAGTTCCGGCACGTTCTCCGGGCTCAGAACGATGCAGCCGATGCATTATCCAAGCTGGGGTCTTCCCGAGATTCAATCCCACCCGGCATTTCGCTGGAGCATCTGAGGAAGCCATCGATCAAACCCTCGCCGGAGTCATCCTCCATTTATGTCCCGCCAGGTCCAGGCGAAGCAGTTCCAATGGAGATAGATGCCGGAGTCAAGACGGATAACCCGGGGACTGTTTCCTCAGTCCCGGGGACTGGGCCGGCATATGCTGTTAATACAGTATTCCGGAGCAAAACTAAAGGCAAGAGTAAAATGTGCCAAGAGGTTGTGCCGGTATACCCGGGGACTGCTCCGGCATACCCGGGGACTGATTCTTCAGTCCCGGGGACTTCGCAGCCCATGGAGATCGATTATGTGTCGGTCGAAATGATGGAAATAGATCAGGCAGTGTTCACTGTCAGGGAAGTGCCCTCATGGGCACGTCCTATCATGAACTTCATGGTGGATGATCAAGTGCCGGCGGATGAAACCGAGGCCCGCCGGGTTATAAGGAGATCCAAAGCGTATACCATCATCAACAAAGAAATATACAAGAGAAGTACCACCGGAGTATTGCAGAGATGTGTCGAAGCTGCGGAGGGTCTGGAGATGCTCCGGGAAATTCACCAGGGGGAGTGTGGTCACCATGCTTCGTCCAGGGCATTGGTGGCAAAGGTATTCCGGCATGGCTTTTATTGGCCAACGGCACTGCAAGAGGCAGAAAACTTGGTCCGGAAATGTAATGGGTGTCAAAGATATGCCCACCAGATTCATCAGCCGGCATCTGCCCTGAAAACTATCCCAATAACCTGGCCCTTTGCTGTTTGGGGCCTGGATATGGTCGGGGCTTTTAAGCCGGCCAGAGGGAAAATGACCCATATCCTGGTCATGGTGGACAAGTTCACCAAGTGGATTGAAGTGAAGCCCATAAGCAAGTGTGATGGTCACACAGCAGTGAAATTCTTAAAGGATATAATCTTGAGATATGGTGTTCCTCATAGCATCATCACTGACAATGGGTCAAACTTTGCCCAAGGGCCATTTGCCAGATTTTGTGAGGAGGTGGGAATCCGGCTGGACGTTGCGTCGGTTGCCCACCCTTGTGCCAATGGCCAAGTAGAGAGATCGAATGGGCTAGTATTATCCGGCATAAAACCCCGGCTGATAGAGCCCCTGGAGAAAACTCCGGGATGTTGGCTAGATGAGCTGCCAGCAGTGCTGTGGAGTTTAAGAACAACTCCGAATAGATCAACAGGATACACACCATTTTTCCTGGTGTATGGAGCAGAAGCTGTGCTTCCAACAGATGTAATACATGATGCACCAAGAATAGTGCTATATACTGAGGAAGAGGCTAAAGAAGCCAGAGAAAATGATGTTGATCTGCTAGAGGAAGCAAGGGAAATAACTCTGTCAAGAACAGCAGTATATCAGCAGAACCTCAGACGCTATCATGCGCAGAAGGTAAATCCAAGGAGATTTCAAGAGGGAGATCTAGTACTCCGGCTAAAGCAAGGAACAGAAGGCCGGCATAAGTTAACTCCTCCATGGGAGGGGCCATTCATTGTGAGCAGAGCTCTGCACAATGATGCCTATTATCTTATAGATGCGCAGGACCCCAAGAAGAATAAGGCGGACAGGTCCGGAGAAGAAACCAAGAGGCCATGGAACATAGCTCTACTGCGACCCTTTTACTCCTGAGCAACACAATGTATGTATTTCCATATTTTACTTTGTATGCCGGCGTGTTGTGTCGGCACAAGACTAATGAAGGAAGTGCCGGCATCCCGAAAAGAGCGGGCACTGCCTCCGAGATATGCTGTTGTTTATCTACAGTTTTTTGTTATATGCCGGCTGGCTTTATTTGAATGTTTCCTATGTCGGCCTAGTAATGTGTCGGCACCAAAGGCCACTCTTCGACTCAGCTGCTGTCCGAAACCCGGCTTCATGGCTAGCAAGAGTAGATGCCGGAGATTGTCTACACATGGAAAACGGCTAAGGAAATGTAAAGCAAGCGAACCGACATTTTCCTTAAAGTTAAAGTTAAAATTGGAAGTGTCGGATGATTTGAAGTCTAAGTTTCAAAGTTTAAGTACTGTATGTTTAACAAAGCAACCTTGAGACTCATAAGTCAAAAGCCCAAAGAGGTAGACAAGTAGCCAAGGTTGTGAAGTTGAGGAAACAGGAAAACAAACTCGGTGACTTAGCCAAAAGATGATCCGGCATTAATAACAAGCAAACCGAGATAAAACTTGTTCAGGTAGCAAACCAAAGGAAATTAAAACGTGTATATTACATCTGCACCCGGCATACCGGGGATCTGATAAAACTTAAAGTTTTTATGCTCCAAAGTCAAGGAGCAGTGGCAGGCGCAGGGCCAGCAGGTGGAGCAGTAGCAGTGGAAGTGCCGGCCTCAGGTGTGCCGGACCCAGCAGAGGGAATGGAGCCATCACCTCCGCCCGGGGCAGATGCCTGTTCCGGAGCTTCAGTGTCGGCTTCCTCAGCTTCATCTTCATCTTGGCTAGAGTCGGAACCCTCAGCAGCGGCAGATGTCCCGGCACCGTCATTCTTCTCCGGCTCGCGGATGTCCCGGACGAATTTGTCGGTGTCGGCATAGTCCACATAGCTGTGGGCCAACTCCTTGCGGCGACGGATATGATCCGGATCCGTGGTCCAGATGGATCCTTCGCGCACGGTGCGCAAAGTCTCCAAGTCTGCCTTTTCGTACCAAGACAAGAAGTAGCTGAGGGCTTCGTCAGCTCCAACCCTCGCGCCGGAATCTCGCCACTCCTGGAGGCGAACCTTGGCAAGCTGCAGGTCGTTGCCGAGGTCAACCGGGTCAGTGGGAGTCCTTTGTCCCGGCCAGAGGGCAGAGAATGCCTCCTGGGCGCCGTAGAAGAGCTCTTCAGTGTAAAGGGTCATGGCCTCCTTCCGGGACTGCAGGGCCAGCAGTTGCTCCGACATGTCCCAGCTGGGCGAGTCAACCGGAACACCCCGGTTTTCTCGGTCCAACTGCAGAGCCCTCTCAACGTCAGCGACGGAAGCGGGAAACATGCCTGCAGAATAGAAACAATGTTAGCAGAAGGAAAATATGTCGGCATAGATGCTATGCCGAAAAAGATTACACTATGTCGGAAAGGATAAAAGGGGAAAGGATTTGAAGCTTACGGGCAAGGTCGGCATTAAGCTGTGAAACTGTAACCTCCCATTTGGTGGCCTGCTCCTTCAGGCTATCCAGTTCAGCGTGGGCAGTGGAGGCATCAGTCTCGGATTCAACGAGCAAGTCCTGGGTGTTCTTCAGTTGGCCCTCCCTTTGCTCCTTCTCCTCCAGAGCTCGGCAATCCGGCCCTTGAGCTGCTCAACCTCGGCCTTGTGACCGGTATCCCGGTCGTCCAGTAGCTTGGCCACATCCACCGAGGACACACAATCCTGGTGGCGTGCCTCCAGTGCAGCCTTCTCATCTGCAAAGATTTCAAGTTAAAAGGATTTGAAGAGAGAAAACAGTGACAAAGAGTACAGGATTTGAAGTACAAAGAAGTCATCCGGGTAACAGCAGGATCCGGCATACCAGTAAGCTCTTTCACCCTCGTAAGAAGCGCGGCGGCTTGTTTTTCAGTGCCAGCTGCAGAATGTCGGCACAAGGTTATGTGTCGGCAAGAAGAAGCATTGCAAAAAAAAAGAGATGAAAGATATCCGGCATATAGCAGTATGTCGGCAAAAGGTTACCTTTCTTGGACACCTCCAGCTGAAGCTTGCTGTGTGCGTCGGAAAGCTTCCGATGCTCACACACCAAGTCGTGGAACATGTCCGCCCGCGTGTTGTTCATGAGCTGCAAAAATGCCGGGATTTGAAATGTCAGCAGAGAAATTTGATATGATAATTAAAGTGAAGGTTTCATCAAGTGATCATTCTTTTAAAGACCCGGCACAGGTGCTGCGCACCTATCCCGGCCCTCGGTGACTAGGATTTGAAGCTCGAATCGAGCTTATATCCCGGTCAAGAGGATTTGAAAGATAATAGAGATATGAAATTGTTGAAGACCCGGCAGAGGTGCTGCGCACCTATCCCGGCCCTCGGTGACTAGGATTTGAAGCTCGGATCGAGCTCATATGTCGGCAGTTAATTCAAAAGAAGCTAGCTAAAGGACTATGAGAAAATCCCGGATGTCCATATCCCGGACAGCCGACATTTTCGGGGACTGGGGATATGTGTGTAAATGTAAAGGAATTACGTTGGTGGCATCGGCCAGCTTGTGAAGTCTTTGCTGGATGCTGAGGAGCTCGCTGGCGATCGGTATGGGCTTCGCTGCCAGGAAGTCGCTTGGGTCGCCGCTGGTCTTGGCTTCGGCCAGCTTCTTGCTCCTTGAGTCTGCAGTGTCCATCTGGCTGGCGTCGTTCCACTTGATGCACTGCTCCTTAAGCGAGCCGAGGCTCTGATCGCTTTTCGTCGCAAGAGGGACGAGGCCCTCGAGTTCTGGGGTGTCGAAAAAGCTTTTCCGGTACCCCGGCCGGGCGGCTGCCCTGCCAAGATGCAGGGACAGAGCAGAGCTGGTCCGGGACTTGGCCGGCTGAATCTTCAATGTGCCGGTCTTGGCCGGGGCAGTGGACTCGGCCGGTGCAGTGGTCTTGGCCAGGGCAGTGGACTTGGCCGGTGCTGGAGTCTCGGGTGCAGGCTGTTCCGGCGCGGCCGTTGCATCTGGGCCAGCGGGAGCAGGATCCGGAAAAGTCCGGACTTCCGGCACTAAAGGGCCTTTGCCCTTGATGTCTGTGCCGGCGCTCTTGTCGCTTGCGCCGGCGTCTTCAGTTGTGCCGGCGTCACCGGTGGGCGCGCCGGAATCTGGTGCTTCTTGGTGGGCTCCTGTGTCCATGTGGACATCAGGAGCCGAGGTTTCCTGTTGAGCCCCCGAGTCCATGTGGACGTCGGGGGCAGAGGTATCTTGTTCCGGCGGAGGAACGTCCTTCGCCGGGGAGGTGGTCTTGTCGGGCGCAGGCAAAGATGCCGGCGCCGGTGAGGTCGTCTGACTGGCAGAGGGAATGTCGGAGGTTGCAGGTGCAGCGGGCTTGGTAACCTGCGGGTCGCCGCTCAAGCCAGAAGCTTGTTCCGGCTCAAGAGGAGCACTGAAAGAGAGAAAACACCAAGTCAGTAATACAAACAAGAGATATGTCGGAGGAAATGCAAAGAAAAGGAAATTTACCCCGAGGCAACAGGCCTCTGTTTCTTCTGTTTGGGCACGCCGACCTTCTGTCTTTTCGACCTCTGAGGTATGTCGGACTGGGGCTTCACACCTCGCTTCCGGCCGGCACGTCCGCCGGTGGAAGGAGGTCCCTGGTTCAGAGGGGCGGCGTCGATAACGATATCGTCCGGGATAGCTGAGGACGGCATTGGAAACTCGTGAGCAATAGGTGTTGCTGGAAAGGCGTACGCAAGTGGCGTCGGGTCATAGTACAGCAGGACCTCCTCGTCAGAGTCTATCTCACTCCGGTCTTGAGTGTAATGCCGGGATGAAGAGCCCTTACCCATGGCAGCTGCAGCACGGGTGTTCCTGGGAAGCTTATCCCAATGATCTGGATCTTCAACGTCCGCAACGGTGCGGTCCGCCGCGATCTTGATCCGGGAGTTCTCCATGGTTTGGAAGCTGAACTTCTGTATAAACAGCAAAGTCAAATATTCAGACGAGGAAATATGCCGGTGGAAGAGGTATGTCGGATCAATATGATATGTGTCGGCAAACAGACATATGTCGGCTTAAGTATCTATGTGCCGGACATGGACTTTATGTATCGGATAAGATGGTTTACCGTTGGGGCGGGCCTAGCCCGGCTGTATGGTTCCAGCCCCCAGGCAAAAGTGGCCTGAGAGGACTTGCAGACATCCTTAATCCGGCGCAGAATGTCGGCCGGAGTCAGCTCGTGAGTGGAGTGCCGGGTGGGGTCCATTGGCCCGCTCATCTGGCATATCTTGTGCGACCGGCGCTGCAGAGGGGAGACGCGCCGGCTGATGAAGCATGCCACGAGATCGTTAGGAGTAAGGCCGGCATCCCGGAGCTCGCCCTTAACCCGGTGAAGCGCATTCACCGGCATCACCGAATTCTTCGGGTTGTAGGTCCAGTTAGTCATGGCCAAGGGTGGCTCGTCCACAAATGGCGGCAGGTTGATGAGATCCTCGTCGGTGGTGTTCTTGACGTAGAAGAAGCTCTTCTGCCACTTCTTGCAAGACTCCAGGAGCTCCACCTTGGGGAAGTCCGAGCCCTTCCGGGACATGATGGTGGCCGCGCCGCAGAGGGTCATGGGGCGGTCCTTCTTTTCCTGGGCCGTCTCCGGCGGGTCGTCCTTGCTCCGGGGCGGCTCTTGGACGACTTGCTTCCGCAGTTGGAAGTACTTCGCCCAGCCTTGAGTAATGGCCTCTATGCCGGCATAGCCCTCGCAAAAAGCAGCGAAGGCGGAGAGGCTCATCACGGCGTTGGCCGGGATATGATGAGGTTGAAGCTCGTAGGTGTTGAGGAAGTCCCGGAAGAAGTCCGACACCGGCAGACCGAAGCCCCGCTCGAAGTGGGCGATGAAGACGACGTGTTCGCCGGGTTCAGGTGCCGGCACAACTTCTCCTACTGGTAGCCGGCATGCTACGCCCTCCGGGACTCTCCTGGTGGAGGTGACCCAGGATATCTCGGCCGGAGTAACCTCCGACCCCTCCCAGCCGGAGCGTCCTTGAGCTCGGGCCGAGGTATCTTCCTCAGAGGCCGAGGTAGTCGTCATGCTTGAAGATGCCATCTTGGTGGCCGGGATAAGGCGTGAGAGCCGGAGTCCCGTGATGTTGTTTCTGTCAAGGCCGGAGAAAAGAGGGAGGTTAGTCTCTCCGGCATACCGCCCTCACCAATGTTAGCAGAGATAAAAGGATCTACCGAGGCAGTTAAATTAGGAAACAAATAAGGATAAAAACTCCTAAGGATGAACACCTGCGAGCTTTGCCTAGCAATGCTAATCGAATCCGAAGAGTAACAAGCAGAGGAACTGAAGCGGATCTATGCAAGCGTGGCTACCAATGAGAAGCAATGAAGAAGCGTGAAGGAGGAAGAACAGAGGAAGGTCTCACCGGAGCTTGGCCGGCGACGATGGAGCGGCGGCGAGCGCGCAGGAAGATCCAATCTCCCTGCAAGGCTGCGGGGAGAAGAGGCGGCGGTGGCGTCGTCGACGATGAAGCCGGACGTCGGCAAGCGGAGGCGCCGGCGTGCAGGTGGACGACGGCGGCAGCTTCCTTCTCGGTTTCTTGGTCCGGCGGCGAAGCGCAAGGGGCAAAGGAGCAGAGGAGGAAGACGATGGTGGTGGGGGGTAAAAAGATGAGTTTACCCCCGCCGCCCTACTTATAGGTCTGCAGGCAAGGGTCGTGGGGGTCGTGGGAGTGTTCCACTCCCCCGACCGTTTCTGCGGCGAGGCGCCACGTGGCGGCACGGAGTGGGGCGGCGGTTCCAGTAACCGAGCCATGATGGTGAGAAGTAACTGCTGCACTGTGAACCGTCACATCGTGGGTGACTGTTCGAGGAGGCAGGGCAGTTACAAGTTTCGATGCAAAGCTGTCGGACATGGCTTCTCGAGGAAGGCTCGTTTATATGCCGGATTAGTTGCCCGATGCATATGTTCCGCCCGGAATACCCTCGGGACCGGCCGGAATAAGTTTTGGAACAGGAACAGAGGCCGGGATATGTGCAGATGTGCCGGCATGTAATCTGATCGCCGGGACATATGGAAGAAAGGTATGTTGAACCTGTCAAGGCTCCACAGTTATGACTGGGGAACCTCGGCAGCTTCGGGGACTAGTGTCGGGGGGATGACCCCCGGTAGGGTCAAGAGACTAGAAAGACTCAAGGTCTATGATTGACTTATGCCGGGTTATCACGGAAAGGGCCTAGCCGGAATATAAGAGCATCGGCCAGGCCGGCATATATGTATATCCCGGCTGGTGTCTGGATATGCCGGCATAGCCGGAATACTGATATATGTGTGCCGGCATATACTCAGATATGCCGGCCTAACCATCTTGTGTGTTGTGCAGGAGCAGGGGAGGCCGGATTACCCGACCCTCGTAGGTCGTTGGTCCGGCATATATGTCCTGGGTATGGCCAACGGTCATATCCGGGATACTTAAGTCAACCAAGGTGTCATTTCCCTACAATCAAGGAAGAAAACATCCAAGCATGGTAGCAGAGTAAGATGGCAGGGTGCACAGTGGAGGTTACCTACCCTCACTGTGCACAAGTACAAGCTTACCTCAGAGAGGTAAGGCCACAGTTCAAGAGGTACAAGGTACAGGGATATGGCGTCCCATCGAGAGCAATCAGGGAGGAAGTCAAGGGTCTCTGCCATCGCCACCAGCTCCTGTTTGGAGTGTAGCCCTTGTCTTGTGGTCTTGTATGACCGTTGTAACCCTGGCCACCACTATATAAGGAGGCATAGGGAGCCGTGGTAAAGGGTTGGCCGTTGGACGTTGGTTGATCTCTCCTTACTCTCTCACTTCATAGTTCATCTTCCTTCTCTAGCAGAGAGCTTGGAAGCACCATTGTTGTGTACTACATCGATCCATATATACAATCAGTAGAGCAGGAGTAGGGGTGTTATCTCCTTACGAGAGCCCCGAACCTGGGTAGATCAGTGTCTCTTTCTGTCGTGCTTTTTAGTGCGTTCCCCTCTCCCGAATCCTCCAGCATCTAGTTCGGCCCCCATTTAAGCCATCCTATGGCATATGTTGTTTCACCACGACGACAGGCGGCTTCATCCTTTCTATGGCACGAATCTTGCCGGGATTCACCTCAATACCCCGGCTGGAAACAAGGAAACCGAGCAACTTGCCCGCCGGCACACCAAAGGTGCACTTAGCCGGATTCAACTTCATCCGGAATCTCCTCAGGTTCCCAAAGGTTTCCCGGAGATCATCTATGAGAGTCTTGCTCTCCTTGGTTTTTATGACGATATCATCGACATATACCTGCACATTTTTATCTATCTGATCGTGCAAACACTTTTGCATACACCTTTGGTAAGTTGCGCCGGCATTTCTTAAACCGAACGGCATAGTGAGATAGCAATAAGCCCCGTACGGGGTAATAAAGGATGTCTTTATTTGATCTGGCTCATACAAGGGGATCTGGTGGAAACCAGAATAGGCATCTACAAATGATAACAGTTCACATCCGGCTGTGGAATCAATCACTTGATCGATCCGAGGGAGCGGGAATGGATCTTTAGGACATGCCTTATTCAAGTTGGTGTAATCAACACACATCCGCCATACTTTCACTATGGCGGGCTCGTCTTTCTTCTTTTCCACCAAAACCGGATTAGACACCCAATCCGGATGAAGTACTTCCTTGATAAAGCCAGAGGCTAAGAGCCTGGCCACTTCCTCCCATATGGCTTTCCTTCTATCGCCGGCATTCCGCCGGAGCGGCTGCTTCACTGGCTTAGCATCGGGTCTCACGTGCAATGCGTGCTCAGCCAGCTCCCTCGGCACACCTTGCAGGTCCGAAGTAGACCATGCAAAGATATCCCGATTCTCACGGAGGAAGCTGATGAGCTCGCTTTCCTATTTGGGATCCAAACTTGCCCCAACCAGGGCATGGCGCTCCGGGAAAGCTTCATCCAGAGGCACCTTTTTGACTTCCTTACTCACTTGAAAAGAAACGCTGCCACCGGGATTTGTCATGCCCGGCATAGATTTGCCGGCCACGACCGTCTCAGCAATCTCCACTGCTCGCTTGAGCCTCTTCCTCTCCTCTGCAATGATCAGAGTCTCGGCCAGATTGGATCCGGCGGTGGCACATGCCATCGAACGCTTGTAATCACCAATGATGGTGATCACTCCTTTGGGTCCCGGCATCTTCATCTTCAGATACTCCACATGCGTAGAGGCCATGAATTTTGCCAGTGCCGGTCTACCCAGCAAAGCATGGTAGGGGCTCTCCAGATCAACCACCTCGAACATGAGGTTTTCCACCCTGCAGTTATCCCGGCTGCCAAACATCACATCCATCCGGATCTTGCCCATCGGCGCACACGAAAGTCCCGGCACAATGCCGTGGAACGTGGTCTTGCTCGGTTCCAGCATATTTTCCTTGATTCCCAGCTTCTCCATCGTATCCCGATACATGATGTTGATGCTGCTTCCATTATCAATGAGGACCTTGCTGAATCTTACGTTATTAGCCGGCCCGACGAATGTCGGATCCATCACCAGAGCATATCCGCCGGGATTTGGCATGATCCGGGGATGATCTGCCCTGTCCCAACCAACAGCCTGGTCAGACCAGTACATCAGCTTTGGCATAGCCGACATAACGGCATTCACCTCCAGACACCGCCGGTACAAGCTCTGCTTGTCTGTTCTCTCGGTCTCAAAGACCATATAGCTCTGATCATACTCCTTGTACTCATTCCGGCCCGCTCCTGGGCCTCCGGCGTTATATTCCGGATTATAGCTCTGGTCAACTTGATTTACGCCGGCATTTCCGGCGTTGCTCTGATTCCCAGGATTAACCGGCCTAGGTGGGACTGCAATCGTATTGGCACCTGTCAACGGCGATGGAGCTGCCGGGACAGAGGGTCTAGCCGGTCCCCAGGGACCTGCACGACCTGCTAATATGTCGTCCAGCCACGAACAGTTCCTTGTCAAATGGTTTGCCGGCTTTCCCGGCTGGAATGTGTGGAACACACAAGGCTTGTCCATGGCAAGACCCACAGTATACTTCGGCCACTGCTTCTTCTGGCCGGCGGCTCCGCCGGCATTCTTGTTGGTCCAGACATTCTTCTTCTGGAACGGCTGTGCTTGCTGCTGCGGCTGCTGCTGAGGCTGCTGATAGTCCTCATATCTCGGACGCTGGCTACTGCCGGCGCCCCCTTGCTCTTCCTCCACAGCTGCAACTTGTGCTGCCCCATACCGGTGATCCGGCCTTTCATCTCTTCTCTTGTTCCGGTTATCAGTGCGATAATATTGCCCTGATCTTCCGGCATTGCTGGTGTTCCCCTGGGTTTGCCCCTGTCCTTGTGAATCGAGACTGGGCTGCATGGGATCTCCCAGAGCATAACTATCAGCGATCTTGATTGTTTCGGCCAGCGTGGCCGGCATTTGCCTCTGAAGCTTTTGCCACAGCATGGTGCCATGCCGGCACCCATGAGCGAACCACATGATGGCCTGCTGCTCATTGATTCCTTCGCAGGAATTGCGCAACGTGCACCACCTGGTCAGATAGTCACGGTCAGTCTCATTCACTCCTTGCCGGCAGTTAGCCAGCTGCTGCGGACGGTTGGGCCTCTTGTATGTACTGGTAAAGTTCGACACAAACTGCTCTTCGAAATCAATCCAGCCGTTGATACTCCCGGCCGGCAATTATTCAGCCATATCCTGGCTGGACCTTCCAACATCTGCGGCACATATCGTACCGCCCATCTGAGGTTTCCTCCGGCGATGTTCGCCGCTGTGGAGTAATCCTCCAACCAATCTTCCGGCTTCGTACTGCCATTATATGTCCTCGCGCCACGCGCGAGCTGGAAGAAGTAAGGCACCGGCTCCCCCATAATCCGGGGTCCGAAACACATAGGGCCCGGAGCTCCTTGTCTCTCCACCAACTCTGATTGGTGGATCTTGTCCAGCTTGAAACGTGCATCATTGGCTTCCAAGGACCGAGGTCCAAGCCGGGATGCTATTGGGCCTGCGATCATCTGCTGCTGCTGCTCCGGCTGAGGCTGCTCACTATGCCGGCCTTGCTGGTGCTGCTGCTGATATCCCGCCCTGGCAAGGGCGGAATTGCCGTCATCCTCTCGATGTCCCGGATGGCCTGCACCCTGCTGCTGCGCTGCACCTCCGGCGCCCTGTTGCTGACGCCGGGCTGCACTGTTACTCCGGCCACCACCGGCCGCGCCTGCTTCATGCCCGGCCGGCACACTCTGGCCGGGCTTCTTGCTGCCGACATACTTGTCAGCTTGGCCGACATTCTTCTGCACCATCGCCTGCTTTCCGGCGACAGCCGGATTGTACACCTGGATCTGCTTGTCCCGGCGGCCAGAGGTCACACTTCCGGCACGCCGGGCGCTAGGATGCGGGGACGAGGCTTGGCCCCTCGACCTCGCGCCGGCACCTCCCGCCGACACAATGTACTGAGACGCCCCGGCACCCGGGTTTGCCTTCTTAAAGGCCTCCTGCTGCTTTGTAGCTTCAGACAAAAGTTGGTTAAGCCGGGCTTGCTGCTCACGCAGTGCTTCGCCGGATAAACAAGATAAATCCTTAGCTACCTCGGCCGCCGCTCTAAGGTTCTTTACTGGCGAACTATAGACTACCTTAGGCACAGTACTAGTTGCGGTATGACTCTTATCTCTAGCATCTTTTCCTATCTCAGCATTAAGATTTCTGCCTCTAGTTCTAACCTCTTCTATCCGGCTAGGCCGGATTACTACAGGAGTAAAACCATGGGCTGCCTCATACTCACGGAGTTGCCGGTTAAACCGTTCGCGCTCCTGGTTCATGGCCAGGGCCTCGTCGACGAGGGCCTGACGAGATCCCTCCAGGACCTCCCTTGCCTGCTCCGGATCAACGCCGGATCGCACCGGCTCGAGAAGCCGGTCGATGATGGGAAGAAGAACCTCGCCCCTAGCCGGCACACCGGAAGTGCCGGCCAGGTTCTCCGCACGCTCCAACGGAGGACGCGCCGACCTCTTGACCTTCGGCGGCTCCGGAGGAGAAGCTCCGGCCGCTGCTGCTTTGCCGGCATCTTCCGCCGGCGGCACGGATGTGCCGGCCATCATCACCTCAGCCGGCTCTACTGAGCGAGCGCTACGCCCAGCGTGAGCCAGCCGATGTGACGGAGGATCCGACGCCACCAGCACCTCCTTCCTGCAAACTCTCTCAGTCCCCACGTACACCTCGTGGGAACCGAAAGACATAATCCGGCCATCCCTGGGGAACGGCCGGCCACCGAGACAACCGGCGTTGTCACTGACGAAACTGAGCGAGCCTAGCCTCTGGACGAGGCCAGAGACCACGCGCACTCCCGAAGCTGCTATCACAGACCCCGTCCGAATGAACACTCCGCCCAGCATATCGATCTGCCCCACGGTGGGCGCCAAATGTCGTCGTGGTGAAACAACATATGCCATAGGATGGCTTAAATGGGGGCCGAACTAGATGCTGGAGGATTCGGGAGAGGGGAACGAGCTAAAAAGCACGACAGAAAGAGGCACTGATCTACCCAGGTTCGGGGCTCTCGTAAGGAGATAACACCCCTACTCCTGCTCTACTGATTGTATATTTGGGTCGATGTAGTACACAACAATGGTGCTTCCAAGCTCTCTGCTAGAGAAGGAAGATGTACTGCTAAGTGTAGGAACACCGAGTGACCAACCAACCCTTTACCAGGGCTCCCTATGCCACCTTATATAGTGGTGGCCAGGGTTACAACGGTCATACAAGACCACAAGACACGGGCTACACTCCAAACAGGAGCTGGTGACGATGGCAGAGACCCTTGACTTCGCCCCTGATTGCTCTCGATGGGACGCCATATCCCTGTACCTTGTACCTCTTGAACTGTTGCCTTACCTCTGTGCGGTAAGCTCGTACTTGTGCACAGTGAGGGTAGGTAACCTCCATTGTGCACCCTTCCATCTTACTCTGCTACCATGCTTGGATGTTTTCTTCCTTGATTGTAGGGATGTGACACCTTGGTTGACTTAAGTATCCCGGATATGACCGTTGGCCATACCCAGGACTTATATGCCAGACCAACGACCTACGAGGGTCGGGTAATCCGGCCTCCCCTGCTCCTGCACAACACACCAAATGGTTAGGCCGGCATATCTAAGTATATGCCGGCACACATATACCAGTATTCCGGCTATACCGGCATATCCAAGTATTAGCCGGGATACACACATATGCCGGCCTGGCCGATGCTCTCATATTCCGGCCAGGCCCTTTCTTGATAACTCGGCACAAGTCAACCATAGACTTTGTGTCTTTCTAGTCACTTGACCCTACCGGGGGTTATCCCCCCGACATCCACTCCCCTCTTACTTGCACCACTCTCCTCTCCATACCAATCAACCCTTGACACGAGCCATCACAATCCAAGTCGGCACCCTCTTCCACGGCCGTGTCCAGAGCTCCGTCGCAAGTGCTGCATCAGCTTCAGCAAGCCACCGACCTCCTTCCACCTCTCTCTGCCTCCCTGGATTTTGCCACTCTCTCCTGGAGCTCACCCCTTCTCTTCTCTATTTGTTCCAGGCCCGTCGGATTCATCGAGTTCGTCCTCGCCTCCGTCCGTCCGCCTCAGGTATCCTACGAGAGCAACCTTCCCGGAGCCCTCGTTTACCATGTACTTCACCAGGAGCTCGGAGAACTCCACCGCATCCTACCAGTACAAGCGGAGTTTCCAGCGGTCTTCCTGGTCACCGGCACCGAGCTTGCCGTCGTCCTGTACCGCGCCGCCTCAACGGAAACGGTCGCCGCTGTCAATTTTGGTCGTCGGCCTGCTCCATCATTCTTCTTCATCTCTAGATCGTTGAGCTCTCCTTTCGATGACGTATCTCACGATCTTATCTTTGTGTCCTAGGGTTGATTGTCTCCGCCGCGCACGTTTCGTTTCTGTCGTGGCCATCGCTGGCGCGCTCGTGCATGATGTCGCCTCGGAGGACTACTTCGGATGTTGTCCATGCGCCTGCATAGCCTCGAGCCTCCGCGCGCCTCCGCACTTCCTCCAGATTCGTCCCTGCCGCGCTCTACCGCACCATGGTGAGCCCCCGCCTCCCCTTCGTCTTCTCCATCGCGGCAGCGCCGCTGCTCCCTGGTCGTCATGGGCAGCAGCTCCGTGGACCGCCGGATCGTGATCCAGTGGCTGCATGCGCTCTGCATGTGCTGGCCTAGGGCAGCCTCAGCTGGGCCGGCCCAGCGCTGATCCACCCTGATCTGCTTGGATCTGGCCTGCGGGCATTTCTGTTTTTTTCCACTCTGAATCCATTTTCTTTTTAGGAGATCTGCTAACCTGCTGTTGTAAATAAATGCCAAAGAAAATATAAAATGCATGCAAAAGACCAGATCTAAATTTCTACATATTACTGATACATTTATCTATCATACAGATCAGGTCCTAATCAAAAATAAGTTCTATGGAATATCAGGCATTTAATCTACCAAAATGTATCTTTTCCACTCATAAATCCTTATGAGTTTATTTACGCAATATTTCTGAGTGAATATAATTTTGTTGGAAAGCTATCCGTAATATATTTCCCATGCCACTGGACTGCATGCAATTAGGTCTTTAATTTTTGCTTAGTTGTTTTTTTCAAAATACTCCTAGATCTGACTTTAGGAATTTATAAAACCTTTTTGGTGAAGTATTTTTGGGTGAGCCCAATTTTGCGTGATTGTGTATTGTAAATACTTGCTAGTGACGATAGGTCAGATTTTTTTGAGATTGTATGATTTTCTAGTAGGATTATCTCTAAATCATTAGATATTTTCACTAGGAAATTCATAGAATATTATCTGTTAATCAAAAAATTGCAAATCAACTTTTGTTGGGTTTGTATTGCTGATATCTACCTTTAGGTACCTTAATTTCTGGCTGGATGTTCCTGTAACTATGATAGAGAATTAGTGTGCTTATATGGTTTTATTGCATTTAGAAATTGTTTAAAAATCAAAATAAAATGTTCTGAACCAAAAATCACTTTTCTCAAAACCCCATAGGTCATTGGTACCTGTGAATGAGAAGTGTCCTCCTTGTTTTATTATATTTGATATCTATCTATTTGTGCTAAGTCCTAGTGTGGGAACCCTATTTAAAAATAGGGAGATAATTGGAAGATTGATATTGTTGAATTGCATCCCCGTAGGGTAGAATGTTTTCACCTTTCCTCTTTGATTGTGTTGGAAGTTGTTTGTTGAGTGCTTGTCCCCTTGCATGCTTGAGTGGTGATTAAATGTTTCCCTTTTATTTTGCGGCATTAGATTCGAATGCCACTGGAGAGGAAGAGGACTATCTCGAGAGTGCTTAAGAAGAAGAGGAGCACTCGAGTTTCCAAAAGAAGAAGCCCAGGGACATAGCTAATCAAGGCAAGCCATCTAAACTTGTTGTATATTTGATCCCAGTTTTACTTATTGCATGATTTATTACTGTTTATGAAAATGCATTGTTTTATGTTGCTATTGCCCTAAATAGCAATTGTTGGCGACTGGGCTCCGCAAGTCAAATGATATCATCCTCATGGATGACCCCTATCTTGACACCTACTTATTCCCCAAAATTAGTGATGTGATGGTTAGCATCATAGCCTTTGGAAAACTTTGTGGTGGAGCAAAAACTCTAGGTTGGGAACACTCAAATGGGACTTTGAAAAATGATTTTGAAAACCTTGGAATAGTGCTCTATTCCAATGAAATGTTTTTAGGAAAACTAGCAGAGTGGCCCGCGCACATGCGCGGGGAACATCTTGACGGTTTTTTTATTTTTTGTTATATTATCCATCAAAAGAGAAATAATTTTGGATAACCTAATGCAGATTCGGCTCATTAGTAATCATAGGGGAGGATATTCAAATATTATTAATGGACTTTCATATAAAGATAAGCATATGGTACTTTTTTATTAGTTGTAATCTTATATTTTTTTCTAACTCAATGCATATGCGTAAACATACTGCTCAATTGATTTTGTATTATTATTTATTCTTAATGTGATATATAGTTTCAAGTTTACAATTAATAAATATTCATATAATTTTGTTGTTGAATTAGCTTCCTTGCATCTTTTGCCTGAAGTTTATGCTTTGTGGGTCTAGTGCACATGCTTATTGTGCATAGTTTTACGTTACATGTTATATAGAATAAAAATACTATAAATTTCTTTACGTCTCTTCCATGAAATATCCTTATTATTTTCAACTATTATTTATTTATAGTTAATTTTTAAAATAATACATTAATTATAAAATTAACAAAAATAATACACTATCGTTCAAACATGGAAATATTAGTGCTTGTTATTCATAGCCTGAACGATACGTGCTGCACTGAAGTGTCAGACATACAATCATCCAGAGCTTATGGGCGTGGACAAAAAATTCCCCATTTCCCTCTACAGCTCACCGTTCCACTTCTCTTTTTTTTTGGGAGCACCGCTGGTCTCTACTTGAGGTAGTCTCCGCTCCCAGGAATCCACCAAATCAGATCGCCAATTCTCTCACTCGCATCAAATTGAGGTTCAATTGGAGAATGAGTTACTGCTGCTGGACTTGCAGGACCATGGCGGACGGCCACACGGAAGAGGTGAGCAGCTTCGGCCCGACCAGGAGTTCGAGGTTTGCGGCGCATATTGGGGCTAATGTCCGGCTGTCTCTCCGCCGTGTACCTGTAGACGATATAGGGCCTGCTGCCTGGCGGTGTTGTGAATTGGCGAGGACGCTGCTACGAATTGGGTACCATTCTGTCTTTTTCAATTTCCATTCTGCAATCAAAGTACCAATTTTTGCCTGTTGTCATATGAAACGATGCTCTTTTCTCTTCTTCCTGTCTTCTTCTTTTGTTGATTAAATCTCAATGTCAGGTTAATATGGTGGAGCTTTCATGACCAGGTCTTCTGCATACGTTGTTCATAATTGTTTCTCCGTCCCATAAAATTATTTCCAGGAAGTAAATGATTTCTACAACCATGGCATTAGCAGACCTATTTTTTCTTTGCTCATATCGTATCCAAAGATAATAAAATGTAAATATTTGTCATTCTCTTTCATAGATATGACTGCTTACCTGAAGTATTCCACTACTATTTAGTTTTCAGCGTTTCAGGGTCATAATCTCTCTTTGTTTCCTGTTTGTGTGTGGCAATTTTCTCACTGCTAAGTAATTTTAAATAGATCACACACCAATGATTTCTTAGTGAGGTTCATAGCAGTTTTATTTTGGTTATACAATTAGCAACCTGATGGATGTCTGACGAGATAGATTTTGCAGTGGTCATACCACATATTTGGGGATCCATAAGATGTTACCTAATTGTGTGGTTTGAAATCCTTAGTTCTGCAATTGGTATTGTTATGCACTTCTGTACTATAAACCATTTTACATTTACAATTTCACCAATTGGCCATCTCAAAATGACTGTTGTAAGTTTAACTTACTGATGAAATATATATTGTAAGGTTGTGCTTGTTAGACTAAAATCCGAGTGCTTTTTAATGTCCCTCCACTTTTTTCCATGCTTGGGATGATATAGTGCATAACAACTTGGAGATATCTATAAAGAATTTATGTTAACTGTGTTATTGTGAGGGAAATAATAAGTTCTATTTGTGATTATATATATATATTGAAAGGTTTATAGCATCATCTAGTTAAAGTAGTAGTATAGAGAAAAGATGTCATTTTGCCATACCTTTAGAAAATTCTTTGTAGACTATGTTCTTGACAACATCATCCTCTTTGCTATCTTTGTCATTGACCAGTAACCCGCAGCGCATCCCTTCTTGTCACTCTTGTGTATGCTACATATAGTTGTCCCTGTGTGAAAACTTGTTTTGTTATAGTCCTACCATGTCTTTTGTTGATTATCATAGCAAAGCACACCATGGTAGAGGTAAAACCGTTACTCCTAGTGGATTTTAGCTATGGAGAAGAAGAGTTACAGTGATGCTCCTTGATTTGTGTAGTTTTCCAGAGAGGAATTGTTTGAGGGTGTAACAGGGAGTTTTCTCCTATGCTATGGGTTGTGACCCCCTTTGTGAGGAGCCCTGGGTCACCTATATACACGGTGCCCAGGGTACATGAGAGAGAGAAAAGGACAAAAACCTTGACGTCAGTCCAACGCTGTTTATCTGTAGGTCGGGCTGTAGCAGTGTACCGCCTCCGTCCGTGGTATGGTCATCACTATAGAGTCGTCCTGTCTAGACGTGGGAGATGGCCGGCCACAGTCCCTCGACCCACACCCGACGGGATGTGGGTGTTGAATTCTGGGCAGCCGGCCATCTGTAGGATGGAGGCAAATTGCCATGCCTGGGAGGCAAGAAACCGGCCACCTACATGGGAGCCCCAGCCGGCCAAGCATGAAGGTGGCAGCCGGCCATGACCTCGGAGCCGGCCAGGCCATGGCAGCCGGCCATGCCTTGGGAGCCGGCCTGGCCTCTGCAACCATCCCTGAAGATGTCCCGAATTCTTGAAGGTCGACGACACTCTGCCGCCCTGTTGACTTGTCGACTTGGGACTACCTGGGGTCATCCCCATAACAGCTAGATTAAATGATCGGAACTGGAAGGGCTTCAAAATTTATGAAGTTCAGAAAAAGATAGAGTGAATTTGCCGCCTCCACAGCCTTTGATCATGCATATATAAATCTTTTATAATGTATTGTGAGAAATATATGTAGCACTCTGGTAATCTCACCTGCAACTACCAGTGGCTTGGGGATGCCTGACATTGCGCATGAAGCAAGTTTTAATTCCATGAATCCACCCATGTTGCATGGATGCATGATGTTATATTCCATCTATGTGCACCAAACTTGCATCATCGGTAGAACATCTTAACCAATAATCACATCCTAAAAGTTAATCATATCAACCCTGATGCATGTTTCCCCAATTTTCTATTCTGATCTTACCAAACAATATTGAAATATGTAGCAGGTATGGAAGCATTCGATCAAATACTCAACTTGCGGCTGGTCGGACGGCCGTCACATGGGCGTGGACGTGTTGGAGCATTAGACACAGCTCCTCCTCCATCTCCAATCCCGATCCCATCCACCTGCAAGGAGATTAGGAGACCAAACCGGAAGAAATAAAAAACGATCCAAAAGAAGCCATGTATGCCATCGCCCATGCTAATGCAGGTCCCAGCTTAAACAAATAAAGTGGCATTGAGAGCGGCAACCAAACGACCGGCCATGCTGGAAAAAGAATGGTCCGGCGTTGAAGACGGCAACAAAGCCACTGGCGGAAGAAATTAGATTGAGAAAAATTACCTTTTATTTCCGAGTTTGCTCTATGTTTTGAGACTTTGAGAGCCACTATGTGCCTGCATATTGCTTATACATGTCGATCCAGAGAGCTTGCATTACGCCAGCGATGAATCTTCACCGGATCAGTTCTTCAATCAATCGGAAAATCTTGGCATCGGCAACCAAAATTTTACTGGCGCCGAACCGCAGGAAGCTGATTATGAGGCAGCACCTAGATTGCGTTGGCCAGGCAAGAGCATCGAGGCAGCGGCGGCATGCGTAACGTGGTAGCATGTTTTTTGTTTGATGGAAGAGATTGTGACCTATTTTATTGTTAGCTAGAAGATTTATTATTGAAGGGGTACGTAAATAATTATGGAGGGTAGTGGTGGGTAATTTTATTGAGAAACATTATCGCCAAGATCCATCGGCTGTCATCAGCTAATTAGATAAATTGATGGCCAGATTTTTCTAATTATTGTGGGATTTTCTAGACTATTTCTCTTAATTCTGAGAGCCCGTCATTTACTTTTAATATTTAATAGATATGTTCTGGAAAATGGAGAAAAGGAGGAGAAGGATTTATGAAAAAGGTCATTGTGTATAAGTGTTCGCCAGACCAATTAACCCGTGCAACCACGATTACCTTGGTATGGGATGGGGCTTAGCTCGTAGTTTGTTTATTTTATTACAGGAGTCTCATAACAATATAAGGGTACGCGGTACCCCGGAATCCGGATTGCCGCAAGTAAATGGGCAATAGTAAATCGGGATCCAGTAAGGGATTTATCCGGCCGGAAGACACTATGGATCTCCTGACGTGGCACTGGGGTTACGCTCGAACGTGGAGGTAGACTGCCAGGATGTGTCGGGGAGGTACATACTCCATAGGGTAGATTCCCGTACTAAGGTAGATAAGCGAAAGGCTTTGATCGGGTGCTTGTCGTGGCATATGATGTTATGCGGGGAAGATGCCCACACGATGAGTATCCGGATGATTGTGGGTAAAGAGAACAACCTCTGTAGAGTGTAAAACTATTCGAATAGCCGAGTCCTCAGTCATGGACGGTTGGAATGGCCATCCTTAACCTGTGTCGGTTTTGTTTTCTAAAAAGTGGTTTTTGGAAAAATGGAGAAAAGTGCCGGACGGAGTACTCGGAGGGTACTGCCGTGGCACGGGTATGGTTCGGAGTACTTGTAGGGTACTGCCGAGGAAATGGAGATGGTCATGTGTGATTGACCTAAATGGAGATGGTCACGTTCGATTGACCTGGTTTATAAATAAAAAAGGGTTTCTCCCTTCCTAGAGATTTTACTAAAATTGTTTTATAAATGTTTTTAATAAGGATATAGAGATGTCGTAGAACATGGTTATGGACATGCTATATCGACATGAGAAAACTATGTTTTCAAAGAAAATAAACTAGACTAGAGCCTTTCCTCATGGCTTTGTCCCTGGCTATTAACTTGGTCAGACTTTGGAGAAGACAATACGAAAGGAGAAGGTGGTTATGATGACGCCGATGCGAACTAGGAACGTCTCCCAGTCAGTTGCCTCTAGGGTAGTAGGCATGATGTGGGTCATCTATGCTGTTTGGTATCCGCTGCTTAGTTGTAAACTTGCCATGCGTGGCATTATCAGTCTTGGTCATGTGCCCAATTGTAAGACTTTATTTCGATACTGTAATGGATGATGTAATTCTATTATTAACTCGGATATGTGGATTCACGACACACTGATCATGGGATCGTGAATTGTATGCATATCGGGTATTCCGGGGTCCCCACACCGAAGCTTGCCTGCGCCATAGCCGATCTCCAGCCGCGCCTCCCTCCCTTGTCTGGGCGCAATCGAGGACGCAGATCAAACAAACGAGGTCGTCTCTTCCTCCTGCAACCCGTCATAGCCTCGCCGTCATCCAGAACCTGCTGCATCGTCGCCGGAGACCACCACCTGCACGCCTCGCTGGAGTTTCTCGTCGGAAACCTAACCTAGCCCAGTGAGCTCTCTCTCCTTTAATCCCGACCGTCCGATCGTGATCCAGTGATCCTAATAGATCACTTAATCGAAGGGGCATGGATCCATCTGGGACGTCCAAATCTATTTTAATCCAACGCACCACAACGTCGATCCGACCGAACCGGTACGAGCAAATAGGAAATAGCCACTTTCAGCTCTCAGATCTAACTCGATTTAAAATAGAAATTTGAATCTATTTTGAACCAAATCTTGTAAAGTTCATATTTTCTGTTCTGGTTATCCAAATATTACAAATAATATATCCCTGAACTCCTAAAATTGTGTAGAACCCAATTCTGAATTAAAATCTCACTTTTCAACTATTTCAAAGTATTCAAATTTGAACATGTGAGGTTGAGTATTTTTTATATAGTTCAAATTCTATAAACTAGCATGATGGCCCGCGCACTTGCGCGGCTAGACTCTTTCATATGTAGTATAATACCAACTTTAGAAGTATGAGAAACCTATAATGAAAATGTTTCACATTTTCATAATAGAAAACAAATATAGATTAAACAAAATGAAAACACATAAAAATTATTCTTAAGTCATTTTTTTGCGCTATTTGTAAGTCAATACGATTATCTATTTATATTCACTACTACTACTAAACATGCACTCTCTCCATCTCTTATCTGTCTGTTATGCTTCGATGAAGAATTAAATTAATCTTGCATCCCTGGTGTTCTATTTTTGCATGAGTTGCAGTATTCTATTTTATACATAATTTTTTATGTGTTTTTAAGTTTTATCTTGGTGTTTTATTTTTCTATAATATATGTGCATGTATCCTTGGCAGCGCTACCCGTACGTGTATGTTTTCTGTTGTAATTTCATTTGTTCATCACACACAAATTAGGATTGTACTCCGGGTCCTCTCTCTATCCAATTTGAGAAACATGGTGTAAGCTCTGTGTCTCTAAGCGCCGGTCACCAAGCTTACTTTAGTCTGCTTGTTCCTCGTGCTATGCTGCCTTCAAGCGTCAACCAATGGTTAAAGCCGCGAGGTTTTCATGGTGCTAAACACTTTGCCCGCAAAGGCGAGGAAGACGACTAAGTATTCATGCATGCATGCCGGATATTGAATCGGAAACCTGCGCGTCAATATGATTAAAATTTAGAACGCATACTTTAGTTATGGAAGGTGAAAGTTGATTTTTTCCCCTCCTTGTCAGGTGATCAGCAGTACGTCTGCCGGCAGCAGATCATCGGAGAAGGCAAAGTCGAAGGTGGTGCTTTTGATATGGTGCAGCGATAAATTCTGTTGTTATGATCTGAAACATGTTGAGCCTGCTACTCCTGGAAGGCATAGCGGGCTAGCGGCAGTGGCGTTGGTGGAGGCGTCACTGCATCGTCAGGCATGGTGCGATCGAGATAAATCATCTCCAGCTTAATTAACGGAAGGATTTTAAATCTCTCCCGTGAGGACGAAGAGTACCTTGTGTAGTTTGCCTGGATCCTAATCAACCAAGCTGCTCACGTCATGTATGTAAGTGCATATTCACCTGGATATATGTGGCTTAAGCGTGTAACTGATTGAAACAAATCTCCAGCTCTCCATGTTCTGTGACCCAGTAGATCCGCTGTTCTGCCTAGAAGTCGGCAGATCCACGGGGATGGATTGCTGAAACGGCGCGGACTATAGCAACGCTACATGGTTGATCTCTACTCGTGGTGCTGACCGGGCAGAGCACGACGGCCGGCGACGATGAACACGGGGTCGCGTCGTGCTCACATGTTCCCCAATGGCATGACACGCTGAAAGCACTTGTACTTGTAAAAAAAATCGCCGAGCTGCGATCACATCCATGGATTATTCATGTTACTTACTTAGATCTAATGCTGGACTCAATATCTCTTGAAGTATTGATTTGCCAATGGATCTATGCTACGTCAACGGAGTATATACTATGTCAGCCTATATTAGTCCGATCGGGACTCTTTTTTTGTACGGCTGATTTGGACTCTTAAACGTACGTGATTATATTTGTGTGCCTTTAGACTACAACATGAATCTCCCGGATCAATTTAAATCTTAGCCGTTCCTATTCTTGGTCAAATCTTAACCGTTGGTTGTTAGTTGTTTTAATAATATAATAGATCATTTTTAATTGATTCTTTTTGCAAATGAATCATATTGTTATCCTCTATCCAGTAGAACCACTGCACAAAATGTTTGGACCAATTTTATCAAGTATTCAAATTCAAATGAGGATTTGAGTATTTTCCCTCTAGATTTAATTCTATAAATATTTTAGGCATAAATCTTTTTGCGAAATTGCTTACCTTGATACTAAAAACCCACCAGAACACTTCACACACTTTTTACACTTATTCAAAAGTCTACTTCATTGGTTCATCATTTTTGCAAGTTATGGTTGTGTGTTTAAGCACCTTGCAAAATATCAATCCTAATTTCTATTGGGCACTTTGTGCTATTAGATTTTTGTCCCACAATACAAATGGTGTGAATTATCCTAAGTCCTAATGGCCATTTAACTCTACCATGACTTAGTGAAAAATCTACTCTCTATCCTTGCCAAGTGCAAAACTATCAATTCCATCTCATCCAAATTCTTCTAAGTGTTTTGACTACCCCATCCAACACTAGGGCATAGAAGTTTCCCATATCAAGACCATGGAGAAGAAGTTGAAGAGAAGACAAGGAGTTGAAGGCAAAGCAAGAAGTTGAAAGAAAAGATAAGGAGATGAAGGAAAAGAGAGAAGTTGAAGAGAAGACAAGAGATGAAGGGAAGACAAGAAGATCAAGACCAAGTGCCAAGTCAAGAAGATGAAAGTGACAAACCTCATGACTTAGAATTTATCCATCCAACTTCTCAAACCAAGCCTAAGATTTCCCTTGAACTATTTTTGCTAAGTGTTTGACACTTCCTAACAATTTAGAAAACCCCATCAATATTTAAGTCCTTGACTCAGCCATTCTCTCCATCCATATCAAGTCAACTTCATGCCACAATCTTTTGTCCAATTACCACTAAGACAATTGAAGACTAAGCTAGAACAAATAAACACTTTTGTTTTCCTTGTTTGATTATGTTGCTTTGAATGGTGTGTTTATGATGTGTTCTTTTCTACCTTATAGTTGTACAGAGGACTGCGTGTGTTGATTAAGAGAAGTACAATCTTCAGAAAGTTACTAAGGCAAGTATCATTATGGTGTTTCTATCTTTTCTATACAAGTTTTGTGATTACGAGTATAAGTGCGTGCGTAGGGTTAGGTTGTTATTGCATGTGTAGGAGGGTTGTGCTTTACAATGCAAACCCAATTAAGTATCTTTATTGATTGATAGAAGATATCGTAGGAGTTTGTTGCTTAGCTATGCTTGTAGACAAAGATCGCATACTATATCAAGAGATTGGACTATTGAAGGGAAGGCTCTACCTTGATAGCAAAGTATGGATGGTGGACGACCTGCGTGGAATTGGTTTGAACACCCTTAGAAGCGTAGATTTTTTAAAGGGATGCACTAGTTATATTTGTTGTCTTAAGGGTTTACTGCGGTAGGAGCAGTGTTACCTTTTATTCTGAATTGGGTTCACTGTGGCAGGAGCAGTGTTATCCTTTAATACTTGACTTTGGTTCACTGTGGTAAGAGCAGTGTAACCTCTTTATGGTCCACTGTGGTTTTAGCAGTGTTACCTCTTATATGTATCTTGGTTCACTGTGGTTGGAGCAGTGTTACCTCTTATATGTATCTTGGTTCACTGTGGTTCGAGCAGTGTTACCTCTTATATGTACCTTGGTTCACTGTGGTTGGAGCAGTGTTACCTCTTATATGTATCTTGGTCCACTGTGGTTGGAGCAGTGTTACCTCTTATATCTATCTTGGTTCACTGTGGAAGGACCAGTGTTACCACTTAGTTGTCACATGACCCATTGAAATTTTATAAATTTTTTCCCTCTGGAACATTGAGGAAGCACTAGGGATTACTACAAGTTTTGATGGGGAAGATTGAAGTCTTTGAAAATATCATGACACAATTTATAGCCTTGGAATCTACTTAGCCAAATATTTCTTGTGTAGATATGTGTCTATTTTATTTTCTTTCTTGTGACACTTGCCAATACAGTTCAAATGTATTGACCCTTCGTGGCTGCAACGTTTCATGTTGCAGATTTAGGTGACAAGTAAGGTTCACCAGGGTTACGAGTCTATCCGCAGCATGTTCGCCTGTGGCACATGAAGAAGAAGGACTCCATGCTATACTTCGATTTCGTTGTAAACTCTGAAAGCTCTATGCTATGAGCATTGTAAAGTTTCTTTATGTAATTGCTAGATCATGCGATGTAATAAAATGACCTTTGTTTCTTGATATTACATCTTAAACTGTGTGTGCTAGCGTTTGATCCAGGGACTAGCACTGAAAAGCATAGGGATCATCATCTTTCAAAGGTGAGGTCACTACAGATGGTATCAGAGCATTGTGTTGCCCTTAGGTTCGTGACCCTAGGATTGGACAAAACCCCCTTAGAAAAATAGGGGTTGCTTTTATTTCTAAGTTAAAAAAAATTACACACATTACCTCATAAACTCTTCCCTTAGTCACTTTTATCTCTACTCTTCATTTCAAATCAAGGATGAAGAGCTTCAGCTTTGACATCTCTAAAGACTTCAAGATCCACCTGCTTCAGAGCTCATCTTCTCAACATCGTCAACAAGATAGATCGAGCTATCACCAAAGGAAGGAAGCTTGTGCATCAATGGTTCTAATTCTTAGAAAACTACTTAGCAAATGATGAGCTACCTACCCAACTAAAGGAGACGACATTCTAGGAGCAAGAAGACAAGTTCATGTTCAAGAGAAGCATAAGAAGATGAGAGAGATGAAAGACCCTAGGATGAAAAATCTAACTAATTTAGTTTTTATTAAAGGGGTGTTTGCAATTTTAACTTGTTCTATTCTCATCTACTTCATCTTCAAAAATATTGTCCTTTCTTTAGAGTTCATATATCATAAAAACATCAAGAAGAGACTGATGCTCCATATATTATTCCTCGACTCTGCAAGAAGCACTACATGGAAGCTATCAAAGAGCTTGGATGAAGACTCAAGTATAGACTGCACAACACCTAGAAGGACCCCAAAGATGAAAAGAGTAGACTACTACCTGGAAGACATCCAAGAAGCCCTAGTTGGACCTCCATTTAAGATCTATGTAAGAACGACATCGTAATACGTTATGATCATATCAAATTGTGGTATGACCATACTAGTTTATTTGTGGTTGAACCATGTTGCTTGATGTGATGAATGCTTGTTAGATCTTGTATGTAAGATGATTTGCCTTGATCTGCTGTGTTTGGGTAGGAATTTTCTTTAGATCCCTTATGTCTATTCTCGTCTTTATTCAAACCCAAACAAGTGTTTTCTTGACAATGCTCCATGAAGACAACAACATTGTCAGCTCCAGCTAAGATGCTCAGTATCAAGAAGAATATGCATAGAACAAGAGATGACAAACCGAAGGATCTGCAAGCTAAGAGATTTTGCCATATGAGAGTTTACGCAAACCACTAGCTAAGGATCGATAGATTTGTTTTCTAAAATTCTTAACATGAATTGAAACATGGATTTAATATCCATAGAATCTTTTGTCAAAACTAGTGAGGATGACCAAGAGTTAGAATGCGAGATGCACCAAACCAAATACAAGGTAATGATTGGGTGCGACATGGATTGGCCCCCATGACGATCACTCATATTATTCGCTCTTGTTATGAGGAATGGTAAATCTTAAGTGACATACCTACAAGAGGGACGATGTTGTTAAGCCTAAACCTTAGGAGGATAGAATAACATACCCTCATTATAGGCAAGTGTTGCCAAACGTAGGAATATGGTGAGGATGAACCACAAGCTTACCGTTGAAGATGACTTAATATATCCAACAGTGGTATACAAGAAGTTTCAATCCTAAGATAGAAGTCTATGAAGATCAAATAAGGATAAGAGATGAAGCTCCAAGAACATCTTAACTTGGCCTTCTGATTGACCCAAAGAGTGACCCTTCAGTGTCCAAAGTATGCTCAACAAATGTCACTATTGGATTGAAGCCTTTCAATGGAGGAGGTTATACTCAAGCCACCTTGAGGAAGATTGGATGCTATAGAATGACACCCACCTATTGGAAATGAACGTAGAAGCAACATATGGTACAAAGATGACCCAGTGCCAAGTCAAAACCAAGGTGTGCCCCGTCTGAACCCAAGACCTAGAGTACCCACAAAATTTTCTTTTAAGGGTGGTAGCCCACCTAGTACCTCAAACCCATTTTTCTTTCTAGCCTCTCCAAATCTCGAGGACGAGATTTCTTTTAAGGGTGGTAGTCTGTCACATCCCAAAATTTTGGAATGTGAAAATAAATAAAATAGAAACCAAGTATGTTTGAATTGATTGAAATTTCACAAGGAATTAAAACTTTTTGAATTATTTAAAAGCCTTATTAGAAAAACCATTTCAAAAATTACTATTATTCTCTGAAGGGCTCATATAAAAAGAATAAGATTTCAAAATACTATTTTATATCCTATGCAAGTATATTGCAAAGGAAATATGTACAAAATGTTTTACATTGAATAAAGTTTAAATTTCCTAAAATGGGGATGAAAATATTTTCAAGGTTACTTTAAAGATATTATTAAGTTTTAAGTTTTCCCTTCAAACCCTAATCCCATTTTGCATTATGCAATAAAGCCTTTAGCCAAATTATAAAGTTTTCTTAAAAATCTTACTTTGTTTTGAAAACTTGTTTTCTTACTGTCTTAGAATGATAAGTTGAATGTTTGAAAATTTTACAAATTGGTTTGAATCAATTGGGACCAAATTTGAAAAAGATATGAAAGAAATAGGAAACAGAAAAAGAAAAGAAGAAAAGAGAAAAAATAATATAAAAGGGCCGAGGGGCAACCGTTCGGCCTGGAGCCAGAAGAGGCCCACGGCCCAACTAGACAAATCCCGAACCGGTACCTACCACTCTCTCTCTCTCACTGATGCGTGGGCCCCACCAGTTAGGACAGCTCAGCGTCTTCCTCCTCCAGCCGTGAATCTCGCCGGACGACCGAGCCCTCCCACTGATTTCTCCCTCTTAAATTCCATTTAATCCCTGTCGATTCGAGGTGGGAGATAGAGCAGGCCGCCCGTGTCTATAAGAAGCCCTACTCCTCCTCTCTATTTCCCCTCTTCTTCTTCTTCTCTGTAATGCGCCGCCAGGCCGCCGCAATTCATCGCCAGTGAGCCGCATCACTGCCACTGTGCGACCACGAATTCGGCACAACCAGGTGACCCCGCTGCCAGATTCTAGTATGTTTCTCTTTCTCATGACCGTGCGCATCCGTAGCATTCCTGTGCTTTATTTGTGCTAGTCCTGGATTGACTGCTAGCACACACAGTTACAAGATGAAATACCAAGAATACAAAGGTCTTTATTACAACGCTTGATCCACAAATAACATAGTTCTTTTACAACTCAGAAGGCACAATGCCACAAACCTATTACAACTCTAGAAAAATGACTAAGTAATTGAACTCCAAGTCTTCTTTTCTTCATAGCTCCACAGGCAGACGTGTTGGACGAAGACTCGTGACCGAAGCGCAGCAACCTTCAATCTTCATAGTAGCCACCTGCAACATGATACGTTGTAGCCACGGAGGGTCGATACTTTGAATGTATTGGCAAGATGTCACTTTGGTGGACTCAATGGCACCTACACTTATATGCTATTTGGCCAGGTGGAGTTTAACTTAGCAAAAGCAAGCCTTTTCCTATCTTTGTAAAACTCAAATTTTCCTTAGCAAAAATTTTGTCCAGAAGGACCTTTTTCTACCCAAGTTTACTCAACAAGTTTTAACTTAGAGAAATTGGGGTGAGGAGATTCTTGAACAGCTTCAACATTATGTCACTCAAAATTGTCCGTAAACAGGGACACGGCTAAGTACTTAGTTCTAAACACTCTGCAGAGGTGGTGCACTTTTCTCACAAGACTTAGTTAACCCATTTTGCCATGAGACTCATTTTGCCTCAAGTGGCCAAGTGAAAACTAAGACGAGGCCTTTCAGAAGCATTCCCATAGACCAAACGGACGCGTTCCATCCTACCAATATCTACCACCCTTTGTCCGCCTGGCTTGAGTTCTTGCAGCTTAGTTGACCAAGACAGAGCCCATATGTCTTGTGGTTGCACTGGAAGCTTCACGACTTGAACGTCTCCAATCTCTTTGCTCCTGGGTGGCCGTCCACAAGTGAGATACACCTGGTGGTTTAGAGGTTCGACGACATGACCCCAGGGAACCACTCAACATAACCCAAACAAAGCCACATCCACCCAGGTGGTTCATTAACTTAGTTTTTTCCTTAGTTTTTGCAAAACAAGGTTTTCAACACTTAGCCAAAAATACATGTTAACCCTTCCCACAACAAGTGTAAAAGCAAAGTCCTATAGCAGCAGCAATTCTACTAGGAGATGCAAAGCTAGGCAAGCTAGACAAAAACTTAGCATAAAATCTAGCAAGCTAAAGTTAAGAAATCATAAAAACACCTACACATGCATCTTCTACTAGAAAAGCTACAAGACAAAAATTTCAGTGGGACATGGGAACATGGTGACACTTGCCTTGGTGAGGAGAAGAGTTGGTGCACTTGTCACAAAGACACTCGTTGCACTCAGCACAATCTACACATAAAATATTGCATATTCTAGACGTGCTACAGTACTGGGAGGTTTCATATAGGCCAAAAGCAAAATAAATTACTGTAAAATAAATTTTTCAACTATTTTTAATAGCCAAAACACCATAATAAAGCTTGCAGTAATTCACTATATAAAACAGATACTATAGGAGCTTTTGATGCTAGAAATAGATTCTACACAATTTTATGAATCCATGGACGCAAGATTTGCTAAATTTGGACGTACAGAACTCGAGATATGATTTTTTGAAGTTTAAGCATGAATCTGGAAGTGTAACAACTCAGAAATTTGTAATCCACTTACTATTAATTAAAGTGCCAAATTTTGGACCAAGATAAAACTTTTATCTATTATTGCATGTATGCATGTATTTTCCATTATATGTCTTTTATGATTTCATGTGTGTTATTATTTGTTGTGAAATAGTTAGTTAATTCTAACCTAACCAACAGAAGCATTAGAGAAAGATTATCAAAGCTAAAGAAACAAGAAACAAAGGAAAGAAAGAAAAAGAGAAGAAAAGTGTGATCTAGAAATTGTTGTTGACTACCCTACTTTGGACACCTATATTAAGAAATCTGTAACTCAAGCAAAGGTTTGGCCAGTTAGTTGAGCTTGACCAGGTCACATACTAACTCAACCAAGAAGCTTCCAACCAAAATTCAAATCAGAACTTGACTCAAACTTCTGCCAAACTTTGAATCTGAATCAGTGACCAAACTTCAAATTCGAAATAAGATTTCTGCAAAACATCCCATTTCTTCAGAACAAAAATAGTTCTAGAAACCTTGTCCAATATGTTGACCACCCAAAGTGAAAATTTTCAAAAATTCGAATTTGAATTTCTTGCGGGCATTTTGTCGAACACCTGGCAGACAAAAATCGAGAAAATCGAGTTTACTGTGAGCTTCACTGTCGCCGTTCGTCTCGACCCTGTAGCCATGCTCGTGGAGACGTCCGCGGTCAAGCCCAGCCCCCTCTGCCCCGACCCGAGCCGTGAGAAGTGGAGGAGAAGAAGAAGAACGCGCCCAGGACCCCCTCTCTTCTTCCTCTGCTCCCTGCACGTCACCGACGCCGTGACCTCGCCAGAGCCGACCCATAGCACTCCGTCACCGAGGCAAAACCCCTCCAGCACGCTCGCAAGGCCGCCGTGCCCGGTGTTGCTCGACGCACATCGCCAGGGCCCCCGCACCGGCGAGCTACTGGACGCCCTCGCCCCCGTCTCTCTGGCCTATAAAAGCCCCCGCCGATCAAACGAATGGACGCACACCACTCCCAGCTCGCTCCCAGACAAACTCTCCTCTCTCCGCTTGCTCTCGTTTGACATCGCCAGCCCCGCCGGCGAGGTACTGGACGCAGGCAGCGCCACCGCGTTCGGCCTTCGTGGAGCAAGCAGACGCCGGGAATTGGTGGAGGAGACTCGCCGGAGTCCTTTCCGCTCGTCGCCGTCAAGCTCTGCTTCCTCTACGCTCACCGCCGTCGCCATCGTCTTCTTCTCTGCGCGCAGGTGAGCTCTGCCCTCGCCGTCGAACACGATGCACCAGCGCCGTTAGATCTTGATCCGTCGGTCGCGTACCGGTTCGGTAAAATTAAGTGACCTGACGAGTGGGACCCCCCTGTCAGTTTCTTTTGAAACCTTTCCCGCCCGTGCGAAGCGGTATTTGGGCTGGCCCATTCGGGTTCCTTCTGGATTCGGCCCAGTGAAGAAGAATTCGGTCCGTTTCGTTTTTATTTAATTTCCCGCCCGTTTGAATTATCTCAAATAAGTTTCAGAGATGATTTTCAAACTTTAATTCCAAGAGATTTAGAAATCCATTTCTTGCAAATGAATATGCATTGGAAAGCTTATGAAATTCTCTACCCTCTGAAACTGGTTAGAATTCAATTTGAGTTAGGGATTTAAATAAATAAGAATACTTTGACCCTAGCTTTATTAATCATAGGAAAATTCTAGAAAATTATTTAAGCCTCCTAAAATTATGAAACTTGGTTTGTGAACTCACTAATTACCTCCCCTACTGTTTAGTCAACCTTAATCAACTGAAACCTTGTTAGTGCTACCAATTAGACCTTAATCCAATCCTAGTTGGTAACATAAAATGATAGATCTCTATTATACACCTAGAATTAATTTTTCCCTCAATACCAATTCACTTAATTAGTCAATCCTCACTTGAACTAGTACTAATACCCTTAGTTTAATACCCATACTTAAAAAAGGTAAACCACCCATGGCATTTGGTAGAAAATTTAACTTGCACACTTAATGAAAACTTGGAAGAAAAACTTGCAATCCAACATGAACTCTATTGTTTGAAAATAAGGATGTGTGCTTGAAGTAATGTTAGTATGGTGTGGTGATTGTGTGCTTTGTATTTATCCGTTATTAGACGCTAGTGTTTCTGAGGAGGATATTGAAGGACAATATTATCAAGAAGAAGAAGACTACCCCGGACACTTTGCCAACCAAGGCAAGCCATCTTTTGAATCATACTCCACATGCCTAGTTTTACTATTACATTCTACCTGTTTTAAGTAAATTGCATGATTGAATTGCTAGAGTAGAATGATAGATGTGTAGTGAGATCTTGCTTAGCAAGAGCATCAAGCTGAGTTTATCCAACCCTATCTTAGTGGTACCATCACTCAATGTAGTTGCTTAGTCGCTAATAAAATTGAGGCCATCTCTAAGTGGAACCCCATCTGAACTTGGTGACTTGAACTTGAAAGCTTGAATTGGAGATCCCTCCTACATGATGGTTTTATGAAGGAAAATAATATTGACTAAGGACTATGGAATGTATTTGCTAAATGATAATAAGTGATGTACCATGTGAGCCAACCATTACCGTACGACCACATTACCCCTAAATGGGAAGGGGCTTAGTCCGTAGCTTGTTCACCCTAGTATGGGAGGTCTTGTATCATCCTTTATAGAAGTGCACCGTGCGCGGGTACTTCCGAACCGGGTGGAATTTCCATTCATCCAGCATCCTGGAGCGGGCAAAACTAGAGACACCAGAACGGAGATCTCCGTGTCTCGGGCTCTAGGGAAGGATCCTATACTAGAGTAAGCAAGTGAAAGAGTTTGTTTGATTATCTGAACCTCGCATACTTTGTGTATGACGATCCGTGGATTTCTCCCGGCAGATGTATCGAATCTTGTGGGTAAAGTGTACCCCTCTGCAGAGGTTTCAAAACTATTTGAATAGTCGCGTCCTCGGTTATGGACAGTTGGCAAACTATACTTGACTGTTGTCAGGACTATAATAACTTATGGTGAACTTGGTGAATGACATGATTTGACTTGACATTGATATTGACACACTTGAGGTTCCTCTTTAGATTGAACTTAGAGAACTAAACCTCTTTTCTACCAATGAACTTTCTTGGGAAACAAAACTAGCTTTTGCAACTAAACTTAGTGCTTAGTCCACCCTACCAACCTTGCATATTTATTTCATCACTACATTTATAAGATGGTTTGCGAGTGCATCCAATGTACTCATGGCTGTGTCCCTGGCTATCAACTTGGCCAGACTATGGGGAAGAGTATCCGGAGGAAGGTTATGAAGAAGAGTTTCAGAACTAAGATCGTCTCCTGAGTCGCCATTGCCTGTAGGGTGAAGGTATGGACCCGAAGACGTTATTTCCGCTGCTATATTGTGTTGTAATATGAACTTCGTCACTATGACCATTGTATTTGAACTATCGTATTGTAATGTCTATGGAACTGGTTACCAACTACGTTATGTGTATCACAACAATGATTCTGGGATTGTGGTGGAATGCATAACGGGCACTTTGAATTTGTGATAAATTCGGGGGTGTCACAAGTTGGTATCAGAGCCTAGGCTGACCATAGGAGACCTTAGTTAGAATGGGCGTTAAATGAAACCTTTACAAAAGCAAAGATATAAGTAATGGTTTGAAATTGCTTAGTCTTTTCCTCTCTATTTACAAAGTTTTGTACATGCTTCAGTTTTTACCTACTTAAAATTTTGCACACTTGAGTTGATCACTAACTAAATCTAATCTAAAATTTTGTAGATGGCACTGGTATTCACTGAGCAGTACCAGTTGGGCCATGGTGGCAGCCTTTGTTTCGAGCGCGACCTCACCACCCTGACCTTGTTCCTGGATCGTCTGTATCCGGAGTTCAAGGGAGCCGTGCTCAATGAGCACCCGGATGGAGAGCTACGGTGGCTTATCAGGGCGAGTTGCCGTGGCAAGAAGGGAGATCTAAGTTCTCCAAGGATCAAGTTTGAGCTTGTGGAGAACACTTGGGCCGATGGTTTGGTCCGAGGTATGCAGGAGATGCACGCCCGTTTGTGCGGACTGCATGTGGAGGAGATCCAGGGGGAGCGTTTTAGGAACTTTGCTCGGCGTGATGCGGACGGGCGTCCCGCAAACATGCCAGGGCAAAATGAGCCGAGTACCTATGTCGATCACATGGACTTCTTGCTATACTCCACCCAGGAGGAGGCAGATCGTGCCCGTACCAAGGCAAACCTTGAGCACTTCGCACTTGTGGAGGCGAGAAGCACTATCAGGATTCTTGCTAGGGATCGCAAGGGTCTTCGCCGCCTGCGCGATGAGAGGGATCAGACCATTGAGGAGTTGAAGGCCAATGTGGCTGAGCTGACTGAGTACATTGAGAGTCTAGAGGGCCACCTTAGTGAGGAGGAAGGCATTGATCTCCGCAAGGAGGATAATGCCCTCATTAGTGACGAGGATGAATTCATGGAGGACCTTGATGATTCGGAGCATGATGAGGATGCTGGATTCATTGTGGATGATGAGGAGGAAGACCCCGAGGAGCCCGATGTTTAGATTGGAGATCCAAGTGTTATCTAGTTATGAGTTTACTTAAAATCACTTCGTGTAGGTGTGAGTTGTATCCCCCTCTCTAGTAGACGAGTCGCAATGGTTTGATGTAAACCATTTGCAATGTGTGAACTCGTATGTATGGTATGTTTGATGCTTGTTGAATGAAATATGAATTTGGCCCTTAAGGCCTTAGTAAGACAAAAATTGCATCATCCATGTTACATGAAATCTTAGCAAATTAGTTTTTCCCTCTTGTCTTACACACATTATCTTCAGATGCCGCGAGCACCCCCACCTCCAAACCCGGAAATGGCCGAACTGCTAAGGTTGATCATGGAAGACCGGGAAGCAGCCCGAGCTGAGCGCCAAGCTAACTTGGCCACTCTTCAGCAGCTAACCCAGATGACAATGAACCACAACAATGGCAATGGAAATGGCCATGGTGAAGGAGAAAACAATGGCCATGGTGATCACCGATCCAAGTTAAGGAGTTTCCAAAACACCAACCCACCTATGTTCACTAAGTCTGAAGAACCCTTAGATGCTGATGATTGGCTTCGCACTATGGAGAACAATTTGGCAGTCGCCGAAGTTGGTGAAAGTGAGAAGGTCTTGTACACCACCCACTATCTTGCGGGAGCCGCAAGAGCTTGGTGGGATAGCACCCGTGCAATGCAAGCCCAAGGGTATATGATGCATTGGGAGGAGTTCAAGAGCAAGTTTAGCAAAGCCCATGTTCCTTTGGGATTGGTTAAAAGGATGAGAGATGAGTTCAGGAATCTGAAGCAAGGTTCCCTATCTGTGGTTGACTACCGTGACAAGTTCCTTACCTTGTCTAGGTATGCCCCAGATGACACCAACACCACTGAGAAGAAGCAAGAAAGGTTTCTGGATGGACTTCATGATGAGATGCAATGTGTCTTGGTCAGCATTCCCTTTGCAGACCTGGAGTCATTGGTTGACTCTGCCATTCAGATGGAAGGCAAACTCAAGCAAGCTGCAGAGAACCGTAAGCGCCGTATGATGTATCAAGGCAACTCCAGCAACTCGCAGAAGCCAAGGGGAAATCCACCTATGGGTTTTGCCCCTAGACCTATGACGCCATCTGCACCTGCTCCGCGTCCCAACTATCCCAACCGTCCGCCCGGCAACAACTTCAACCGTGCACCTCCAAGACCTAGTGGCAACAACTTCAACACCAATACCCCTAGGCCAAATGGCGCCCCTGTGCCGCCCAAGTCTGGTGACAAGTCTGGTGTTACCTGTTATGAGTGCGGACTCAAAGGGCACTACTCCAATGAGTGCCCCAAGAAGCTGAATGATGCATCCAAGACCACTGCTCCTGCTCAGCAGCAGCGCCATGTTGGAAATGGCAAGAATTATCCACCAAGGAACCAGCCTCACCCTCGAGGCCGTCTGAATCACATGAATGTTGAAGAAGCTCAGGAAGCAACCGACGTTGTGCTTGGTATGTTCCCTGTTAATTCAGTTCCTACAAGAGTTCTGTTTGATTCTGGAGCTTCACATTCATTTGTTACTCAGTTATTCGTTGATAAAAGTGGACTTCAACCAACACCTCTGAAAAATGCCATGTCTGTGCAAATACCTGGGTCAATAACCAAGGCTAGTTGGACCTGCTTGGCAGTGCCCATAGAAATCCATGGGATATCATTTTTAGCCAATTTGATTGTGTTAGGAACCAAGGGATTGGAAGTAGTCCTAGGTATGGATTGGATGTCTCAACATCAAGGAATTATAGATTGTGCCAAAAAGACCATCACCATGAGGAGTAGCCATGGAATTGTAGTAAAGCATGTGTCAGTTAAACCCACCCAAATCCCCAGATGTCATAAGAGTATCTCAGGGCCAACTCTGGAGCAAGTCCCCATCGTCTGTGAATACCCGGATGTTTTTCCCGATGAGCTACCCGGAATGCCACCGGATCGGGATATTGAGTTTATCATTGAGCTTATCCACGGAACTGGATCCATAGCCCAACGACCCTATCGTATGAACCCAGCTGAACTAGTGGAGTTAAAGAAGCAATTGGATGACCTTTTGAGTAAAGGATTGATCCAGCCAAGTTCTTCTGCTTGGAGATCACCCGTCTTGTTTGTGGATAAAAGTGACGGTTCCAGCCGACTGTGCACTGATTACCGCAAGCTAAATGATGTTACCATCAAGAATAAGTACCCTCTTCCCAAGATAGATAATCTGTTTGACCAATTGACCGGAGCTCGAGTCTTCTCAAAGATAGACCTTAGAACTGGATACCATCAATTGAAGATCCGTGCAACTGACATACCCAAAACAGCCTTCACTACCCGATACGGATTGTATGAGTACACCGTAATGTCCTTCGGATTAACCAATGCCCCTGCCTATTTCATGAACCTCATGAATAAGGTTTTCATGGATTTTTTGGATAAGTTTGTTGTTGTCTTCATTGATGACATTCTTATCTACTCCAAGTCTGAAGAAGAGCATGCAACCCATCTGAGATTAATCTTAGAGACCCTGAGAGAGCACCAGCTTTATGCCAAGTTTAGCAAATGTGAGTTTTGGTTGAAGGAAGTTGGATTCTTAGGCCATGTGTTATCAGCTGGAGGAATATTAGTAGACCCAAAGAAGATCAAATCAGTCATGGAATGGGAAGCCCCTACCACTCAAACTGAAGTTAGAGGTTTTCTCGGATTAGCGGGGTATTACCGCAAATTTGTTGATGGGTTTTCAAGCATTGCCAGACCCATGACCCAATTGTTGAAGAAGGACAAGAAGTTTGAATGGACCCCTAAGTGTGAAGAAAGTTTTCAAGAGCTCAAGAAGCGATTGGTGACCGCACCCGTCCTAACCATGCCCGATATCACCAAGAACTTTGATGTCTATTGCGACGCCTCCAAACTTAGACTTGGTTGTGTGTTAATGCAAGAAGGCAAGGTCATAGCTTATCTCTCTCAGCAGCTTCGACCTCATGAAGAAAATTATCCAACCCATGATCTGGAGTTAGCAGCCGTAGTTCTCGCTTTGAAGACCTGGAGGCATTATCTTATGGGTAACCGTTGTGAGATCTACACTGACCACAAGAGTTTGAAGTACATTTTCACCCAGAAGGAGTTAAACATGAGGCAAAGAAGATGGATAGAGTTGATCAAGGACTATGATCTGGAAATTCATTATCACCCCGGTAAGGCCAATGTAGTGGCCGATGCATTGAGTAGGAAGCCATGCTCGTTGAATATGATGATCAAAGAGGAGCAACCCATGTTGCACCAAGAATTTGAAAGGTTTGGATTGGAACTAGTCAGTCAAGGATTCTTAGCCAACCTGGAGTTGCAACCCACCTTGGTGAGCCAAATCAAAGAAGCCCAGAAGGGAAATGAGAGTATTGACGGAATTAAGCGCAGAATTAGTTCCGGCAAGGTGTCAGGATTTGAAGAAGATGATCAAGGAGTTCTTTGGTATAAAGGACGAATTTGTGTGCCTGCGGACTCAGAATTGAAGGAAGTTATTATGAAGGAGGCCCATGAGACACCTTACTCCATTCATCCCGGTGGAACTAAGATGTACCAAGATTTAAAGGAACGATTTTGGTGGCACGGAATGAAGCGTGAGATTGCATCGTTCATATCTAAATGTGATATTTGTCAAAGAGTCAAGGCTGAACATCAATGTCCAGCTGGATTGCTGCAACCTTTGCAAGTTCCAGAATGGAAGTGGGAATCTGTTGGAATGGATTTCATCACTGGATTTCCAAGGTCTAGCCGCGGAAATGACTCTATATGGGTCATTGTGGATAGACTAACCAAAGTGGCCCACTTTATTCCTGTCAAGACCACTTATACCTCAGAACAGCTGGCAGATCTTTATCTATCCAGAATTGTGAGTTTGCATGGAATCCCTAAAACCATAGTTTCCGATCGAGGAACCCAATTCACCTCAAGATTTTGGAGAAGTTTGCATCAAGCCTTGGGAACCAAATTAGCCTTTAGCATAGCTTACCACCCCCAGACTGATGGACAGACTGAAAGAGTGAATCAAATACTTGAAGATATGCTGAGAGCCTGTGTTCTAGCCTATGGAGCTAAGTGGGAAGATTGTCTGCCTTTCGCGGAGTTTTCCTACAACAACAGTTATCAGGCCAGTTTGCAAATGGCCCCATTTGAGGCTTTATATGGAAGGAAGTGTCGTACCCCTTTGAATTGGTCTGAAACAGAAGACAGTCAGATATTTGGACCGGACATTCTGCAAGAGGCGGAAGAGAAGTTTCGCATGATTCATGATTATCTCAAAGCAGCACAGTCGAGACAAAAGAGTTATACCGACAAGAGACGTAGAGAACTGACCTTCCAGATTGGAGATTTTGTTTATCTTAGAGTATCACCTCTCAAGGGAATGCAAAGATTCCAAGTAAAAGGAAAGCTTGCACCAAGGTATATTGGACCCTTCAAGGTACTAAGCCGCAAAGGAGAAGTGTCTTATCAGTTGGAAATGCCCCCTGAATTGTCTGAAGTGCACGATGTCTTTCACGTGTCTTTACTTCGGAAATGTCTGGAAGTTCCGGAGAAGCCAGAAATCTTCAAGAATATTGATCACCGTTCTGTGGATATCAATAAAGATTTGACCTATCGTGAAGTGCCTATCCGTATCCTCGAGGAAGCATATAGAACCACTCGAACCCGAAGCATCAAGTTTCTGAAAGTTCAGTGGAGTAATCACACCGAAGATGAAGCCACTTGGGAACGAGAAGATTACCTTCAGATAAAGTTTCCCAATCTTTTCAGTTCTTAATTAGTGAATCTCGGGGACGAGATTCTTTTTAAGGGGGGAAGATTGTAACAACTCAGAAATTTGTAATCCACTTACTATTAATTAAAGTGCCAAATTTTGGACCAAGATAAAACTTTTATCTATTATTGCATGTATGCATGTATTTTCCATTATATGTCTTTTATGATTTCATGTGTGTTATTATTTGTTGTGAAATAGTTAGTTAATTCTAACCTAACCAACAGAAGCATTAGAGAAAGATTATCAAAGCTAAAGAAACAAGAAACAAAGGAAAGAAAGAAAAAGAGAAGAAAAGTGTGATCTAGAAATTGTTGTTGACTACCCTACTTTGGACACCTATATTAAGAAATCTTTAACTCAAGCAAAGGTTTGGCCAGTTAGTTGAGCTTGACCAGGTCACATACTAACTCAACCAAGAAGCTTCCAACCAAAATTCAAATCAGAACTTGACTCAAACTTCTGCCAAACTTTGAATCTGAATCAGTGACCAAACTTCAAATTCGAAATAAGATTTCTGCAAAACATCCCATTTCTTCAGAACAAAAATAGTTCTGGAAACCTTGTCCAATATGTTGACCACCCAAAGTGAAAAATTTCAAAAATTCGAATTTGAATTTCTTGCGGGCATTTTGTCGAACACCTGGCAGACAAAAATCGAGAAAATCGAGTTTACTGTGAGCTTCACTATCGCCGTTCGTCTCGACCCTGTAGCCATGCTCGTGGAGACGTCCGCGGTCGAGCCCAGCCCCCTCTGCCCCGACCCGAGCCATGAGAAGTGGAGGAGAAGAAGAAGAACGCGCCCAGGACCCCCTCTCTTCTTCCTCTGCTCCCTGCATGTCACCGACCGCCGTGACCTCGCCAGAGCCGACCCACAGCACTCCGTCACCGAGGCAAAACCCCTCCAGCACGCTCGCAAGGCCGCCGTGCCCAGTGTTGCTCGACGCACATCGCTAGGGCCCCCGCACCGGCGAGCTACTGGACGCCCTCGCCCCCGTCTCTCTGGCCTATAGAAGCCCCCCGCCGATCAAACGAATGGACGCACACCACTCCCAGCTCGCTCCCAGACAACCTCTCCTCTCTCCGCTCGCTCTCGTTCGACGTCGCCAGCCCCGCCGGTGAGGTACTGGACGCAGGCAGCGCCGCCGCGTTCGGCCTCCGTGGAGCAAGCAGACGCCGGGAATTGGTGGAGGAGACTCGCCGGAGTCCTTTCCGCTTGTCGCCGTCAAGCTCTGCTTCCTCTACGCTCGCCGCCGTCGCCGTCGTCTTCTTCTCTGCGCGCAGGTGAGCTCCGCCCTCACCGTCGAACACGATGCACCAGCGCCGTTAGATCTTGATCCATCGGTCGCGTACCGGTTCGGTAAAATTAAGTGACCTGACGAGTGGGACCCCCCTGTTAGTTTCTTTTGAAACCTTTCCCGCCCGTGCGAAGCGGTATTTGGGTCGGCCCGTTCAGGTTCCTTCTGGATTCGGCCCAGTGCAGAAGAATTCGGTCCGTTTCGTTTTTATTTAATTTCCCGCCCGTTTGAATTATTTCAAATAAGTTTCAGAGATGATTTTCAAACTTTAATTCCAAGAGATTTAGAAATCCATTTCTAGCAAATGAATATGCGTTGGAAAGCTTATGAAATGCTCTACCCTCTGAAACTGGTTAGAATTCAATTTGAGTTAGGGATTTAAATAAATAAGAATACTTTGACCCTAGCTTTATTAATCATAGGAAAATTCTAGAAAATTGTTTAAGCCTCCTAAAATTATGAAACTTGGTTTGTGAACTCACTAATTACCTCCCCTACTGTTTAGTCAACCTTAAGCAACTCAAACCTTGTTAGTGGTACCAATTAGACCTTAATCCAATCCTAGTTGGTAACATAAAATGATAGATCTCTATTATACACCTAGAATTAATTTTTCCCTCAATACCAATTCACTTAATTAGTCAATCCTCACTTGAACTAGTACTAATACCCTTAGTTTAATACCCATACTTAAAAAAGGTAAACCACCCATGGCATTTGGTAGAAAATTTAACTTGCACACTTAATGAAAACTTGGAAGAAAAACTTGCAATCCAACTCAATAAAATCCAACATGAACTCTATTGTTTGAAAATAAGGATGTGTGCTTGAAGTAATGTTAGTATGGTGTGGTGATTGTGTGCTTTGTATTTATCCGTTATTAGACGCTAGTGTTTCTGAGGAGGATATTGAAGGAGAATATTATCAAGAAGAAGAAGACTACCCCGGACACTTTGCCAACCAAGGCAAGCCATCTTTTGAATCATACTCCACATGCCTAGTTTTACTATTGCATTCTACTGTTTTAAGTAAATTGCATGATTGAATTGCTAGAGTAGAATGATAGATGTGTAGTGAGATCTTGCTTAGCAAGAGCATCAAGCTGAGTTTATCCAACCCTATCTTAGTGGTACCATCACTCAATGTAGTTGCTTAGTCGCTAATAAAATTGAGGCCATCTCTAAGTGGAACCCCATCTGAACTTGGTGACTTGAACTTGAAAGCTTGAATTGGAGATCCCTCCTACATGATGGTTTTATGAAGGAAAATAATATTGACTAAGGACTATGGAATGTATTTGCTAAATGATAATAAGTGATGTACCATGTGAGCCAACCATTACCGTACGACCACATTACCCCTAAATGGGAAGGGGCTTAGTCCGTAGCTTGTTCACCCTAGTATGGGAGGTCTTGTATCATCCTTTATAGAAGTGCACCGTGCGCGGGTACTTCCGAACCGGGTGGAATTTCCATTCATCCAGCATCCTGGAGCGGGCAAAACTAGAGACGCCAGAATGGAGATCTCCGTGTCTCGGGCTCTAGGGAAGGATCCTATACTAGAGTAAGCAAGTGAAAGAGTTTGTTTGATTATCTGAACCTCGCATACTTTGTGTATGACGATCCGTGGATTTCTCCCGGCAGATGTATCGAATCTTGTGGGTAAAGTGTACCCCTCTGCAGAGGTTTCAAAACTATTCGAATAGCCGCGTCCTCGGTTATGGACAGTTGGCAAGCTGTACTTGACTGTTGTCAAGACTATAATAACTTATGGTGAACTTGGTGAATGACATGATTTGACTTGACATTGATATTGACACACTTGAGGTTCCTCTTTAGATTGAACTTAGAGAACTAAACCTCTTTTCTACCAATGAACTTTCTTGGGAAACAAAACTAGCTTTCGCAACTAAACTTAGTGCTTAGTCCACCCTACCAACCTTGCATATTTATTTCATCACTACATTTATAAGATGGTTTGCGAGTGCATCCAATGTACTCATGGCTGTGTCCCTGGCTATCAACTTTGCCAGACTATGGGGAAGAGTATCCGGAGGAAGGTTATGAAGAAGAGTTTCAGAACTAAGATCGTCTCCTGAGTCGCCATTGCCTGTAGGGTGAAGGCATGGACCCGAAGACGTTAGTTCCGCTGCTATATTGTGTTGTAATATGAACTTGGTCACTATGACCATTGTATATGAACTATCGTATTATAATGTCTATGGAACTGGTTACCAACTACGTTATGTGTATCACAACAATGATTCTAGGATTGTGGTGGAATGCATAACGGGCACTTCGAATTTGTGATAAATTCGGGGGTGTTACAGGAAGTTAAATCTAAAAACGAAATCGGAAATAACCAGGAGTCGACACGCGTCGCTATCTGATTCGACGATACCGCTTCGGGCGGATCGCTGTTTCAGAACGTTGGATCTAATTGAGATCTAACGGATCAGAATCGGCCATAACGGTTCGTTAAGTGAATCTATCTGCGCCGTGTGATTCAGATCCAACGGCCAGGAGAAAAAGAAGGGCTAAGCTCACCGAGAAAGGTCGTCGGTGAGGTCTGGGAGGCACTGGAGTCCGACGGTGGAGCTTTTCTGGCGACCGTTGAGCTCGGAGATGGTGACGATGGTGTTTAGCTGGCGCAGACGATGACGATGGTGTGCAGTGCAGGACCTTTCGCTTCCTGTAGCAACGAGGGGAGGTGACTGGAGTTAGCCGGCGCATCGGCAAGGCGCAGAGCGTCGATGAGCATTGGAGATGCAGAGGGATCTGGAACACGGCGTTCTTACCAGGAGGTTCAGGAGGGCGAGGAGGTTCTGGTGGCAAAGTTTGCGTGACCGAGGCGTCCTGGAGCTTCGGCAATCTCTCGCCGGAGTTAGCGTCTGGCGGCAGCAAGATCCGATTGTGGATGCTATCGGCGTTCTGGTGCACGATTGAGAAAAGAAGGGTGTCAGGGAGATGCACTATGATAAGGTAGAGGAGGAGGTGCAGAAGATAGATCGGGAGGGGGTCGAGGGTTACCGGAAACCGGCGGCGCTCTCCGTTATAGTGGCGGCGTGGTGACTTCGAGTTTGCGCAGCCTGGTGGCAGGTTTGCTAGGGTTTTGGTGGGGAGATACGCATGGATCGGAGGGGTTCTTATAGGCGTGATTTCGTGGCCGAGGGGTAAGCAAATCGTACTGAATCGGAGAGGGATCGGTGGAGATTTTCCAGGGCTCGCCGTGTTTGTCCCGGTCTCTCTGGCAGGGATGACATGTGGGGTCGCCCTGTCAGCGACCGAGGGGGAAAAGAAATAACGGTTCGGGGAGGGAGAGGGAAGTGGGCCATGGGCTGTCCTTCGGTGCGGGCTGAATTCTGCCCCCGAGGCCTTTTCTTCTCTCTTCTTCTTTTCTCCTTTTCTTTTCTGGTTTTATTTGAAAACTTTTGCAAATGAAACCCTATTTGATCTAAACAACTTTTGAACTTTGCAAGAGATAAAATTCCCTGTTGTTTTGATCAAGCAGTGAAAGATTTGATCATTGGCACATGGTTTTCCAAAAATAAAGTCAATGCAAGGATGAATGAATGCATGAGATGATGTATGATTTCATGTGCAAGATTTTATAAATTCTTTCCCAAAAATTGGGATGTTACAAGTCTAACCCCCTTAAGATGAATCTCTCCCTCGAGATTCAGGTTGGCTAGCAAATAGGTGCGGGTGGTCTTCTCGAAGTTCATCTTCTCGTTCCCAAGTTGCTTCTTCTTTAGTATGGTGACTCAACTGAACTTTGCAAAACTTGATCGTCTTGGTACGAGTAACTCTCTCTGATGTCTCCAAGATTTTGATGGGCTTATCTTCATACGTGAGATCACTTTCCAACTGAACCTCTTCCAATGGTATGGTGTCTCTTAGTGGGGTATCTGCCATCTCTGGATGACATTTCTTTAACTGACTCACATGGAACACATTGTGCACTGCAGACAAAGATTCTGCCAGTTCTAGCTCATATGCAACTTCCCCTTTGCGAGCCAAAACTTTGAATGGCCCTACAAAGCGAGGTGCTAGCTTTCCTTTGACTCCAAATCTTTTCACACCACGAAGTGGCGAAACTCGAAGGTATGCTCTATCTCCCACCTCATAGGTTACCTCTCTACGCTTTGAATCAGCGTAGCTCTTTTGCCTGGACTGAGCTATTTTGAGCCTATCCCTGATCAAACGAACTTTTTCCTCGGCATCTCTTATTATGTCTGGCCCGAAAAGACTTCGTTCTCCAACACCATTCCAAAGCAATGACGTAGTGCACTTTCTTCCATATAGGGCTTCAAATGGTGCCATCTCAATACTAGCTTGATGGCTATTATTGTAAGAAAACTCTGCATATGGCAAATTATCACCCCGGCTGGACCTGTAATCCAAGGCACTGGCTCTCAACATGTCTTCTAGAATTTGATTCACCCTTTCTATTTGCCCATCAGTCGGTGGATGAAATGTTGTGCTGAACTCTAGTCTAGTGCCCAAGGATTCATGAAATTGGCGCCAAAAGTGAGAGGTGAATTGAGTACCTCTATCTGATACAATGCTCTTAGGAACTCCATGTAAACACACTATTCGGTTCATATATATCTTGGCAAGTCTGGCACTGGTATAAGTGGTCTTCACGGGAATAAAGTGAGCCACTTTGGTTAAACGGTCAACTACAACCCAGATGGAGTCATATCCAGACTTAGTTCTTGGTAAACCCGTGATAAAATCCATGCCAACATTATCCCACTTCCATTCTGGTATAGGCAATGGCTGCAATAAACCTACTGGTTTCTGATGCTCTGCCTTAACTCTATTACACACGTCACATAGAGCAATGTACTCGGCGACATCCCTCTTCATATTGCTCCACCAAAATCTACCCTTCAAATCGATATACATCTTGGTGTTTCCAGGATGAATGGAATAGGGTGAATCATGTGCTTCTTGCAGAATCAACTTTCTGAGTTCAGGGTCTTGTGGTACACAAACACGCATCTCAAACGAAATAATTCCTTGGTCATCTTCGTGAAATCCCTTTGCCTTCCCTTTACTTATATTGCTCTTTATTTCTTCTATCTCCTTATCTAGCTTCTGAGCTTCTTTGATCTTGTCCATCCGTGTAGGTTGAACTTCAAGAGATGCCAAAAACCCTTTTGGCACAATTTCTAATCTAAGCTCTTTGAACTGTTCACACAAATCTTCAGGCAACTCTCCTGCTGTGAGTCCATTCACATAGCTCTTACGGCTCAAAGCATCGGCTACAACATTAGCCTTTCCCAGATGGTATTGCAAGCTCATATCATAATCTTTTATGAGTTCCAACCACCTTCTTTGTCTCATGTTCAGTTCCTTCTGAGTGAATATATATTTCAAGCTCTTGTGATCGGTGAACACATCACAATGCTTTCCCATCAAATAATGTCTCCATACTTTTAGAGCATGAACAATGGATGCTAGCTCTAAGTCATGGGTGGGGTAATTTCTCTTGAGATGCTTAAGCTGGCGCGAGGCATAACTCACAACTTTTCCATTCTGCATTAGCACGCTACCAAGTCCTTGACGAGAAGCGTCGCAGTAGACTTGGAAATCCTTCTGTATATCTGGCAGACATAGAACTGGTGCACTTACTAGCCGTTTCTTCAATTCTTGAAAACTAGCTTCACATGAGTCGGTCCATTCAAATTTCTTGTCTTTCTTCAGTAGTTCAGTCATTGGCTTTGCTATCTTGGAGAAATTTTCAATGAATCTCCGATAGTATCCCGCAAGGACTAGGAAGCTCCGGATGTCTCCCGCATTTTTGGGTGACTCCCATTCGGTGACGGATGCTACCTTGCTTGGATCCACCGCGACTCCTTCTGCGGAAACTATGTGACCAAGAAATCCTACCTTGCTCAGCCAGAATTCACACTTGCTGAATTTCGCATACAACTTATGCTCCCTGAGCTTTTCCATGATTAAGCGTAAGTGCTGCTCATGTTCTTTATCATCCTTGGAGTAAATCAGGATGTCATCAATGAACACCACTACGAATTTATCCAAGTACTCCATGAAGACCTTGTTCATCATGGTCATGAAGTATGTCGGGGCATTTGTTAGCCCAAAAGACATGACAGTATACTCATATAGACCATATCTGGTGGTAAAAGCTGTCTTGGGTATGTCTTGCTCTCGGATCTTTAGCTGGAAATATCCTGATCGGAGATCAATCTTGGAGAACACTTTTGCTCCTTTCAACTGGTCGAACAAATCATTGATGTTGGGCAATGGGTACTTATTCTTAATTGTCACTTTGTTCAGCGAACGGTAGTCCACAACCAATCTCTTGCTAGAGTCTTTCTTCTCCACAAACAAAACAGGGGCTCCCCATGATGATGAACTCTGTTGGATAAAACCTTTGTCCAACTGTTCTTTGAGCTGCTTCTTTAATTCCTTCAATTCTTCTATGACCATCTTGTATGGCCTTTTTGCTATAGGTCCTATTCCAGGCAGCAAGTCGATGATGAATTCGACATCTCTGTCTGGTGGCATTCCTGGTAACTCTTCTGGAAACACATCGGGGTACTGTTTTACAACTGGCACTTCATCCATGCTAACCCCCTTAAGAGAATCAACCTTAGACCCTTTAAGCTCGAAGGTTGATTTGAAACGAATGCGTTTCTTTTCAGGGGTGGTAAGTGTAACATCCCAGGATGTGAGGCTAGAAATAAAGAGAACACAGAAGTGTGCATTGCATTCATGCATAGAAATTCTGGGAAATTTTCGCGCTTTTAAATAAAACTTGTCAAAGTGATTGAAGCTTCTCTTGAGTTGATGGAATTGAAGTAGCTCATCAATTGAAGTGTGATAAACTTCAACATGACCTTTGTTAACAACCTTGTTTTGGGTAGAGATAATAACAACAATCAAAGGAGATGAATGTGAGGTAGGATTAATATGTTAACACATCATTTTAGGACCTTATAACCAATTCTACCATGATCACCATGGTATTTCTTAAACCTAAATCATTGAAGCCATTCCTAGCTTAAAGGAAGACAACACAAGTCTTACCTTGACTCTTAATCTACTTTATTCTCATATCTTGATTAACATAATCTTTCACATCTAAATCCATTCAGCTCCAAGACAAGAGGAGAAAGCCTATATCAAACCCAATATCATTCCTGTCTCTTGAGATAAAACCTTAGGGAATAAATTAGAAACTCAGTGGTAGTGGAGTTTAACATAGTATCAAGTTGATTAGAGGAGTTTACAATAGAGTTTAACTACTTAACTAATTATCCAGTACTTCTGGGCATTATATAATTCACTCTTAAACTTGTTACCAAAATTGGTAAACCACAAGGTCTAAAGTGCATAAAAGCCACACATTCTTATTTAAATCATAACTTATTAACTATATGAGATATAACAAAACTAAACTCATTTACATTACATTAAATAGTTCAAACTATTTGAATAAAAATAACTATGATCATTTAGAAACTCTTATGATCATGCCTTGGTGAAATCAAATCAAATCAAATCAAATCACTTAAAATTTGAACATGACCTTTGCTAACTTTGGATATTTTGAGCACAACTGATAATAGGAAACAATAATATATGACAATATGCATAATTCACAATAACAGGACCATTTCAAACCTGAACTTTGGAAGTTAAACTTCCAAACAATTAATACCACATCAATTGATAACAATTCAATCATGAATTACAAATATGTATAAGAATATGAGTTGATTCAGCCACAAGTCCATTTAGTGCCAAATGCCACTTGGCTTTCCAAAATAAAGATTATTAGAGGATAATCATCATGCCACCTAGGATAGTTATCCACTTCAAAATATCTTCCTTTACTTGAACCCCAAGTAATGCTCTTCAAAATATCTTCTTTTACTTGAACCCCAAGTAATGTTCATAGTTATCCACATGAAAATATCTTCTTTTACTTGAACCCCAAGTAATGCTCATGCATGAGAGCTTGACAACAAGTAGCTTACTCACCAAATGAAAACAAGAGTCACCACTTGAGGTGTCAACTTGTGGTGGACATCAAAACACTATAAAAGGAACCCCATGGCATCCATTTTGACACCATAAACCCATGGTATGATGGCACCAACAAATTTGGACCATTTCATACATTAGATAGGAGCAAGAAGCATCACCATCACACTAGCAACACCACCACACAATCCACCCTGCTCATGAGTTGAGCAACAGGGCAGGATTCACCACCACCATCACAACCACAAGAACCAAACCAACTAGACCAAGACCAAATGGTTACTTAGTTCAATTAGGAATTAGGTCAAGCAGCTAGGAGGTGCAGGCATGCCACAAGATGCAAGTTTATCAGATTTCTCGAAGAACAAGCTTCACAAGACCACCAGGTTGGTCTAGTATGAGAGGAGAGGAGTGTAGTTAGTGGGAAAAAGGGGGAAACTCACCATATGCAGGAGAAATATGCCTCTAATCTGAAATCATCATTGGCTAGGCCTAGGAGTCATTGGATACCTATTCTACCTATTAAATTTCAACCTATGCATCACCTTGTGGTCATGAGCAAAACCCTAGAACCACATCCTATAATTTAACCTATGAATTATGTCCACACGATAAACATTCCTAATATCAACCATATTATTTATCCAGTGATTAACTTGAACATGTTACTATGTGCATGAATCTTGATATCAAATTAAGAGCATCATGTTCATAGATACATATACCTAACTAGGAAATCCAATGCTATCACTTATTATAAATAATAGTTCTCCTTTCATTCAGATACAAATATAGTGTCTATACCCTCTTAAAGAAGAAACACTAAAGTTGAAATCCAACATTACTATTAGTCCTTAATAGTATTATCTTACCATATCATTACAAGTTAATGCTTCTACATATAACTAGGAGTGTCCAAGACTTGATCAAAGTTCTGGACATTCTAATAATAGTATTTGAATTCATTCCTATTAAAATCCCTACCTAAACTCAAATAATATATACATTATAGTTATGTGTTAATGCACCTACACATTATCTTAATACATCATATTATCCTATATAGAATACTTAGGGAATTTTATAAAAGGTCCCAAATCCTGCAAGACAGAATCAAATTCAAATAAGAATTCAAAAAAAAATTGAAACAGGAAAAATAAGAGAGGGAAGCTTACCTGGCCGAAGCCCACCAAACCGGCCCAGCACCAAGCCTGGCAGGCCATACCATTTTGGTAGGTCTGACCAGTGGGACTTGCAAGGCAGGGGGGTCTTCTTCAACCTCCCGATGGAGGAAGCAGCTCGGTGGCGGCCTCCTGTCGATCGCCGTGCGCCTAGATTCGCACCGCCGCCCCTGCGGTCTATAAGACGTCGCCGCCGCCGCAAGAAACCCTAGCTTTGCCTCAATCCCTCTCTCTTTCTCTCTATTCCCCTCAGTACACCGGAGACCTCGTCGGAGTTATACCGATGCCACCGATTCCGACCACCCCGGAGCCCGTAGAATGGCTAGGGAGGGCGTCTTGAGTTCCTCGTCGTCCTGGAGGAGTCCAACATCAAGCGGAGCTCAGTATCTGACGAATCGATGAGTTCCCTTGCGCCAGACCTCGTCGGAAATCATGACGATTCAGTCATCTCCGACCACCATAGACCCTGTCAAGCGTCACATCTGCCTCAGGGTAATATTTCGCCTCTTTAGATTGTCTTCTCGCATCAAATCGTGGCCCGTAGCAGATTTTCGTCATATACCGGGGTGCGCCGCCGCAGTTGGTCGTCGCCGGTGATGCTCCGGTAACCATTTACTGGCGGCGCTGCCACAGCTAAGTTCCTCGTCGTGTCCTTGTTCGAAAGATGTAAGCAAATCCTCCTGGAAGCCTTCGAATTGCCAACTCCGGCGATCGCCGGCGTTGATCTGGGGCCAGTCAAATACTTTGACTGCATCCCCGCCTACGTGGCACTGGCCGGGCCCATGGCCCACTGGTCAGTCTATTGACTGAGTTTTCTGCCTGCGTGACTGTTGACTCAGCCTTGACCCCACCTGTCAGTGTCTTGGGCTAGGTACCGGTTCAGTACAAAAAGGGTTTATTCTTATTTAGAAATTCCAGAAAACATCCAAAACTTAGAAAAATCATATCTATTTTATTTTAAGTCAGAAAAATGCATATAATATATCAAATTGATCACAAAACTAAGACCTATCTGTTTGTACTGTAAGATTATATACTTGTGTGGAGTAATTTTGAGTGCAATTTAAAAACATGTTTAAGTACTATTTTCAAATATGAATTTGAAACAAATTTAGGAATCAAATAACTTTTCTAAATGAGAAATGAATGTTTATAAACTCAAACTACTTTATTGAAACAACAATTCATTATTTAAGTTTAGTATTTTTAAAACTTCACTATTAGTATTTAAAAACCTAAAACTATTTCCATAAATAATTTTTAAATACTAAAATCAAGAAAAATCCTAAATAACTATTGGTTTGTATTAAAATCTATTTTCAACCATAACTTAGTAACTGAAAATTGTCTTACTAAGAGTTACTTATAATCATCAGAATGTCTAAAATCAATTTAGAAACCATTTAAAATTGTGATTCAAACCCTAAGAACTATTAATTAATGAGATTATGTTTTCTTAACTACTTAAATATTCTTAGAAGGTAAGTAACTAAAAGTGAATCTAATTAGTAAGTATCCATTAAGGGTTATGTTCTTCAAAAGTTATTCTTTTGAAGAACATCAGTTAATCATCGCAACAACTCTTATACCATCAAACAAATACTCTCCTATATATGTTAAGATTGTTGTCAACCCTAAAACCAATTGGGTAATGATATACTAGTATGAATTGCTTCAACCTTGCCTGTCCATGATCAACCAATTGTCTGCTATTCATAAGAAGCAACTTAAAAGTGTTACTTTCAAGTCTTTACCCTATTACTAGTCTTTTGCAATGACCACCAATCATAGTAACCCTAAGGCAAGAGCATGTATGACAGTTCATATCCCTATTTCTTGATGTAGAATTGGAGGAACCAGTACCACTTGCAGCAGGTTGTGATGTTTTCTTGGCATTGGAAATAACTGAATCAGGTTTTGAGGAAGCATTACCACGGAAACCAGAAGTACCACTAGAGGTAGCCACACTAGGGTCTGTCCGTGGGGAAAAATGACCTCTACTTGCTGTAGAGAGAGGTCCAAATTTAGCATCTTCAGCCAATGTCAATTCTGCCTCACGTGCTTGATGAAGCAAATCTGTCATATCAAAGTATTGGTGATGCCGAACAATGCGTCGAATATTGTAAGTTAAACCAGCAAGAAAATGTTGCATTGTTTGTTCCTCTGGTTCAGGCACCCTAGCACGCTGCATAATCAACTCCATCTTCTGATGATAGTCATCAACAGACTTAAGACCTTGCTTTAAATTCGTCAATCTATCATAGAGAGAACGAATATAATTGCGGGGAATAAAACGAGCACGCATCACTTCTTTCATACCCCCTCCATGTAGTAATAGGTGGCTCTCGAGCTTCAAGCCTGAATTAAACAATATTATCCCACCAAAGCAATGCATATCCATCAAATTCCGAAGATGCAAGTTTTATTTTTCTATCCTCGGTGTACTCATGCATGCGCCATAGTTTTTCCACCTTCAGCTCCCAATTGAGGTACTCTTCCACATCAGTAGAACCAACAAACTTGGGTACAGTGAACTTTGGTTTGCCCAGCCCATCATCATCACGGTTGGCTGCTTGGCCAAAATCATCATCAAAGCGACGACGTGCACCGAGAGGAGCAAAACCACGACCAGGCGGAATACCAGCACCTTGGCCTCCATTCCCACGACCACCGTGACCACCAAGAAGCAAACCTTCACGACGACCAGCAGCAGCTGCAGCATTAGCGTCATCATGTGCGTGATTGTCATCCTGGACACTCGTAGCAGCCTCATGATCAAGTGGTTGCTGGTGAGGTGAACGATCAAATGAAGCTTGCAACGTATGCACAGCTTGTGTCAAATCTGCAATAGAATGCTGAATTGTGGTCACAGTTTCTTGTGTCGCAGTGGCTATATCATATGTTGCATTCAGCTTATTGTCAACAGCAAGCACATCGTCATGTAAACTATCACAAACAGCATTGAACCTCTTCGACAAAGTATCATGAAGAGCTTCGTATTCATTCCAATGCACGACCTCATTTGGATCCTTTTTTTTGCTGCACATCATCAGACTCAGACATGATTAGTAGGTTAGTGCAAACAAAAATAGGTGTATGGTGGAACTCTCACAACTCACTCAAAATTGAGAGAAACGAGGTATCTTACCGTTCCAAAGTGAATAGAAGAGCTTACCAACTTGTATAGGCAAAAACGTGCATGGATGTGATGTAACGAATACCAAGGGAAAGACTATCACACGACAACCAGGGTATATGGTGGGGCTTGGTATGGATACCTAACTACACCAAAGTACAAGTCCTAGTGCTGATCGTATGACAAAGAACCCACGAAAATGCACATGGTGGAGATAAATGGGGCAATGCAACTCTGAAAATGAGCTCAAAAAGTTGAGGTATGTCGGAAGAACGCTCGGTGTTGCAAAGCACAAGAGAGACGCTAGCAATGGCTCAACGAAAATGGGCACAAGATTGCGGAACAGAGCAGCCCGTAGAGCACTAAGCACGCTAGTCTCGTAGGATGGTTCTAGACACCAAGAAAGGTTTACTAAGGGCTGACAAAGAAAAGGGACAATATCTGGACTCAGAAAAGAGAAATAGCAAAGAGAAATAGGAAAAAGAAATTTTTTTTTGATATAAACTCACGACAGAGCACATAACAAGTCTGAGATCCAGCGCCAAAAGCAAGGCAGCGATCCAGTTTTTTTTTCTCCTTTTTTTTTACTGAATCAAATTGGGCCAACAAAATTTGGGCTGGTCCTGGCGCCTGGGGCAGACCTCGCGAGCGAACAGCGCTCGAGGCTGGGGCGTCGCTCCTGGGAGATCGGCGCTGCGCTGCTAGCTCGTGCCTGACCACAGAACCAATCTGAGGTCGGGCGAGCGGGCGATGCTCTTTTTTTTTGCGAAACGCCTGTCGATCGGATCTGCCAAGGTATTTCCTGATGAACACAAGTGCATAGCCGCCGGCTCCGATGAGATCAAACAACGACCAAATGACGATGAAATCCGCGACGAAGATACAGAAAAGAACGAGGGTCCTAGACTCCTACAGATTTGATGAAAAGATACGCGAAAAGACGATTAGCGACTAAAATCAGTACCTTGATGCAATCTAGGCTATGGTGAAACTAAGAACCCTAAATTTTTTTTGTGGCTTTTTCTATATAGGATGAAAACAAGAACTAATCTATGGGGATGGATTGCTCACCGAGTAAACTCTGGAAATCTGATACCAAGATGATAAGGGGTTGCCCGATCTTCTCAGTGAGCCGATGTAGATGGATGATAACTTGGTGGATAATCTGTGAGACGCACACGAACTCTCCGGCTGTTCCCCCATTGCCAATGCAATAGATCTTCAACCCTATGGATATTCGAGACACCACACACCTGCGCACGTAGCCGCCGACCACGAAGTGGTTCTGCAATCTCCTAATTCCCAATGGAACAGCATATCACACTTGAATTCTCAGTAGCAAAACTCCAGATCGAAACAAACTTGGAGTGGGGTAGATATTCTGAGCAAAACACAGAAGAATATATGATTTCAGAGGAAAGCTTACAAGCAATTTCGTTCTGATGTTTGGGGGTAATCTAAACGTAGTCTAAACGACAAAAGGGGGCACCCCAGGGGTACTTAAAGGGGTTGGGGCGTCCTGGGCAAAGACCTGGCCCAAAACCAACCTGTTTTGGGCCCAAACGGACTCGGTTCAACTCAAACTGGTACATACCGACCCATACATGGGTTCGGCCTATTTTGGCACGCAGGCCATGAGTGTGGCATGCCTTAGACTCGTAGACAACGCGTCGAAGGCTGTCCTAGCACACCATCACGTGCTCTCTCTCATGTAGACTTGCACGCAGGCCATGAGTGTTCACCTGTTGTTCCAATAGCTTTGCACGTGCTCTTGTGATTGGTCCAATCCTAATCTCGTTGGACTTCTTCGCAGCAACATCTTCATCATCAATAGGAGCAGGAGATAATGGTGGTGTAATAGGGATGTCCTCATCAGAACCATAGTCATTCCACCCTTCTAAGGAACACAATGGACAAGACTAACCCACTTACTATCAGCTATAGGATAAATGATTCCAGCTTCCAAAAGTTTAATTACCTCTTTCCTTACCACTTCTTTCATTTTTGGATGAAGACGGCGTTGAAAATCCACGACAGGCTTTGCATCTCCTTCCAAACTAATTTTATGCATACATAGAGCTGGGCTTATACCTTTAAGATCATGAAGAGAATATCCAATGGCTACTCGGTGAGCTTTTAACACATCATGTAATTTCTCCTCTTCTTCAGATGAAAGGTTAGCACTAATAATAACAGGATATATATTCTTTTCATCCAGTTATGCATATTTCAATTCTTGAGGTATAGGTTTTAATTCAAAACTAGGATCCCCTTTTGGAGGTGGTAGTTCTCCTAAATTATCTGGTGGAATATGCAATTGTAATTGTGGTGGTTGTTGTGACAGAATTTGTTCTAAAGCATCTTTTTCTTTTTCATTAAATGGTTCATTTTGGTTGAGCATATATTATTCCACCATGTCTGATGAAGTGGCAGCTACACAAGAAAGAGTTTCAGCTATATCTTTAGCAAATGGCTCTTTCATAGAATGTTTATCAGAAAATTTAGAAAAGTTAAACTCAAGTCTTTCTCCTGCACATTCAATAAAAAGTTTCCCCTCGGACAAATCAATGTTAGCACCAACAATATATAAGAAAGATCTACCAAAACTAATAGGACAGAACGAATCTTGAGAGCCACCAAGTACTACAACATCCGCAGGATATTTAACTTTCCTACTAATACTTCAACATCTTTAACAACTCCAAGAGGATTAATATATTCTTTATTAGCTAGTTGAATGGTCATACCTGCCTCTTTCATGATGATGGGATCAATGTCAGGCTTGATTTCGAGATAGAGAAAGTATGGTATGACACTGATACTTGCTCCAATATCACATAAACCATGATACCTGCCAACTTTAGAAGACTCTCCTTTTATTACCTTTGTAGCATCTTCACATAAATAAACATCGACTGGATCTTATTCATTTAATTGTTTAATAACCAAAATCCAACGATCCACATCCACCTATTCATATGGCTCAAAACATCTCTTCTTACTTTTGTTAGCAACAGCAATAAGCAAATTCTCCTTGATTTTATTTGGATATGGAGGGGTTTCAATGTACTCTTCAATCTTAGCAGATGATACTTGATCTACCTGTTTAATAACTTTAGGAATAACAATAGAATGCTTAACAGGCTCAACATAAACATCAAATCCACTTTTGGGAACACCAATATGACCAGCAAAAGATTTAGCTATTTCAACTAATACATAGGGATCAAGACCAATTTGTCACTTAGATTCCCAAACAAAATAGAAGCAGAGAAATTCTCTACATATGAATATTCATATTCTAGACGCGGTTTGTTACCTTTGTCGAGATCCCAATTACCAGTATTCAGTCTCCAATAAGTTCCATGCTTCTTCCTCATAGTTATTAGTAAAACTCCCTCCAGAAGAATTATCCTAAAATTCCTTTTGTTGCTTCGGTAGCCTCACATAAAAATTTATACATATAATTTTCCTTGTAAGATCAGGACAAGGATTCTTGCGAACGAGTTCCTTTAACCTCCCCCAAGTTTGGGTAATACTCTCTTCAATATGAGGCCAAAAATTAAATATATAGCAGCGATTCTCATAAGCTTTTTTAGGAGTGAAAATTTTAAGAAAGAAAACCCTCCTCATACTACTCCATTCAATAGTAACTTCTTCATCCATGACTTGTACCATTCACGAGCAATACTAGATAAAGACAAATATAATAACTTCCTTCTCACCTCATCATCAGAAATACCAGAAAGCCTAAATAAGGAGCATATGTCTTCTATCATCTTCACGTGCTCACGTGCAGGTTTGCTTCCATCTCCTGTAAAGCGATGTTCTGTAATTCTCTTAACATGCCCAGTGGGAATTTTATAACCCACTTTAGGCACAAGAGTTTCTACAACTTTGATCGTAGAGACATAAGCACTTTCATATAAAGCCAGATTCAGCGAGCTTCGACCCTGTATAGCCATAGTAATAATAAAATAAAACTGTAAATAAAAATGAACTTTCAAGTTTCCTTACAAGACTTCTCACCAATAGCACAACGCTCCCCGGCAACGGCGCCAGAGTAGTATCTTGATGACTCCCAAGCACAGCTTTTAGGGAGCTCACTCTAGGCATGCCCCGGGGAGTCTAAAAAAAGGCTACAAGCTACCAAATACGCCCTAATCACATTACAAAATGTATTTCGTATTGGTTCATTTCATCTCCACTCAAGCGCAAGAAAAAATACAGGCGGTGGAGCACAAACAACCACCGGAAACGTCACCCATCCAGTTCGCAACCATACAACAACGAAGACAGCAACACGGCACAAGAGAGAACAATCCAAGGCAAACAGCTGCCACACAAGCTCAGCGCAATCCACCACCTGCACAAAACGCACCATAGGCAGATGCGCATAAAGAATAAAGGACCGCGCTAACTGGCGGCGTCGCACATTATACCGATCCGTGCGGCGGCTGCTGCCTATCCCGCTATCATTGAAGGGGCGCGTGTGGTCAGCTGTTCAGTCCCGACTCCCGATGTCGCCAAGCTAGCGCGCCCTCTATCCGGCTTGCCCGCATGCAGCAACTGGTTTGTGCGAGCCCGCATGCAGCTGACCTCATGTCCTGCTTTCCCGCATGCACAAGTTGACCACACGCACTAGTGGAAAAAGAGGCTTCCATCCGCCACCTTTAGTCCCCAAACTACTTGGGCCGGGACTAAAGGGGGCATTAGTCCCGGTTCGTGCCACTGGGGCACGGCCAGCACCTAGTCCCGGTTCGTAATGGACCTTTAGTCCCGGTCGTTAACACGGATCGGGACTAAAGGGGTGGCAGGTGGGAACCCCACGGGCGGCGGCCTTTAGTCCCGGCCTGTCGGGGGGATAACCCCCGGTAGGGTCAAGAGACTAGAAAGACACAAAGTCTATGGTTGACTTATGCCGAGTTATCAAGAAAGGGCCTGGCCGGAATATAAGAGCATCGGCCAGGCCGGCATATGTGTGTATCCCGGCTAATACTTGGATATGCCGGTATAGCCGGAATACTGGTATATGTGTGCCGGCATATACTTAGATATGCCGGCCTAACCATTTGGTGTGTTGTGCAGGAGCAGGGGAGGCCGGATTACCCGACCCTCGTAGGTCGTTGGTCCGGCATATATGTCCTGGGTATGGCCAACGGTCATATCCGGGATACTTAAGTCAACCAAGGTGTCACATCCCTACAATCAAGGAAGAAAACATCCAAGCATGGTAGCAGAGTAAGATGGCAGGGTGCACAGTGGAGGTTACCTACCCTCACTGTGCACAAGTACGAGCTCACCGCACAGAGGTAAGGCCACAGTTCAAGAGGTACAAGGTACAGGGATATGGCGTCCCATCGAGAGCAATCAGGGGCGAAGTCAAGGGTCTCTGCCATCGTCACCAGCTCCTGTTTGGAGTGTAGCCCGTGTCTTGTGGTCTTGTATGACCGTTGTAACCCTGGCCACCACTATATAAGGTGGCATAGGGAGCCCTGGTAAAGGGTTGGTCACTCTGTGTTCCTACACTTAGCAGTTCATCTTCCTTCTCTAGCAGAGAGCTTGGAAGCACCATTGTTGTGTACAACATCGACCCAAATATACAATCAGTAGAGCAGGAGTAGGGGTGTTATCTCCTTACGAGAGCCCCGAACCTGGGTAGGTCAGTGTCTCTTTCTGTCGTGCTTTTTAGCTCGTTCCCCTCTCCCAAATCCTCCAGCAGCTAGTTCGGCCCCCATTTAAGCCATCCTATGGCATATGTTGTTTCACCACGACGACATTTGGCGCCCACCGTGGGGCAGATCGATATGCTGGGCGGAGTGTTCATTCGGACGGGGTCTGTGATAGCAGCTTCGGGAGTGCGCGTGGTCTCTGGCCTCGTCCAGAGGCTAGGCTCGCTCAGTTTCGTCAGTGACAACGCCGGTTGTCTCGGTGGCCGGCCATTCCCCAGGGATGGCCGGATTATGTCTTTCGGTTCCCACGAGGTGTACGTAGGGACTGAGAGAATTTGCAGGAAGGAGGTGCTGGTGGCGTCGGATCCTCCGTCACATCGGCTGGCTCACGCTGGGCGTAGCGCTCGCTCAGTAGAGCCGGCTGAGGTGATGATGGCCGGCACATCCGTGCCGCCGGCGGAAGATGCCGGCAAAGCAGCAGCGGCCGGAGCTTCTCCTCCGGAGCCACCGAAGGTCAAGAGGTCGGCGCGTCCTCTGTTGGAGCGTGCGGAGAACCTGGCCGGCACTTCCGTTGTGCCGGCTAGGGGCGAGGTTCTTCTTCCCATCATCGACCGGCTTCTCGAGCCGGTGCGATCCGGCGTTGATCCGGAGCAGACAAGGGAGGTCCTGGAGGGATCTCGTCAGGCCCTCGTCGATGAGGCCCTGGCCATGAACCAGGAGCGCGAACGGTTTAACCGGCAACTCCGTGAGTATGAGGCAGCCCATGGTTTTACTCCTGTAGTAATCCGGCCTAGCCGCATAGAAGAGGTTAGAACTAGAGGCAGAAATCTTAATGCTGAGATAGGAAAAGATGCTAGAGATAAGAGTCATACCGCAACTAGTACTGTGCCTAAGGTAGTCTATAGTTCGCCAGTAAAGAACCTTAGAGCGGCGGCCGAGGTAGCTAAGGATTTATCTTGTTTATCCGGCGAAGCACTGCGTCAGCAGCAAGCCCGGCTTAACCAACTTTTGTCTGAAGCTACAAAGCAGCAGGAGGCCTTTAAGAAGGCAAACCCGGGTGCCGGGGCGTCTCAGTACATTGTGTCGGCGGGAGGTGCCGGCGCGAGGTCGAGGGGCCAAGCCTCGTCCCCGCATCCTAGCGCCCGGCGTGCCAGAAGTGTGACCTCTGGCCGCCGAGACAAGCAGATCCAGGTGTACGATCCGGCTGTCGCCGGAAAGCAGGCGATGGTGCAGAAGAATGTCGGCCAAGCTGACAAGTATGTCGGGAGCAAGAAGCCCGGCCAGAGTGTGCCGGCCGGGCATGAAGCAGGCGCGGCCGGTGGTGGCCGGAATAACAGTGCAGCCCGGCGTCAGCAACAGGGCGCCGGAGGTGCAGCGCAGCAGCAGGGTGCAGGCCATCCGGGACATCGAGAGGATGACGGCAATTCCGCCCTTGCCAGGGCGGGATATCAGCAGCAGCACCAGCAAGGCCGGCATAGTGAGCAGCATCAGCCGGAGCAGCAGCAGCAGATGATCGCAGGCCCAATAGCATCCCGGCTTGGACCTCGGTCCTTGGAAGCCAATGATGCACGTTTCAAGCTGGACAAGATCCACCAATCAGAGTTGGTGGAGAGACAAGGAGCTCCGGGCCCTATGTGTTTCGGACCCCAGATTATGGGGGAGCCGGTGCCATACTTCTTCCAGCTCGCGCGTGGCGCGAGGACATATAATGGCAGTATGAAGCCGGAAGATTGGTTGGAGGATTACTCCACAGCGGTGAACATCGCCGGAGGAAACCTCAGATGGGTGGTACAATATGTGCCGCAGATGTTGGAAGGTCCAGCCAGGATATGGCTGAATAATTTGCCGGCCGGGAGTATCAACGGCTGGATTGATTTCGAAGAGCAGTTTGTGTCGAACTTTACCAGTACATACAAGAGGCCCAACCGTCCGCAGCAGCTGGCTAACTGCCGGCAAGGAGTGAATGAGACTGACCGTGACTATCTGACCAGGTGGTGCACGTTGCGCAATTCCTGCGAAGGAATCAATGAGCAGCAGGCCATCATGTGGTTCGCTCATGGGTGCCGGCATGGCACCATGCTGTGGCAAAAGCTTCAGAGGCAAATGCCGGCCACGCTGGCCGAAACAATCAAGATCGCTGATAGTTATGCTCTGGGAGATCCCATGCAGCCCAGTCTCGATTCACAAGGACAGGGGCAAACCCAGGGGAACACCAGCAATGCCGGGAGATCAGGGCAATATTATCGCACTGATAACCGGAACAAGAGAAGAGATGAAAGGCCGGATCACCGGTATGGGGCAGCACAAGTTGCAGCTGTGGAGGAAGAGCAAGGGGGCGCCGGCAGTAGCCAGCGTCCGAGATATGAGGACTATCAGCAGCCTCAGCAGCAGCCGCAGCAGCAAGCACAGCCATTCCAGAAGAAGAATGTCTGGACCAACAAGAATGCCGGCGGAGCCGCCGGCCAGAAGAAGCAGTGGCCGAAGTATACTGTGGGTCTTGCCATGGACAAGCCTTGTGTGTTCCACACATTCCAGCCGGGAAAGCCGGCAAACCATGTGACAAGGAACTGTTCGTGGCTGGACGACATATTAGCAGGTCGTGCAGGTCCCTGGGGACCGGCTAGACCCTCTGTCCCGGCAGCTCCATCGCCGTTGACAGGTGCCAATACGATTGCAGTCCCACCTAGGCCGGTTAATCCCGGGAATCAGAGCAACGCCGGAAATGACGGCGTAAATCAAGTTGACCAGAGCTATAATCCGGAATATAACGCCGGAGGCCCAGGAGCGGGCCGGAATGAGTACAAGGAGTATGATCAGAGCTATATGGTCTTTGAGACCGAGAGAACAGACAAGCAGAGCTTGTACCGGCGGTGTCTGGAGGTGAATGCCGTTATGTCGGCTGTGCCAAAGCTGATGTACTGGTCTGACCAGGCTGTTGGTTGGGACAGGGCAGATCATCCCCGGATCATGCCAAATCCCGGCGGATATGCTCTGGTGATGGATCCGACATTCGTCGGGCCGGCTAATAACGTAAGATTCAGCAAGGTCCTCATTGATAATGGAAGCAGCATCAACATCATGTATCGGGATACGATGGAGAAGCTGGGAATCAAGGAAAATATGCTGGAACCGAGCAAGACCACGTTCCACGGCATTGTGTCGGGACTTTCGTGTGCGCCGATGGGCAAGATCCGGATGGATGTGATGTTTGGCAGCCGGGATAACTGCAGGGTGGAAAACCTCATGTTCGAGGTGGTTGATCTGGAGAGCCCCTACCATGCTTTGCTGGGTAGACCGGCACTGGCGAAATTCATGGCCTCTACGCATGTGGCGTATCTGAAGATGAAGATGCCGGGACCCAAAGGAGTGATCACCATCATTGGTGATTACAAGCGTTCGATGGCATGTGCCACCGCCGGATCCAATCTGGCCGAGACTCTGATCATTGCAGAGGAGAGGAAGAGGCTCAAGCGAGCAGTGGAGATTGCTGAGACGGTCGTGGCCGGCAAATCTATGCCGGGCATGACAAATCCCGGTGGCAGCGTTTCTTTTCAAGTGAGTAAGGAAGTCAAAAAGGTGCCTCTGGATGAAGCTTTCCCGGAGCACCATGCCCTGGTTGGGGCAAGTTTGGATCCCAAATAGGAAAGCGAGCTCATCAGCTTCCTCCGTGAGAATCGGGATATCTTTGCATGGTCTACTTCGGACCTGCAAGGTGTGCCGAGGGAGCTGGCTGAGCACGCATTGCACGTGAGACCCGATGCTAAGCCAGTGAAGCAGCCGCTCCGGTGGAATGCCGGCGATAGAAGGAAAGCCATATGGGAGGAAGTGGCCAGGCTCTTAGCCTCTGGCTTTATCAAGGAAGTACTTCATCCGGATTGGGTGTCTAATCCGGTTTTGGTGGAAAAGAAGAAAGATGAGCCCGCCATAGTGAAAGTATGGCGGATGTGTGTTGATTACACCAACTTGAATAAGGCATGTCCTAAAGATCCATTCCCGCTCCCTCGGATCGATCAAGTGATTGATTCCACAGCCGGATGTGAACTGTTATCATTTGTAGATGCCGATTCTGGTTTCCACAAGATCCCCTTGTATGAGCTAGATCAAATAAAGACATCCTTTATTACCCCGTACGGGGCTTATTGCTATCTCACTATGCCGTTCGGTTTAAGAAATGCCGGCGCAACTTACCAAAGGTGTATGCAAAAGTGTTTGCACGATCAGATAGATAAAAATGTGCAGGTATATGTCGATGATATCGTCATAAAAACCAAGGAGAGCAAGACTCTCATAGATGATCTCCGGGAAACCTTTGGGAACCTGAGGAGATTCCGGATGAAGTTGAATCCGGCTAAGTGCACCTTTGGTGTGCCGGCGGGCAAGTTGCTCGGTTTCCTTGTTTCCAGCCGGGGTATTGAGGTGAATCCCGGCAAGATTCGTGCCATAGAAAGGATGAAGCCGCCGACAGATTTGAGGGAAGTACAGAAGTTCACTGGGTGCCTCGCATCCCTGAGCCGCTTCATAAGCCGGCTGGGAGAGAAAGCTCTGCCGTTATATCAGTTGATGAAAAAGTCCGACACATTTGTCTGGACAACGCAAGCAGATGCAGCTTTCAAGGAATTGAAACAGTTGTTGTCAACAGCGCCGGTATTAGCGTCTCCGATGCCCCGGGAGCCAATGTTGCTCTATATAGCGGCAACCAACCGAGTTGTCAGTGCTGTGGTGGTAGTAGAGCGAGAGGAAGGAGGCAAAACCGTGCAGCGGCCGGTATATTATCTGAGTGAAGTCCTCTCCACCTCAAAGCAAAATTACCCCCACTATCAGAAGATGACCTATGGTGTCTATATGGCGGCCAAGAAGCTCAAGCATTACTTCCAAGAGCATCCAATCCGGGTAGTGGCCGAGGCCCCTATCTCGGAAATTATAGGCAACAAAGATGCCAGCGGCCGGATAGCAAAGTGGGCAATAGAGCTTTCACCATATACACCACAGTACGATAAGAGGGATACAATCAAGTCCCAGGTCTTGGCTGATTTCTTTATTGACTGGGCCGAGATACAGTATGAGCCACCATTGCCAGATGCCAATTATTGGAGAATGCATTTCGATGGGTCCAAGACAATCCATGGCTTGGGTGCCGGCATAGTTCTCAGTTCACCAAAGAATGACCAGCTGAGATACGTCCTGCAGATTCACTTTGCAGCATCAAATAATGTGGCGGAATATGAGGCACTTGTGCATGGCCTGAAGGTGTCTAAGGACATAGGAATTCGCCGGATTATGTGCTTCGGTGATTCTGACTTAGTGATTCAGCAGTGTTCCGGCATATGGGACGCGCATGATGCTAACATGGCATCATACCGTTTCCTAGTGCAGCAGTTAAGTGGTTACTTTGAAGGTTGTGAGTTCCGGCACGTTCTCCGGGCTCAGAACGATGCAGCCGATGCATTATCCAAGCTGGGGTCTTCCCGAGATTCAATCCCGCCCGGCATTTCGCTGGAGCATCTGAGGAAGCCATCGATCAAACCCTCGCCGGAGTCATCCTCCATTTATGTCCCGCCAGGTCCAGACGAAGCAGTTCCAATGGAGATAGATGCCGGAGCCAGAACGGATAACCCGGGGACTGTTTCCTCAGTCCCGGGGACTGGGCCGGCATATGCTGTTAGTACAGTATTCCGGAGCGAAACTAAAGGCAAGGGTAAAATGTGCCAAGAGGTTGTGCCGGTATACCCGGGGACTGCTCCGGCATACCCGGGGACTGATTCTTCAGTCCCGGGGACTTCGCAGCCCATGGAGATCGATTATGTGTCGGTCGAAATGATGGAAATAGATCAGGCAGTGTTCACTGTCAGGGAAGTGCCCTCATGGGCACATCCTATCATGAACTTCATGGTGGATGGTCAAGTGCCGGCGGATGAAACCGAGGCCCGCCGGGTTATAAGGAGATGCAAAGCGTATACCATCATCAACAAAGAAATATACAAGAGAAGTACCACCGGAGTATTGCAGAGATGTGTCGAATCTGCGGAGGGTCTGGAGATGCTCCGGGAAATTCACCAGGAGGAGTGTGGTCACCATGCTTCGTCCAGGGCATTGGTGGCAAAGGTATTCCGGCATGGCTTCTATTGGCCAACGGCACTGCAAGAGGCAGAAAACTTGGTCCGGAAATGTAATGGGTGTCAAAGATATGCCCACCAGATTCATCAGCCGGCATCTGCCCTGAAAACTATCCCAATAACCTGGCCCTTTGCTGTTTGGGGCCTGGATATGGTCGGGGCTTTTAAGCCGGCCAGAGGGAAAATGACCCATATCCTGGTCATGGTGGACAAGTTCACCAAGTGGATTGAAGTGAAGCCCATAAGCAAGTGTGATGGTCACACAGCAGTGAAATTCTTAAAGGATATAATCTTGAGATATGGTGTTCCTCATAGCATCATCACTGACAATGGGTCAAACTTTGCCCAAGGGCCATTTGCCAGATTTTGTGAGGAAGTGGGAATCCGGCTGGACGTTGCGTCGGTTGCCCACCCTTGTGCCAATGGCCAAGTAGAGAGATCGAATGGGCTAGTATTATCCGGCATAAAACCCCGGCTGATAGAGCCCCTGGAGAAAACTCCGGGATGTTGGCTAGATGAGCTGCCAGCAGTGCTGTGGAGTTTAAGAACAACTCCGAATAGATCAACAGGCTACACACCATTTTTCCTGGTGTATGGAGCAGAAGCTGTGCTTCCAACAGATGTAATACATGATGCACCAAGAATAGTGCTATATACTGAGGAAGAGGCTAAAGAAGCCAGAGAAAATGATGTTGATCTGCTAGAGGAAGCAAGGGAAATAACTCTGTCAAGAACAGCAGTATATCAGCAGAACCTCAGACGCTATCATGCGCAGAAGGTAAATCCAAGGAGATTTCAAGAGGGAGATCTAGTACTCCGGCTAAAGCAAGGAACAGAAGGCCGGCATAAGTTAACTCCTCCATGGGAGGGGCCATTCATTGTGAGCAGAGCTCTGCACAATGATGCCTATTATCTTATAGATGCGCAGGACCCCAAGAAGAATAAGGCGGACAGGTCCGGAGAAGAAACCAAGAGGCCATGGAACATAGCTCTACTGCGCCCCTTTTACTCCTGAGCAACACAATGTATGTATTTCCATATTTTCCTTTGTATGCCGGCGTGTTGTGCCGGCACAAGACTAATGAATGAAATACCGGCATCCCGAAGAAGCCGGGTAACTAGCTCCGAGGTATATTTGTTGTTTATTTACAGTTTTTTGTTATATGCCGGCTGGCTTTATTTGAATGTTTCCTATGTCGGCCTAGTAATGTGTCGGCACCAAAGGCCACTCTTCGACTCAACTGCTGTCCGAAACCCGGCTTCATGGCTAGCAAGAGTAGATGCCGGAGATTGTCTACACATGGAAAACGGCTAAGGAAATACAAAGCAAGCGAACCGACATTTTCGTTAAAGCTAAAGTTAAAATTTAAAGTGTCGGATGATTTGAAGTCTAAGTCTCAAAGTTAAAGTACTGTATGTTCGAGGAAGCAACCTTGAGACTCATACGTCGAAAGCCAATTGAGGTAGACAAGCAGCCAAGGTTGTGAAATTGAGGAAACAGGAAAACAACTCGGTGACTTAGCCAAAAGATGATATGGCATTAGAAACAAGCAAACCAAGATAAAACTTGTTCAGGTAACAAACCAAAGGAAATTAAACGTGTATATTACAACTGCACCCGGCATTCCGGGGATCTGATAAAACTTAAAGTTTTTATGCTGCAAAGTCAAGGAGCAGGGGCAGACGCAGAGGCGCCGGCTGGTGGAGCAGTGGCGGTGGAGATGTCGGCTTTAGGAGTGCCGGACCCAGCAGATGGAATGGAGCCATCACCTCCGCCCGGGGCAGATGCCTGTTCCGGAGCATCAGTGCCGGCCTCTTCAGCTTCCTCTTCATCCTGGCTGGAGTCGGAGCCCTCAGCAGCGGCGGATGTCCCGGCATCGTCCTTCTTCTCCGGCTCACGGATGTCCCGGACGAAGGCGTCGGTGTCGGCATAGTCCACATAGCTATGGGCCAACTCTCGCCGGCGCCGGATGTGTTCCGGATCCGTGGTCCAGATGGATCCTTCGCGCACAGTGCGCAAAGTCTCTAAGTCAGCCTTTTCATACCAGGACAAGAAGTAGCTGAGAGCTTCGTCAGCTCCAACCCTCGCGCCGGAATCTCGCCACTCCCGGAGGCGAACCTTGGCCAGCTGCAGATCGTTGCCGAGGTCGACGGGATCAGTGGGAGTCCTTTGTCCCGGCCAGAGGGCAGAGAATGCCTCCTGGGCGCCATATAAGAGTTCTTCGGTGTAGAGCGTCATGGCGTTTTTCCGGGACTGCAGAGCCAGCAGCTGCTCCGACATGTCCCAGTTGGGCGAGTCAACCGGAACACCCCGGCTTTCTCGATCCAACTGCAAAGCCCTCTCAACGTCTTCGACGGAAGCGGGAAACATGTCTGAGGAATAGAAACAATGTTAGCAAAAGGAGAATATGCCGGAGAGAATTACACTATGTCGGGAAGGATAAAGGGAAAGGATTTGAAGCTTACTGGCAAGGTCGGCATTCAGCTGTGCAACTGTAACCTCCCATTTGGTGGCCTGCTCCTTCAGGCTATCCAGTTCAGCGTGGGCGTTGGAGGCATCAGTCTCGGAGGTGACAAGCAGGGACTGGGTTTTCTTCAGTAGGCCCTCCCTCTGTTCCTTTTCGTCCAGAAGCTCGGTGATCCGGCCCTTCAGCTGCTCAACCTCGGCCTTGTGACCGGCATCCCGGTCGTCCAGTTGCTTGGCTACATCCACTGAGGACACACAGTCCTGGTGGCGTGCCTCCAGTGCAGCTTTCTCGTCTGAAAAGATTTGAAGTCAAAACAAGGATTTGAAGAAAGAAAACAGTGAAAAGATTAAAGGATTTGAAGTACAGAAGGATTAGTTCAAGGTTAAGAGGATCCGGCATACCAGTAAGTTCCTTCACTCTCTTGGTAAGCTCGGTGACTTGTGCTTCGGCACCAGCTGCCAAATGTCAGACAAAGATTAGGTGTCGGCATATTAAGATGTGCCGGCCAGAGGACTATTGAGAAGGGCAAGGTATGTCGGCTGAAATTACCTTTCTGGGACAGTTCCAGCTGGAGCTTGCTGTGTGCGTCGGAAAGCTTCCGATGCTCGCACACCAAGTCATGGAACATGTCGGCACGGGCGTTATTCATGCGCTGCAAAAGTATTAGGATTTGAAGGGATATGAGATAACTAAAGCATGCCAGTACAGTTGAAGATTATATGAACTATTTATGCTATAGGAGATCCGGCACAGGTGCTGCGCACCTATCCCGGCTCTCGGTGACTAGGATTTGAAGCTCGAATCGAGCTTATATCTCGGTCAGGAGGATTTGAAAAATAATTGAGATGTGAAATTGTAGAGACCCGGCACAGGTGCTGCGCACCTATCCCGGCTCTCGGTGACTAGGATTTGAAGCTCGAATCGAGCTCATATGTCGGAAAGTTAATTGCAAAAGCAGCTAAGTGCAAAAGGTCTTGGAAAATCCCGGATGTCCATATCCCGGACAGCCGACATTTTCGGGGACTGGGGATATCTATATGTAAAGGACTTACGTTGGTGGCATCGGCCAGGCGATGAAGTCGTTGCTGAAGACTGAGAAGTTCGCAGGCAATAGGAATGGGCTTCGCGGCCAGGATATCAGCTGGGTTGCCGGTGGCCGAAGCTTCGGCCTGTTTCTTCTTCTTGGATTCAGCTGTGTCCAGGGAGTCGGCGTCATTCCATTTCTCGCAGCGCTCCTTGAGAGACCCGAGGCTTTGGTCACTCTTTGTCACCAGGGGGATGATGCCCTCAAGTTCTGGCGTGTCGAAGAAGTTGCGCCGGTAGCCAGGCCGGGCTGCTGCCCTGCCAAGATGCAGGGCCAGAGCAGAGCTAGTCCGAGGCGTTGCCTTAGGAGGAGCAGTGGCGGCGGATGGAGTGCCGGACTTGGTCGGCTGGATCTTCAATGTGCCAGACTTGGCCGGGGCAGAGGTCTTGGCCGGCGCCGTGGTCTTGGCCGGTGCAGAGTCGTTTCAGCAGAAGGAGTTTTGGGCACGGGCTGTTCCGGCGCGGCCGGTGCATCTTGGCCAGCAGAGGCAGGATCCGGAATAGTCCGGACTTCCGGCACTAAAGGGCCTTTACCCTTGATGTCTGCTCCGGCGTCTTCAGTTGTGCCGGCGTCGCTGGTGGGCGCGCCGGAGTCTGGTGCTTCTTGGTGGGCTCCTGTGTCCATGTGGACATCAGGAGCCGGAGGTTCCTGTTGAGCCCCGAGTCCATGTGGACGTCGGGGGCAGAGGTGTCTTGTTC
>QXEO01000058.1:0-124800 GCA_007115705.1 Dactylis glomerata
TTAAAGAAACGACAAAAGGACTTGCTGAGGGGTTTGAATATTTCAAATGTACCTGAGTTTAAATTTGCAAAAATGCAAAGTACCCATTTTTCAGACCTTCACTTCCGAATTGGTGCTGGGTACCTCTACTGCCACCAGGTTCCAATCTTATTCTATTTATGTCTTCCCACAGTTCTATTGTTCATGAGAAAAAATTGGTGTCTAGTGTCTAATTCTTTCCATCATCCTGATGTTTTAAAATATTATACCACGTATGTTCATCATTAATTGCTTTAAATAAACCTGCCGTCGGGTACCCACCACCCGCACCCAAATCCGTACCCACTCTTTTGCGTAGGGTATGGGTAGAAAAGAAATTACCCATTTTACTTTGGGCGTGGGGAGGTTTTTTAAAATATTATACCCTGTTACCCCACAAACAATCCAGGATCTCTTAATTTAGCCTTATCATTTCATTCATGATAGAAAATCATTATGCAGCAGAGCACTGTAGTTTGACGCTAGGTTAACTTGCCCTTTGGCATGCTAAATTTGATTCTTTGTTTGCCACAGTAGCAGCATGCCTGTTCTCAAAGTACAATCAATTTCCCTAAACCGCTGCACTTGCATTTGAACCCCTTATGATACTGCAGTATGACTACGACAGACAATCCTTAGATAGACTATCCTAAGAAGATATTTCTTATTGATGACTACACAATTAGAACACAAGACACAAATAAGTACTAATATAATAATCATAGGTTGTACTTTTCAAAGTTGCACATAAATATTGATGTCATAAGATCTCAATATTTCTGCATCCATTACATAATGAAAGATATAATAATCATCAACAAATCTGCTAAAATGAGGTCCAACGAGTTCAAGTGCTAAGTACTTCCTTGTAGACTATGTTCAGCGTAGTCGTTACTAAGGACTCGTTTCTTTTTCTCTTCTTTAAATTTTTGGTTTTCTTTTGATTGCCTTTTATGGCGAGGATCTTGATGTTGCTTTTCGCGGTTGCTCTGGACAACGTGACGTACAACTGGCCATGAGAGAATACCGGATCTGGTAGGTACACACCGACAATCGGGATGGTCTGCCCTTGCACCTTGTTGATCGTCATGGCAAAGCTCAGTCTAATCGGGAACTGCTTCCTCTTGAACCTGAATGGGAACATGTCATCGTCGGATGGGCATAGAGGTATCCGAGGAAGAAAACACTCTCTCCCCTGCGTGCTATCCCATGACGATCTTCGCATCGATGGCGTTCCTTTGGAACCCATGTACCACAAGCCTCGTGTCGTTACACAAACCGTTTGCTGGGTCGATGTTCCTCAATAGTATAACAGGACAATTTATCTTCAATTTAAGTGCATGTGGTGGAAGCCCATTAGGAGTTAGGTCATTGAGGAACTCCTGAGGGTAGTATCCATGCGGATCGTCCTCCGCACTGTCAAAGCTATAGTAGATCATCTCCTCGCCCTGAAAACGCTCAATCATGTGCTCGTTTATTCCATCGACGCTGTCGTTCTTTGTGGATAGGATCGCTCGAGAAGTCATGTAATGTGGATTGTCCATGTTGTTGTGTAGAGCAGGAAACACATGGTCAATCAACTTCTCAATGTCAGCCGCGTCTCCCGTAGACGAGACACATATATCTTCGGGTAGCTGTATGTTTCCTTCCTCGTCAGTTTCCTCGGTGCCGTTACCTACCCTCAAAAGATAATCCGCAAACCACCGATCGTTTTGGGCCCTCATGTTCTCGATGAGCCTTAGCTTGCGCATGCCCTTCCATAGGTTTGAGCTCCGTAGACTTGCATCTATTATCTGACCTCGTGACCCTTTCCTCACCACCGGAAGCACCTGTCTGAAGTCCCCACCAAACACGATAGTCTTGCCCCAGAAAGGTCGATCTCGACATTCCATGATGTCGCGCATGCTTCTGTCCAACGCCTCAATTGCCTGTCGTTTCGTCATCGTTGCCTCGTCCCATAGTATTAGTGAAGCCTTCCTTAGGAGCTTGGCTGTCCCACTCTGCTTAGTGAAGCTACATGATTTTCCTTCTTCAAGGTTTAGTGGTATCTTGAACCTTGAGTGGTCTGTCCTTCCTCCTGGCATGATGGAAGCGGCGACTCCTGATGTTGTTGTGGCCACCGCGATCTTCTCCTCGCCCCGAACTGTAGCAAGCAGTGCCCTGTATAGGTTGGTATTCCCTGTTCCTCCCGGGCCATCCACGAAGAAAACACCCCCATTTCCACCTTCAATTGCCATTAGTATCTCATCATAGGCAAGCCTCTGCTCATCGTTTAGTGAGGTTGCTAGAGTAGCGTATTCCTCGTCAACCTTGATATTGGTCTCCTCGATGACCTCCCTAGCCTCGCCGTCTGTGTTGTCATAAGTCTCATCGATGTCTGGTAGAGGGTACGATTTTATATCTTTGCCCATGGACTGCAGCATTCCCCTGATATCAAGCAAGACCTTCTGCTCCACTTCTTTTGGACACATGTGTTTGCGTCGGTAGTCGTCAGACATCGCCTCATGGTGCCTATCCCAAAGACCGTGCACATCTCCAGGCTCGCAGAATACCAGGATCGTCGCGAAGAGCCTCCTAAGTGAGGCTGGCATGGCGTATTGCTCTGACTCCGTAAGACTCTCGCCTAGCGTGTTGTCAGCCTCGACGAGACCCTTCCTCTCAGCTGCCTCACGAAAGTTATCACATAGCACACCGTCCACTGTTTTCAGATCTTCAAAGGACTTTGAGCCTGGTATGTGGTTTAGCAGGACCCTTAGAAAGTACCGTTCCCCCTCGGCGGGATGGGCCGACACGATTCGGCCTACTTGTTGACCCTTGTCCCTTTTTTCCAGTACTTTGTTGGTTGCCATGTGAAACTTCTCGGAAAATCTTTGTAAAGAATATCCTGAGCCCACACGTGCTTCTGGTTAGCCAGGAAATATTCTGTCAGCATGGATGGGTTCCCTCGGGCGGCGACGTCGTTCAGGTTGTCTCCCGCTTTGAACGTAACCATTTGCATATCTGGTAGATGGAGCGGTAGTGGTAGGACTGACGGGTGGTTCTCACAGAGTTTGAAGCCGAATATCCTCCACATGGCTTCTGGTAGAGTAATCCGCCTTGCGTCAACAAATCTTTTGATCTCATCTATGTTACCTTCGGCATCGGGTATGTCGATATTCAATGAAGTTTGATCGTGGCCCTTGTATACGTACTTATATAGGTACTTGACGGCCTTTATGCTGGAGCACACCTCCACGTTAATGTGGCAGTCAAACATCCGCAAGAGGTACGGATTGTAAGGCACAACCCATCTATTGTCTAGCATCTGACCTCGGACCTTCGCACAACGGCCGTTCTTCCGTCTCCGATAAATTGGGTATGAGTCCTTCCCTTGTACGGTGGTCTCGTTGAATGCTCGAGGGTACATACACTTGCATGACCCATCTTGCATGCACACGTTGTTTGGCTTGAGGACACCACATGGGCTGTGCATCATATGTTTCACGACAATGGCGTATAGCTCCGGGTACTTTTTCTTGTCCGGGAGCTCGGCGGATATGAGGCGGTCATATTGCTCTGGCACAATTAGCTTATATTCTGAATCCATGATCAACAGGAAATGGGCATGCGGGAGGCCCCTCTTCTGGAACTCGACCACGTAGACGTAGGCCTTCACTACGCCCAGGATATTCTTCTTGGTTAGCATTTCTTTCATCGTCTCTAGATTGGCCCTAAACACGCGGACCACAATATCTGGTCTGTCCTGCGGGGTTTGTCCTGGAAGCAGTGCATCCTGTATCTCCTGCCAGTTAGGGTTGCAGGTCATCGTCAAAAAGATGTCAGGCTTGCCGTACGTTTGCACCAACACCATGGCGTCCATATGCCTGCGCTTCATGTCTCGAAATTCTCCTTGGAACTTCCAGGGGAGAACAGTCCTCGTGCCAACAGCGCTTGCGCGAGTCTCTCCCGCTATGATGCTATCTACAATGCCTTTATATAGATCAGGACGTAGCTCTGGCTAGTGGTCTCTGATCCAATTTAACCTACAGCCCTCAATCTTTATGTACATATCAACCGCAAACTGTTGGAACAGACGCCCACCATGTAGTATGGGGTTGAATATAGCCGGACGTGTTTGTAGCATGTAACAGTAGTAGTACCTAACAGAGACGCATAGATGACCACCTCCATCTGTGTGAAGGACATGAAAAAGAAGGTTAGGTTAAATACAAAAAGGATAGGCAAAACATGCAGAAGTATCTTAAACAGCCTAACCTTCATCCTCACGGTCCTCTCTTGATCGCTGCGCAACGTGCCAAGGCGTCTCGCGCTTAGGGATATTTGGATGCCAGCCAAGCTCCCCCCGAGGGAAGAAAAGGTGGTACGAGAGCGGGTCTGAAAGTGCATACTTTGTATCCCTCATGTTTTGTGTGTTAGATAACAACATTAGGAATTTTAAGTGTGTGTTAAGTGGTGCAGATTTTACTGTTCCAGGCCGGATTATCCGGCTAGGGGCCGGATAATCCATCCCCTCCGGTGAGAGGTCGAAAACGGCTAAGTCTTTTGCTCGGCGTCAACCAGATATGGGGCCGGATATTCCGGCCAAGGGGCTGGATAATCCCCCCCCCCCCCCGGCGAGAGCTCAAAAACTGCTAAGGACTTGAGTCGGCGTCATGCAGTAATGGGGGATATTCCGGCCAGAGGCCGGATATCCCCCCCCCTCGACAACCTCAGAATTCGGCTAAGGACCTGCTTCGGCGTCACCCAGTATAGGGGCCGGATATTTTGGCCACGGGGGCGGATAATCCGGCCAGCCGGATAATCCGGCCATACTTTGGCCGGATAATCCGCCCCTCCAACTCAGCAACGGCTACATTTTGGGAGGGGCTATAAATACCCCTCCCCTTCTTCAACCTCAGCTGCTCGTCCTGCACAAGAAGAACACCTCATTTGGAGCCACCAAATCCACAAGATCTCCTCCCTCAACCCACCAAAGCTCTTGATCTTTGGAGAATCGAAGGAGAAGGCCTTGATCTACATCCTCACCGAAGCGATTTGATTTCCCCTCTCATTTGCTTGAGGGCCCCTTGTGTCTTGGGTTCCCTTGTGTCCCTTGACCTTGATTTGTGTGATTGATATCTTGATACTTGTTGATTGATTGCTTTGTGGTGCTTGGGAGTCTCCAATTCAGTTGTGGAGTTGTGCCCCAAGTTTTGTAAAGGCCGATTCCGCCTTGAGGAATCCCTTAGTGGAAAGTGAGCTAGGCCTTTGTGGCTGAAGCTTGCACCGGAGAATAGGGTGAGCCTTTGTGGCGTTGGTTAGGCCTTTGTGGCAACCACACCCCTCCAACGTAGACGAATTTCCCCTAAAAAGGAAGGAACTACAGGAATTACATCCGTGTCTCCGTGTGCTCCACTCTCGGTTACCTCTATCCTTTATTGCCTTTACTACTTGTATCTTGCCTACCTTGCTAGTTGTCATATAGGTAAATTTACCTTAGTTGCATATCTAGAGAATTTACCTTTTGTGTCAAGCCTAAATTGAAAAAGAATTAAAATTTGAGTAGCACCTATTCACCCCCCCTCTAGGTGCCCATACGATCCGTTCAATTGGTATCAGAGCCTCGGCTCTTAATTCGGGCTTAACCGCCTAAGAAAATGGATCCACCACCTAGTGAGGGCTCGGGTCAAGTTTCCATGGGTGAGTTCAAATCTTTGGAATCATCCATGACTTCCATGACATCTCAAATAAGCGAGTTGCGTGAAATGATAGCGCAACTCATGCAAGCTAAAACTGCTAATGCTCCTCCACCTCCGGAAAAACCCGCTACTCCACAAGTGGAGAATGTGGTGGTAGATGTGGAGGGTGCCGACAAAAATGGCGATGCTAAGTCTTCCACCAAGGGCGATGGGAAAGGTGAATTCCCACATTGGTATTCACCCGACCCGCCGGTTCCTCATCCTCATATTAACAATAGAGGAGATCCACCTAAGCTTGATGCATTAAACTTTGGTCAATGACAATATCAAATGATCTCTCATATGCGCAGTTCGTGCATCGAGCTTTGGAGGATCGTTGAGGAAGGATTCAAGGCCGTGGATCCCAAGAACATAAAAAGAAGAGAGACGGTCGATAGTCAACTCAATGCTACCGCTGTTCACATGATTCAAGTCGCCGTTGGATTCAAGGACTTGCCTCACATCCAACACTTCTCCACCGCCAAAGAAGCTTGGCAAGGACTCTCCGATGTTTTTGTTGGCAATGAGAGCATGAAGAAAACAAGATATATTGCCTTCTCAAATCAAGCGGAGGGATTCTTCATGATGGATGGTGAGGATCATCAAGAGATGTATAGAAGACTCAAGGCAATTGCTACCACCTTCAAGAACCTCGGTGCTCACCATATTGATGATGAGTGGATCAAGATGAAGTACATTCTTGCTCTCACCCCATATGAGCCCGCGGATGTGAAGAGTATTCAAGGAAAGCACAACTTCAATGAGATGACCTCCAATCAAGTGATGCAAGAGATTCAAGCCTACAAGGTTTCCGCACAAAATGCGGAAGATGCTCGTGCTCGTGCCATAGGAATGCAAAGAAGCTCTAATCTTGCATTAAAAGCAAGTGTGGTTGAGAAAGAGGTTCCTATTCAAGCTAGTATTGAAGCAAGACTAGAGATGTGTCCCGAGGACATAAGACATGAGTACAATGAGCACATGGCCTTCTATGGAAAAACCTTTTGGGTTAATCCACACAAGGCTAAAGAAGACAATCAAAGAAGAAGCAAGTCAAGTGGCTATCAAAGGAATGACAACAATGGTCAAAGGGTGAGGACATGCTACAATTGCAATGATAGATTCCACTTTGTTGCCGAGTGCCCTTATGAGAAGAGAGAAGACCATGGTGGAAAGCTCATCCACAAAAGCAAGACCAAGTCACCATCAAAGAAGCCATTTGTGAAGAAGGGTGGACCAAAGAAGAAACAACCAAAGTTTGTGTTCTTGACTCAAGAAGAGTACTCCGCAAGTGAGAGTGATGAAGAAGAAACCTCAACTAGTGAGATGGCTGCAATGGCAACCACCTCCACTTCATCCGCATCACTCTTTGAATCCCCCAATGAGGACTCTCTCGTCAAGAACGTCAAGTGCCTTATGGCCAAGTCTTCCGAGGTACCACCCACACCTTTCTCCTCCTCTAAGACTAATGATGCTTCCTTGAATGATCTTGCTAGTCTTAGAGTAAAGGAAGAAATTGTTGCTTTTGATGATTATGTGTCTAGTGTAGATGGTGTTCACAAGCTACACTTTGAACGTCTATTGAGCCAATATGGTAAAACTCTTGAAAAACTAGATGAACGAGACTTGAAAAGGAATATGCTCAAGATATTGCCTCACTAACCGAGTCTCTTGAAGAAGAGCAAGAGGAACGAGCAACTCTCGAAGAGAAGCTCGATTCCATTGAGGAATCTAATAATGAAGTTGTTTCCAAACTCATTAAAGAGCGAGACCATGCTCTTGCTAAAGTAAAAATGCTTAAAAAGGAAAAGGTTGAATTTGGTGTTGGTCATGATATACTTGTTAAGGATTTAGAAGATCTTGACAAGGCTCACAAGGCCTTGAAAAGTGAACACTCTATTCTTACCAAGTCACATGAACAACTTCAAATTCAATTGACTAAGAATAATGTGCCTAGTTCTTCTACTTCTACTTGTGATCATGCAAATGTTATTGAAGAAAATGCTAGGTTGAAAGATGAGCTTGCCAAGTCCTCTATTTCCATAGGTGAGAAAAACTTGAATGACCTTTTGAGTAAGCAAAAGACATTTGGTGATAAAACGGGGATTGACTTTGTCTCAAAGAAGAAGAAGAAGAAGAACAACAAGAAAAAGAAGGCCAAGCCCGCACAAGCAAAGAAGGATCCTATTGTGGGTGGCAAAGCCACTCATGATGATCATGCGGGAATTGCTAACCCTCACTATGTCTTATTTCGTGATTATTATGGTAATGTTTATGCAAAATATGTTGGTCCAAATGATGGTTATGTTGCTTGGTCTATTTGGGTTCCAAAAACCCTTGTTACTAACAAAAGAGGACCCATTGAGAAATGGGGACCTAAAACTAAGCAATGATCTCTTGTAGAACTATGCTTCCGGTGGTTCAAAATGGGTGCTTGATAGTGGATGCACAAGTCATATGACCGGAAGCAAGAATATTATTATGACGGAGATGAAGCCTAACGTCAACAATATAACCGTCACTTATGGAGATATGTCACAATCCGAGGTATTGGGTCTTGGCAAGGTGGTGGTCGCACCGGATATTTCCCTTGTGGACGTCATGCTTGTTGAGACCCTTGGTTACAACTTACTTTCAGTTCGTGCACTTGGAAAGATGGGCTTTGCCGTCTTCATTGATAATGATATTGTGGTACTCTTGTGGAGCAAGTCTCTAAAGGTCGCTTTCGTTGGGCACGTTGAAAACAACTTGTATGTGGTGGACTTCTCGGGGAAAACCACTACAAGTGCAATGTGTTTATTCGAAAAAACCGATATGGGTTAGCTTTGGCATCGCCGCCTAGCCCATGTCAATATGAGAACTTTGCAAAGTCTTCACAAGGGTGGCCACATACTCGGACTAAAAGAGAATGTTTCTTTTGCCAAAGATCATGTTTGCAGGGCTTGCGTTCTAGGAAAAATGCATGACTCTCCCCATCCAAGCAATACTATCATTTCTTCCAAGAGGATCTTGGAGCTCCTTCATGTGGATCTCTTTAGTCCTCCCTCTCATGCAAGTCTTGGCGGGAAGAAATATTGTTTGGTGATTGTTGATGACTATTCAAGATACACATGGGTCTATTTCTTCAAGCACAAGAGTGAGACTCAACAAACCGTCATCGACTTTGCCAAAGAAGTTGAACGTCAACATGGGCAAACGATATTGGCAATAAGAAGTGACAATGGCACCGAGTTCAAGAACTACACCTTGAATGGATTTCTTAGTGATGAGGGGATACGTCATCAATATTCCGCTGCATACACCCCTCAACAAAATGGTGTAGCCGAGAGAAAGAACCGGACTCTTATGGATATGGCTAGGTCCATGTTGGCGGAGTTTAAGTCTCCATACAACTTTTGGGCCAAAGCTATCTCTACGGCGTGCCACTCTTCGAACCGGCTCTTCCTCCGCAAAGGCTTAAACAAGACTCCATATGAGATACTCACCGGAAGCAAGCCCAACATCTCCTACTACCGGGTTTTCGGGTGTAAGTGTTTCTTTCAAAGAAAAGGAGTTCGTTTAGGTAAATTTGATCCGAACGCAATAGAAGGTATTTTTGTTGGTTATGGTGCCGAATCCCACACTTATAGAGTCTTCAACAAGTCCACCGGACGTGTTGAAGAATCTTGTAGTGTGGTATTCGAAGAAAATGATAGCTCCCAAGGGGGGCGAGATGTTGTTGCTTGTGATATAGATGTTAAAATACCTCAAGATGCCATAAGAAGAATGGGCGTGGGATTTTTCCGCCCCATTGAGGGACACCTTGTGGTGGATCGAGAAGGACTATGCTCTACTCAAGTGGAGCCCTCATCTTCACAAGCGCAACAAGCATCTCCCAAAGAAGCAACTAATGCACCAACCGAAGAACAAGACAAGGACCTTCATGAAGAAGAAGGGGCACCCCATCATCTCCGGTTATCTCAACCGCCCCTAATTCCTCACAAGACCAAGATCAACCTACTTATGAAGAGAGTGATGATGTGCATAATGGTGATCAAGGTCAAGTTGATGGTCAAGTCGGGAACCAAAATGATCAAGATGATCAAGTGATTCCTCTATCATCAAATGAGGAGATCAAAGCCCGTCGCAAGAGAAGAGTTGAAAGGGACTTGGAACTTAAAGGTCATACTCTTGAGAGGGTTATTGGAGATTTAAGGAGCAAAGTGTCAACCCGGCGTCAATTGGCACAATTTAGCAATCATCATGCTTATATCTCCATGGTTGAACCCAAGAAAGTTTTTGAAGCCCTTGAAGATCCGGATTGGTTGGATGCTATGCATGAAGAACTCAACAACTTCAAGCGCAATAATGTTTGGGTGTTAGTGGAGAAGCCAAAGGAGTGCCGGAATGTGATTGGCACAAAGTGGATATTCAAGAACAAGCAAGATGAGCATGGGATTATTGTGAGGAACAAGGCAAGATTGGTGGCTCAAGGTTTCTCCCAAGTTGAAGGAATTGACTTTGGAGAGACTTATGCTCCCGTGGCTCGCCTTGAGTCCATTCGTATCCTTCTTGCATATGCCACTCATCATAATTTTAAGTTGCAACAAATGGATGTTAAAAGTGCTTTTCTAAATGGTCCATTGAAAGAGGAAGTGTATGTTAAGCAACCCCGGGGGTTTGAGGATCTCAACTTCCCGAACCATGTCTACAAACTCCATAAGGCACTCTATGGCCTTAAACAAGCCCCACGTGCGTGGTACGAGCACCTTAGGGAGTTGTTGTTAGACCGTGGGTTTGAAGTTGGGCAAATCGACCCCACTCTTTTTACTAAGAGGGTCAATGGGGAGCTTTTCGTATGCCAACTATATGTTGATGATATTATTTTTGGCTCTACTAACAAAGCTTTTAATGATGAATTCTCAAAGCTTATGACCGATAGATTCGAGATGTCTATGATGGGTGAAATGAAGTTCTTTCTTGGTTTTGAAATCAAGCAATTGAAAGAAGGGACTTTCATTAATCAAGCCAAATATGTCCAAGACATGCTCAAGAGGTTCAAGATGAAGGAACTAAATGGGGCCGCCACACCAATGGCCACTAAATGTCATCTTGATCTAGATCCCAATGGTAAAAATGTGGATCAAAAGGTATACCGTTCTGTGATCGGTTCATTGCTTTACCTTTGTGCATCTAGACCCGATATTGTGTTGAGTGTAGGTGTGTGTGCAAGGTATCAAGCCGCTCCTAAAGAAAGCCACCTTATGGCGGTTAAGAGGATCTTTCGATATTTGGTTCATACCTCAACTTATGGGCTTTGGTATCCCAATGGCTCGGATTTCTCTCTTTGTGGCTTCACGGATTCGGATTGGGCCGGTGACAAGGATGATAGGAAATCAACGTCCGGAGCTTGCCAATTTCTTGGTAGGTCTTTGGTGTGTTGGTCTTCTAAGAAGCAAAATTGTATATCTCTCTCCACCGCCGAAGCCAAATACATTGTCGCCGCAAGTGGATGCACTCAATTGTTATGGATGAGGCAAACTTTAAAGGAATACGGTGTCAATTGTGACAAAGTGCCTCTTTTATGTGACAATGAGAGTGCTATCAAGATCGCCTATAATCTGGTGCAACATTCAAGAACCAAGCATATTGAGATCCGGAATCATTTCATTAGAGATCATGTTGCCCGTGGTGATATTGAGCTTGCATATGTTAGCACCAAGGATCAACTTGCCGATATATTCACGAAGCCTCTTGATGAAGCAAGATTTGGATATTTGAGGAATGAGCTAAATATCATTGATTCAAGGAGTGTGGCTTGAGCATTTTGCAAATACACCTATATTTCAATGCTTGTTTGGTTTAGGTGTGGGCATGGAGATAGGGGAGTGCGGTCCTAATCAATTGGGCTATCCCTCCCCCCATAATGCCAATAGTAATCATATCATTCTCTTAATATCATTTTTGTGATATATGAGCTTCAATGACGAGTAGTGGTTATGGACCCAAGATACATCTTCGCGGTCCAATGCCATAACACTCAAACATGGTGGCTTCGGCCACCGACCTCTTCTTTTCGAAGAGTTGATTCCTTGCATATCTTATTTGAGGTCTTGGTGTTCTCTCTTGGTGTTGTCTCTTAATTTGATATGGGAAGGCACTTGTATTGCATTTTTCGTTGATTTGTTCTTGCAATGTCAAGTGCCGAGAACCACTCCTTGTTTTCTCTCTCACCTAAGCCATCCTATCTCAAGACATATAATCTATGCACATGAGTTCATTGTTTTTGTCAAAAATAACTTCTGTTTTTGAAAACTTCGAGTGGATCAATTTCTGGCCTCCCAGGCCGGAATATCCGCCCCCTGGGCGGAATATCTGGTGGGGCCGGATTATCCGGGTCACTCTAGCCGGATAATCCGGCCGGGTAGCGACTGGGTATATAAAGGGCGGGGTCGGGCTGCCCTTGGGCAGTTCCTTTCCCCACCCCGTCCTAGGGTTCCCAGCCGCCGCCGCCGCCGCCCTCTCGTCGCCGCCACCGGAGCTCCGGCCATCCCCTTGGCCGGATTTCGCCGGGATTTGATCTCCTCCACCTTGGGAGGGCTTTCACCAAGCCGTTTTCGCAATGGATCTGGGTATTGCTCATCTCCCCTCTCTAGGGCCTTGTATGAATTTACCCATGTCTTTTGCTTGGTGATTAGTCCTCCACTAGTTGTTCTTGACTCTCATGAATCATGTTGTATGACTTTCTTCCCCCGATCTATCAAATTGGTTGCTGCAGCAAGTTGTAGAAAGAAAAAATTCGAGGGGGCCGGATTATCCGCCCCCCTGGCCGGATAATCCGGCCTGGGATTTCACTGCTCCATTTTTTTCTATATTGTTGCTGTCAATTTGATTCCTTGGATGAAGTGTGTTTGTTCATACTGCATGATTTTTGATCCTTTCCGTAACTCATGTGCATATGCTTACCCCCATGCTATCCATCCCTCTCTACTTCACAGGTGATTCGAGTTTGCCGAAGCGCAAGCGCCGGTTGATTCGGAATGAGGAAGGAGTTCTAGTTGATGAGGTTGTCATTCGTCAGCGACAGAGGGAGGCTGCTAGGAAAGCTGAGAAAGAAAAGGCTGCCAAGGCTCAAGCACGTCGTCGCAAAGGCAAGCCAACACAAGCACCACGTATCAACTACAAGACCATGCCAGAGGCCGAGTACATTCTTGTGCGGCGGAACAATTGGTACGCCACACCTCGAGATGAAGACATTGAGGACCGTGGTTTCTGGAATGAAGAGCAGTGGGGCATCTTCCGTGATGTCTATGAGCCTCTCAAGTATCCATGTCGACCGATGCATGCTATTGACTTTGATCATCTCCGCAGCAAGACCTATTTTGCTGAAGCAGTTTCTATGGTTGAGAAGATGGGATTGATGGGATTGGCTTCCATTTAGTGCAACTATAACCCCGGCCTCATCAAGCAGTTCTTTGCTACTCTTGCCCAATGCTCAGAAGTCTATGAAGTGGATGACCGGCGAGTATGAGTGTACATCAGACTTCTCCACGTTTGCCTCGCTCTTGGGGTATGCGTATAATGGAGAGACTCCAGTGGGTCGCCGTGTTCACAATCCGGGGACAAAGCCTGACAAGGACAAGCTCTATGACCTCTATGATTCCACAGGCATTGTGGGCTTCATCAATGGCCTACATCCTCTTTATGATCAGCTTGTCCACATTTTCAGAGAGAACATTGCTCCTAGTGGTGGTAACAATGATGCCATTCGGACCTCGCTTGTTGACCTTCTCTCTCTTGCTCATGAGTGTGCCACTTCGACTGACCCGGATGAGGACTTTACTCTTGATGTGATGGATTTCATCTTCTATGAGATCAAGGATGCTATCGTTCAGAGGAACACCATGCCCTATGCTCCCTATATCATGCTCCTAATCAAGCATGCCCTTGGAGATTATGATATCCATGATGACTGTGTGGATCACCTTGTCAAGAAGATGTATGTCAAGAAGAAGAAGACTACTGCTCCAGTAGCTGCATATCCTAGCACCTTCATGGCTGATGCGAGGTCGAGTGCTTCTACTCGTGATCAGAGGGCTGCTGCATCTGCTATGTCCGGGGAAGTGAGGAAGCTCAGCTGGTTTGAGAGGAACGTTCTCTGCATGAAGGTTGAGATCCACCGTGAGAACTACCAGGCCTATGTTGAGAGGAAGAGCATTCAGGACACTCAGCAGCTGATCCTTCACCGTCTCAGTGGTGCTCAGACCGCCGATCCCACTCCTACTGCTCCTACGCCCTATGAAGCTTGGAACACCGATCGCTTCAACTGGGTTGATATGCAGAAGCATCTCTTTGGTGCTCCAGATGCTCCCACAGGAGATACTCATCCAGAGGCTGAGGAGGACTTTGAGGATGAAGATGCTGGAGGTGATGAAGATGCTGAAGGAGATGATGGTGATGGCGGAGATGATTATGCTGAGGACTCCGACGACATCGGTGATTGGGAGGATTGATTCCTCGGGGCATGTAGCATCGCTCTTCTCCCTTTTTGGTGTCTTGATGCCAAACGGGGAGAAGTAGTTCTATTAGGAGTCTTACGGGATTTGCATGGGTGGGAACACAAGCTTGCGCGTTTATCATTCCTTTGGCGCTTGTGTTTCTTCTTATTTTACTTTCTTAAGTTTGGAACTTCGTGTGGTTGAAATTTGTGTGGTTTATTTGCTATATGTTGTGTATGCGACTATGTTATATGTTCTATATGTGCCATGTGGAACATTATGTTTGTTCACTTATGTTTTTGTGAGCTCATGGTATATGTGTGAGATGGCTATGGAATTATTGTCCGGTTTCTCGTCATTATCATATTCAGAATTCCATATTGATTGAGTTATCCATGAAAAGGTATGACTCCTACAAACTCATTTGTGTAGATGCACACATTTAGGGGGAGCTTTATTTCTTGCTCAAATATTTGTTGTTTGAAATATTCGATCTCTATTGCAAATACTAGTGTTGTCATCTAACACCAAAAAGGGGGAGATTGAAAGTGCATACTTTGTATCCCTCATGTTTTGTGTGTTAGATAACAACATTAGGAATTTTAAGTGTGTGTTAAGTGGTGCAGATTTTACTGTTCCAGGCCAGATTATCCGGCTAGGGGCCGGATAATCCGCCCCCTCCGGCGAGAGGTCGAAAACGGCTAAGTCTTTTGCTCGGCGTCAACCAGATATGGGGCCGGATATTCCGGCCAGGGGGCCGGATAATCCCCCCCCCCCGGCGAGAGCTCAAAAACTGCTAAGGACTTGAGTCGGCGTCATGCAGTAATGGGGCCGGATATTCCGGCCAGAGGCCGGATAATCCGCCCCCCCCCCCATCGACAACCTCAGAATTCGGCTAAGGACCTGCTTCGGCGTCACCCAGTATAGGGGCCGGATATTCCGGCCAGGGGGGCCGAATAATCCGGCCAGCCGGATAATCCGGCCATACTTTGGCCGGATAATCCGCCCCTCCAACTCAGCAACGGCTACATTTTGGGAGGGGCTATAAATACCCCTCCCCTTCTTCAACCTCAGCTGCTCGTCCTGCACAAGAAGAACACCTCATTTGGAGCCACCAAATCCACAAGATCTCCTCCCTCAACCCACCAAAGCTCTTGATCTTTGGAGAATCGAAGGAGAAGGCCTTGATCTACATCCTCACCGAAGCGATTTGATTTCCCCTCTCATTTGCTTGAGGGCCCCTTGTGTCTTGGGTTCCCTTGTGTCCCTTGACCTTGATTTGTGTGATTGATATCTTGATACTTGTTGATTGATTGCTTTGTGGTGCTTGGGAGCCTCCAATTCAGTTGTGGAGTTGTGCCCCAAGTTTTATAAAGGCCGATTCCGCCTTGAGGAATCCCTTAGTGGAAAGTGAGCTAGGCCTTTGTGGCAGAAGCTTGTACCGGAGAATAGGGTGAGCCTTTGTGGCGTTGGTTAGGCCTTTGTGGCAACCACACCCCTCCAACATAGACGTACTTCCCCTAAAAAGGAAGGAACTACGGGAATTACATCCGTGTCTCCGTGTGCTCCACTCTCGATTACCTTTATCCTTTATTGCCTTTACTACTTGTATCTTGCCTACCTTGCTAATTGTCATATAGGTAAATTCACCTTAGTTGCATATCTAGAGAATTTACCTTTTGTGTCAAGCCTAAATTGAAAAAGAATTAAAATTTGAGTAGCACCTATTCACCCCCCCCTCTAGGTGCCCATACGATCCGTTCAGGGTCATAGCATCCTTGTGTGGAAAATATACTATGCCTCTCGTTGTTGTTACCGTAGAGTGTTATGCTGCGCTTGAATCTATTTGCCAGGTCGATGCCCTCGACCCAAATCGCAGCCACCTCAGACAACACCGGTAAATTATATCTCCGTTGATCTAGCTTGTTGTCGGTGTTCAGTTCTATACGGTAGTTTTGGAGGTTGTCCGTATGGGCGCCCAAACTCCTAAACTGCTCGGAGTAGGGGTTTCCTCTCAGTATCTCCACGACCTTTCGGACCACCTCCTGGTCCAGCTCCTTGGTGGCTTCCTTGCGATGGATCAGGCTTGGATCATCGTCGTAGAAGTACAGTTGTAGATGTTCCGGGCGAGAGTTTGGCCCTAATGAATGTACGTTGTGGTATATCGAACCTTGCGCTCGGAATGTGTATACCCCATACCTCATATTTGTGCAGTTGTTGTCTAGGCTGACGCCAAGAGTTGTGAATGAGAAGTGGCCGTTGAAGAATCGTACGCTCTCTCGAAAATGTCGAGCATCTGCATCTGCGCTAGACCATAGCCTCATCAGCTCCGGGATAGGCTCTGTTTCTTGTTCAACCAGCTCGATTTGTCCGTTTCGACGACAAAAACCGTCGGTCTCACGCTCAAACTTGTTTGCATGACAGTGTCCGCAGTCCGGGACTTGTTTTAGTATGTGCGTGTTGTTTGGTATGTTAGAGTACACACAGTCGAAAGGATCGATAGATTCCTCAGCAGATGGATCTGTCGGTGTATCGAGGTCCATGTCATCAGCGTCGAAACCTATATGCATAGTATGTCACATCAGTATGTTAATTTTGACTCGTAGCAGAGAGGGTTTATGGAAAGGCTGACACAAGTACCTTCACGGGCATAAATGTAGCACTCCTTGTCCATGAGGTCATCGAGGATGGTATTCTCATCCATCATATCATTTAGGAAGGCCTCCATTTCTCCTATAATATTATCAAACCAGTAAGTATGATGCTTTAAGTAAAGGAAGTAAAGATGATTTTGTTACCTTCTGTGTTGATGCTATACTCTGGCATGCTCATCGAGGAAGGGGAGGGGGTAGGTGAAGCAGTCCCCTCTTTGCTGGGTTGTTAGTGTGTGGTTGATGCTCGGTTTATCGTTGGCAAAGTTGTTGCAATTGGGCACGGTATCGCGATGGATTCTTTGCACGGGGTGTTTCTCCTAGCTGCAGCTTTTGCCCTACGGCGAGCTAGCATTGCCACCCTCTCCTCTTCAGTTTTGCTGTGTGTAGATGTAGGTTTTCGGGTTGCCCTTCTATGTGCATTTTTCTGTTCATTCTGCTCAGCCGTCAATCTATTTCGTTGAGTTCTATCTTCGGCTCTTCTACGTGCATTTATCTCCTCCTTTTTCTTGGCTGTAAGAGTATATCTGTCAACTCTTTTACGTGCATTAATCTCCTCATTTTGCTTTGCAGTCAAACTATTTCGCCCAGCTCGATCACATGTTGCTTGATTTCTATCCTCTGAGATATTTGAAGAGGGGATGCCTGTTCAAAAAGATTGTTAGTTGTTCATAATATATATTTGTTTTTGAATTGTATATGTATTGCATAAAATTTAGAATATTACCGTTAATGAAGACTTCTGGCAGATTTGTATTGTCTATGTCACCATTCCCGTTTTTCATCATGGATATTATGATATCAATACCCTTACCATGTTTTTCAGCATTGCAGAATGATTGTGGTGGTGCATCTGCGTGTTTATTGGGTGGACACAATGAACGGCGGATGCCTTCCAGGAAAGATGGTTAGTTGTACATACTTTATATAACATTTGAATGTTTTAGTATTGTTTAAAATTTAAGTATTACCGTTAATCAAGACTTGTGGATGCTTTTGAGGTTCTATGACTTCTTGTGATGATACTGAGGCACCTTTTCTCTGTTTTGTCGAGAACTCTTCGTTACGGCGATGTAGAAGTGTTTGTCTTTCTCCCGGCGTCACAGGTTTTCTTTGTCCTGTATTTAAGGCAGATGTTCCAACTTCCTCTTCTGTCCGTTTTTCTGGCTCTAGTTCTGAATTTTTCTTTGCCTCTTTAATTGTTTTGTTTCGCTGATAGGCTTCACGCCGTTTTTTTTAAGTTTTTCCTGCTTTTCTTCATCGGTCATCTGTGCATACCGCTCTCTATCTTTTTTTCTTTTTTCTTCCTTGACATCCATGACTTGAGTTTTCAACAAAATTTGTTTTCCTGCATTAGTATTTGTATATACTGTAAGTATTAAATTTGGATAATATCAGATAAATCAACTACCCAATGCATAAACATATACCATACTACGACTGTATGTGTTAAACACCAAGTGAGAGTTTCACTTTAGCTCCCTCAACACCAGGCGGGACGAGCACCTGATAGTGGCATAAGTCTTCAAGTCATCAAGCAAAATCTTTACAGGTGGTTTATCATCAAGCACCGTTCATTCAAGGAGAAGATGGCGCCAAATGAATACCCTAAGGGCCTGGAAAAGTTAATACTCCTAGGTAACAATCCTACCAAGTAGTGATTGAACTTGGCGCCGAGCTGTTTTCCCTTGCAATTCTGGCAGAAGTCTGTGCATGATTACGAGTAAATCTTGGGTTGTTAGCCAAGAGTTTCTGTTAGTCAAGGTTCCAGATTCAGACAAATTAACCCAAAGACATGCTGAACTGAGCAGAAATTATAGTACGCGGTTTATACAGACACCCATTGGTGGGATCTTAATGGCATAGAGATAGCTGACCAACAGTAGAGCAGTTACCCGAGAAGCTGCGTGTTGTCCATGGGTATTGACCAGGGAAAGCCTATTGCATCTCAAACACATAGAATTCTATTTCAACAGTCTTTTAAAAATTGTACTGTCAGCTGTCAGAACCAGAACAACTTTGTATAGATTTTGAATTATCCATAACTAACTTGTAGTCTATTTCAGTGAGGATCCTCATATAAAGTACTCCAGGACTCAATTTGGCAAAACAAACCTGACTGGGCATCACCAGGTTCAAGCAAGTTAGCTTATGTGTACCACAATCATCCTTCGTGTCAAGGACATGGATACCCTGTGACATCGTTGTAGAACTTTATCACACTCTTATCAATCTACCAAATTCAGGGACGGAAACAACTGAAACTTGTGAAGCCCCATTCTTAGCGACAGAAGCCTATGTTCATACAAAACACAAGTGGCTGCTGACAGAAATTATGGAATCTGTGCCGGCTGAACCATAATTGCTACCAAGAGGGATAAAAACTCACACTTGAAGGGATAACAGAAAATGTTTGGCCTTGATGATAAGTCACTCGAAGCTTCTGCATACATTTGGCAACTACAATATCATGTCAACAAGTCTAAGAAGATCATCAAATTCATGTATACCATTATTAGGCAGAGGAGTAATTATTAGTGGAGCAGATCATTCATTTTAAGATAAGCTTAACCTGATCTAAATGAAAATTGAGTATCTTAGAAAGTTTAAGTGAACCTGATGATGTTAATTTGTAGTTTTTAATAATATCCTATTTAGCCGTGACTTGTCTTGCTGATCATTCATTTTAAAATAAGCTTAACCTGATCTAAATGAAAGTTTAAGTTTAATCAGTTTCACGGGAAGTTTATACTGACTTGGCACTTACAGATTTTGTCGTGCAGTCTGACGGAATCGGTGCGGTCGGTAGAACGGTGAGATGGCGAGGTTCCGGCGGAGTCGACCGAACGGCTACTCTGCGCGTTTCTGGCGAAGTTGGGGGTTTCGGCGAAGTCGGAGTCGACCGAACGGCTACTCTGTGCGGTTCCGGCGAAGTCGGGGGTTCCGGCAAAGTCGGAGTCGACCGAACGGCTACTCTGTGCGGTTCTGGCGAAGTTTTGTGTGTTTCTAGCAAAGTTGTGTGCAGTTGCTCTATGTTTCTATTTGATGCCGACCTGAGCTTGAGTAGTAGACGGAAGGAATTGTTTTGTTTGAGTAGGAAACGGAAGGAATTTCCGTTGTACTTTGGAGCAGAGTTTCTGTTGTACTTAAAGCAGAGTTTCCGACTCTGTTTCCTCTTCTGGTGGGAGTTTCCGTTTTGTTTTCCAATCTATTGGAGCATAGTTCAGTTCGATCTATTGGAGCAGAGTTCAGTTCGGTTTGGTTTAGCTACCTTTTTTTCAGGCTGGCCGTGGGCGCTGTTTAGCGAGTTCAGTTCAATAGGTCGGTCGATCGGCTGGTCCTGGACGAAAACGTATTGCGTTGGTTGAAAACGTATTTTACGGACACGGACCGGTCTTATTGCAATAGTTGAATGCCCGTGCGTTGCTACGGGCCTTATTCAAATGCTCACTCATAACAGAAGTTTAGATATCATTATCACAATAATGAAATTATGTCATTAGCATGTTAGGTATACTAACTTAACTCTAGTTGCCAATGATCAATCAATAATACTGAGATGTAGCAGCTAATTCCCATTTATAATTTACACTTATGAAGACAAATGTGTTAAACCCTAAAATTAACAAAACTACCTATGGGAGTCTCAAGACACACCATATATTATATAAATTAACGCTTGTATTTAGTTTCGCGTCAACACGTCGGAGCCGGAGACAACAAGCCTGCTAACCGTCGATGCACGGCTCTTGTCGATGGCATCTAGGCAGCGGGAGCACTTGATGGGGACGGGGAAGACAAAATCAACCAGGCCGCATGCCGGTGGCTAGCATGTCATGGTAGGGGGCATGCACAGCGTCCTAGAGGAACGCCCCTACCATTAGTCCCACTTCGCAGTCCCGCTCATCGACATAGGTGCCGCACTTCCACAGATTCCTATCAAATATCTTTTGTTTCAGCTATATGGCTTTTCACCCCCAGTTTTTGTATTATTACTCATTCAATCATACCGACATTTCAATCTTCATTATTTGCAATATGGATAGCCAAAAGTACAAATTATACAACCGTAGCTGTTTAATTCCTAACGCCACTTGGTGTTTTGATTTTAAAAATAACATGGTAATATCACTAAATACTCAGTGGCTTTCAGTGCATTTCAAAATTATCAATAAATATTGCGTTGAATTATATTAGTGGTTTTTAGGTGCATTTTAAGATATTGAAGTGGCCTACGGTTCATAATTAGATGCAGCCCTCATACATTGAAAGCATATACTGTACACACATTCTTATATAAATTATCGAGCCTCTCTTACAACATTAGGTCAAATCCATAGGCTTTGCCCCTTCGAGTGTTGTTTCCTCATTGATCTTCAAGGTTTGTCGCCGGCATCAACGTCATGGGGAAGTGAGGCATGTGGTCATTTATACATTCACTTTGCTACTGAAGTCAGAATCTTTAGAATCATGTAGGATTAGGAAACTGAACATGTTGAATCAGCTAACTGACTGAAACATGTACATGGACTCCGACCATCAAAATTTAAACCGCACATATTCAGTGGCAAAACCAGTTCAGTTCTCGTTGTCCAGAACCTTTTGATGCAAAAGAATTTTTTTGCCACTATGGCTGCTCTTGTTAGCGGACGAGCTCGCAGCTTCTTGTGCTTGCCGATGGGCTCGCTTGGGCTGACGAAGGCGTAACTCCAAGCGAGTCGAGTTCGTGCTGCGGCAGATGCGGGGCACAGAGGCGGCGCCAAGGATCTCCTGTTCGACGGCAGACCCGGGGAAGAGGTGCGGCGTGAAGGACCTCCTGCTCGAAGGCAGACGCAGGGAATAGACGCCAGGCGGAGGTCCTCCTGGCCAGCGGGTGGCGGCTGACCTAGTGCAGGGAAAATTGGAAGCTCGGCCACGGCGTACGAAGGCTTCGACCGGTTGTTTTAACGTATCAATGTTACCTCCTGCTCTGCTCGGAGACGGACGTGGGGCAAAGTGGTTGGGCAGAGGCCCCCCTTCCTGCCGGCAGACCAAGGGACATCCTGCTCGGCAGCTCACGCGAGGCACGACGAGGAACAGAGAAGGAACTTCAGGTTCGGCCGTATGGGCTGTTGCTGATGGATCGGGACTCCAGATGGAGTAGCAAAGACAGAGGAAACATACCAAGCCTACCGGTCCTATAGCCTTAGTACCACCTTACCTTTGCACGAAAAAGCTTGGCGCACACCAAAGTTTGCACCAAAGTTGATCTGCACGACCCTACCCTCGGTTTGCCGTATCATAATTTTATCTTACTTTTACCAAAGTATTCCTGTGAAAACTGAAGGTAAGTTAAATAAAGACATCAATTGTGAGTCTTATCTTACTTCTAGCGAACTTAATTCATGTGATTGATGCACACAAGGAACTACAATCCTCAAGGTTCATACAACCTTTCTGCAACAGTTTGTCATATTAGCTAGTACAAACTAAAATCAAATTAAATGCGTGAGAAACCTTTTTTTAGAAAAAGCAGTTCTTTATTTATATCAAGAATTCAGTTGACACAACAAGACACAATGGCAAGGCTGAACGAGCTGAAAGCTCACTTGATCGAGTCAACATTTGAGTTGTATCATTTGCGCTACGGCTGACATGAACTAACACACAGTTTTTTTAAAAAAAATAATAATAATAAAACATTCAAATAAACACTTAATATCTGCTACAATTGTGCCCTTCCGAGACTTGGCCCTGTTCGTTTCAGGTTTCAGAACAAGAGACAAGCAATCAGATTGGAGCACATTTTTGTGGCTCTCATCCTTAAGCAACACCTTACTGCATTGCAAATGCTTCAGCAAATTCTGGCAAGATAACTCCCTCAAAGGGCTGACAACAAATTATCAGACACCATCCCATATGTTACCGGAGCACCATACCCGCTGCTGAGCTCGTCTTGGAAGAGAAGAGGACCACATCCACGTTGGACCAGGCAGACAGGCGGTGGAAGCCATATGTGAACATGCTTGAGGGCTTCTCATGTAGAAGTCTGTACCAATTCAGTAAGTTTCTGTGCAGCAATAGAAACCTAGTAGCTAAGCAAATAATGTGCTTGCTTATTTTGGAGCACCATAAATGATATATTGATTGAATAAAAAACTCTTAATTCTAGAGAATCCGAGAGAGTTCAGTTTCACCCATGTATCTTGTAATGCTGTTGAGGCACCACAGACCATAACATCTTCCATTTATCCAGCATCATACTTGACTTCTTTACTGAACCAAAGGACTATATATTCCAGGAATTCATAGAACCTGACAGAAAGTTTAGTTCCACACATGCTTATATTGTAATGTTGTGAAAAAGGTATGGGGCACCCCTGGTATAACAGAAAAGGGCCGCTGAGATGGGCATTCCACTGAGCAGGTTGGACAAAACATCATCATTAGAAGCCCTACAATCAACTTCTATAGGGAACCGAGAGAACATTGATGATGCAGGAAGGAACCAATAAGCAGTCCAGCAGTAAGAAAAGGAAATCACCTGATACTAAGGGTATGTCCATTGAACGAATCCAGGAAAAAAATTCATAACGGTACACATGAAATCCTTTGGATCAGAAAAAATAAAGTATCCATTAACTTGTGGTTTCGATCTGGAAGCTCGTCGGTGAACTCAGGGCCGAGGGTAGGTCGCCGGCATCGGGAATCTTGCAGGATAGAGTGCGGGGTCTGGGAGCGCGCATCTGATGCAGGGAAGGCTAATGAATCCTCAGTTTGCGACATCCTTTGGTGAGCACGGACTGACGGAGTGAGGCTGCCGCAACCCTACCTTGTCGGCGTCGTCCACACAAGGGCAGGATCTCCCCTCTCTGATCTAGCGCCCTCCAGAACCAATCTCGTCGGCTAGGCGGGACCTCGCTAGATTCCTTCAATCGTCACCGACGGCCACTTCCGCCACTACGGGCATGATGGTGCCCATGCTTCCATGGACTTCACCTTCACCGTTTTCGTGCCCTCACTGGAATCATTCCGCCGTGTCCCCTCGCGCACCGGAATTGTTCCGTCGTATCCTCAGTTTGCGGGCCAACGATATCGTGACAGAAGGTAGGGATCGTGTGCTCGGATTCTTGACGGTGCATCACCGGGTTATATATAGGCATTGAATCGATCGGGACCGTGTTTGGATCCATCGAGGTCTATTCCTTCATAGCGTGATTCTGCTCTGAACGAAGCGTGTCCATTGCGGGGTCCTCTCCTGATCAGGTTCTTAAGTAGGACAGCTTCCGTGTGGATCCTTGGTAGCCAGTTTTCATAGCGCAGGATCGCTAGTTATTGGTTTTCTTGACGTACGAAATATGACCGACGGATAAAGCGATTTTTTTACCTACCATGGTTTTCTAACCATCACGTCCTCAAGCCGTATTATTAGTTTAGATAGAAAAGTGCCCGCGCGTTCCAGCGGACCAAATACAAACAACAATTCAACTATATGCGACTTTGAAATCTTAAGTTGATGAAGATTTGGTGCAAATGGACAACAGTGATTCCTCTTTCAAAAAAATGAATATCATATTTCTTAGTATGAAATTTTTTTTAAAAAATTGATCATATTCAACTATTTATCCCACAAATGTGCAATAATTAAGTTTAATTTATATTTTGGGCTACACGATAATGAAAAAATTATATATGTAAGTTTGTATATTTCAAAACTACAATTTTTATCAGATTTTGTTATTTTTATGTAGCCCAAAAAATGAGGACGTAATAAAATTTTATATGCTTGCAGGTTACATCATTGATTATGTCTAGCTTTATTTTCATAATTTTTTAAAACTTAGAAAAATTATCTCTAAGTTTATCCAAAATAAAGGAATCACTGGAGATCAGTGTCAAAAAGACTTTCCGCTTAATTTCTTTTTACTTATTGCGTGGTCATATCTAGGATTCCGGACTGTTTGTCAGTGCTGCCAAGTTAGCTGTATTGTATTCCATGGAGTAGTATACTTGCGCATTCTGCTAGAAATCAAGAGAATAGGAGATCCGTTAGTAGTTTCCATTTACACCAAAAACAAAACTCTAAGATTTGTTGACAGCTTCACGCCAGCAGCCCGCCCCTAACTCACATCACATTTCATTTGTGGCTTAAAGGAAAATTCAGAATCTGAGCTAAGCATCATTTGTTAACATAGGAAAAATAGATGCAACTATTGGGACTGAAATTGAAAGTTTCGGCTGCACTAACCTCACGTCAGGCTGCCAGACTCAGAGATACTGAAATATTGCAATGAGGGTTACTGTTTTAACTAAGATATGAACAATGAAAAATATCAGTTACTGTTTTCAATCAGTCTAGAAGAATGTAGTACTTTGTCCACCATATCAAATTCTTCAAAGCTCAAGGAGATATGCAAGGCAAAGAAGTATACTGCAAATGTTCTGAATACAGACTAAGGCTATGTAAAATGCCTGATGAACTAACTGAATACTCTTACAATGTTATTGTAGCATGTCAGTTCACTCACATGAAATTTATAAACCATGGAAATTGACTGTCCTAGCTTCACCTAATCGAGCAAGGACAAGCAATGTGAGCGCTTCATGTGTGATTCAGCTCTAAACAGGCCATCAGCATGCAGGATTGTAGATCCGAGGGTATGCAGGTAACGCCTCTCCTCTCTCACCTCGCAAGTTGCACCCGATCCCGATTCCCCCGTCGGGCTTCTCTCTTTCTTTCTCATGCCTGCTCTCCTCTCACCGGTAGACCAGGCCACCTCACCGGCTCGGCTCCCCCACCGGTTCTGGTCACCTTTGGCGCCCATGCCTCCGTCTCTCTCTCCTCTCGGTCCTCTCTCTCGCTCACCCTTGCGCCGGTCACCGCCGGCTCCCGTCCCCGAGTCGATCGCACTCTCCACCATAGAGGACAGGGTTGACTTGCTAAGAGGGTTAAAAATGTAAAATCGCAATGTACGACGGTCATGTGGTGTGGACTGCGGCTTAGTTTTTTGTTTCCTTAGGGCTTAAATGAAAAATCACCGATGACGTACCTACCAACGTACGATCACATTGCAATTTTATTGATAGAGATACCCGTGCGCTGCCACGGAAAAAATAATCCTATTTTAAATTAATTGACTTAGTTTTATCTACACTAAAACGTCTATTTAGATAAAGTTGAACAATTAAATTAAAATATAGAGTACAAAATATTTACATCAAATTTAGTACTCCCTCCGTATCCGTACTACTGCATGTATCTATATTTTAGTGTGTCTATTTACTTGTTTTAGCGATAAGTAAGGAAATTTCTGGATAAGTAATATGTATTAAAGTAGATGTACAGTTTAAGTAAATTAAAATATTTTGTAGCACTATCTTATGTGGCTCATTTTTACTGGGAACAAGATTACTAATTAATCGCACAGCCTAGTGCATACACACGAGCAAGGCGAGGTATCAACTGCACATTCACCGGTCAAAATTAAAACTACCATCCTAAATTTGGAAACCCTGCAGCAAAAATTCGATCGATAGAGATGTGGCGTGCCAGCTTCTTCTTCTACGGCAAGTACTACATCAGTATACTCCACTGAACCTGTAGATTTTTTCTTTTAAACATGTGTGATAGACTGAAGCAGCTGCCATTGACGTGCTGATTCCATCAATCTGTGTATGTGTTGCATAGTTTTGGAAGCAGGTTTCTCCGCAAGAGATGTATGCATCATACTACCAGGCAAGAGCTGTAGCGCATCATACTACCTAGGCGATATGAGGGACGACTCAACTTATACTAAAAATCACCAAAATGGAGAAACAAAATTGCATATAGGTGCTTTGCTTTGAATCAGCAACAAAGGACACAGAAATAATTATGTGTCAATCAAGTTTAGTATAGCTAAGTTTAGAAAAAAGTTCAGTCTACATGCAACGTTTCTTACAGGAGACAAATACGACACGATTTGATAAGCAATAGATCAGATCTAGCAATTACCACTTACGTGTAGCATATCTCCAGCACATCTCAACTAAAAGATCCAAGATTGAAGTAAACCGCCCGTATAAAAAAGGGGATCAGAGTGGGGCTCGATGGGATTTCAGCACTGACCTGCTTGAACGTGTGTTGATGGAGAGAGTGGGCGGGGACCTGGAGCAACGCCGGCGGCCGCCGGAGCTGCTCGGATTGACATAGGATCTGGGCGAAATCAGCGGACTGCAGATCGTGAGAGGACTCCTCTTGTTCTTGTATGCGCAGCTCCTATTCCGGCCTGCCTCCGCCCCTCAAGATAGGAAATACGAGATGAACGCCACTGCAGTATCTACTTCCCCATGGCGCTGCCCAGCTTCAGGAAGGCGCATACGGGGAGGGGCGAGCGACTTTAGCCCATGGCGCTGCCAATCTCCATGACGGTGCTTACGGGGGTGAGGCGGGACCGCGGGGGAGAAGGCTTCGTTACGACGGTTTTTTAGCGATCGAGGGCATCGCGCGTTGGTTTTTCTGACGGATGAAAATTTGAGGCGGTTTTTTTACCTACCACGGTTCCGTGACCATCACGACCTCAAGCCGTATTATTAGTTTAGATTAGATTAGATAGATTAGATATTATTAGTAGAGATTAGTAGAGATACCATAGGAATATACTATATTCAATGATAGTCAAACGTTGACTTTAAAAAACTTATATACACTACATTTTAGCAAAAAAGGAAGTATGATTACTTCGTTTTAAGAAAATAAACACCATGCACTCACACTAAAATGATTTTAGGAAGAAAATGGAATTTGTACGTACGTCTGTATGCGTGATGTGTCTCCATCGTCCATTTCACATCCATGCTACGTACAGGGCTCTCACAGAATGTACACATACGTTTTCGCCAACACATATTCCTCCGTCCACATCACGGGCGATCCCACATCTCCACCACCAGGTCATGGCGTCACCATCGGTCTCAGTCACACCCTCCTCCACTATCTCCAGCTACGTGATCGATCAATCAGGAGTGATCCCACAGGCTCACGCCGTCCTCATCCTCAGCTTCCGCGTAGTACGACGTCGCCGCCGCCGTTGGACCCAGCACCGGCGGGCTGATCATGAGCCCCTCCGCCATGCTCAGCATCAGCCGCGGCATCTCGAACACGTCGTCCTCGTCCACCACGCCCGCTACGTCGTCACGGCGCTGGTCCTCGTAGCCGTCAGGCGGCAGAGCATCGTGATGGCGGTATTGGTCGCTCCGATGATGAGTCGTCGTCCATGAGCTGACCGGGGCGGACGCGGCGGCAGCGGCCGCCGCAGCCCGGACGTCGTCGGCGGACACGGATGCCGGTGCCGGGCGCGACCTGGCCGCGTCCGGGAAGTTGAGCGCCGTGCCCGCGCCCCGCAGCGCCAATGCGGCCGCGTCGTAAGCGGCGGCGGCCATCTCGGGCGTCGGGTAGGTGCCGAGCCAGATCCTGCTGGGCTTGCGCAGCTCCCGGATCTCCGACACCCACTTCCCCGCCCGGAACCGCACGCCGCGGTACACCGGGTGGCGCGTCTCCGCCCGCGGCCGCCTCCCGCACAAGCTCCCCATCATCATCCGCTCCCTCTCCTGCTCCATCAACCTACTAATTACCAACCAAATCACGACCGTGCAGCACAACACTCGCCCTACCAACACATGCAATGCACTACGTACATTGCACTAACCAAGAAATGTGGTACGTAGCTGGAGTAGCTAGTGACGAGAACAGAAATACAAATTAGCGGCAATGTCAATCAGTGGATGCTTAACTACTTAGACCAGTAGACTAGCTTAGCTAAGCTCGACTAGGTTAATCGAGATGTGCCGGTTTCAGGGGGGTTTAAAAGCTCTGGGAACCGCCCAAAGTTGGTGAATACATACGCGGTTTTCTGCTTTCTCTGCTGCTCGCTCGATCGACGCCGATCAAGCTAGCTAGGGATTAGCTGTGAGGCACAGGGAGCAAAAAGGAGTGGCTCTTTCAGGCTTCACCCAATGGAGGCTCGCCACATAGGGGGGCCAATCTAAGGTTTAGAAAGCAGCTTTTGTGTTAGTGCGCGGCGATGTTAGTACGACATCATTAGTTCATTACCAGCTTGTTACGAATAAAAATCCAGGTGGCGGCACGCCGGACCGCCGCGGTGGCCATCGGAGTTGACTGCTGCATACGTCGTACCTGTGTTGACCCGTTCAAGCCTTCAAGGACAGAATTATAGGGTTTTTATGGAAAGGCGAAAGGGAGAGATGAGAAGACGATGATGATGGTGCATGGTCCTTTTGGTCTCTTGCCACCTACCATATCCAGTGCTAGATTACGGAGTATATGCGCGCTGGTGGACGGTTAGATATTTGTTTTTGCCTGTTGACATGTTCTTCATCAGTGGCTGTAGATAATGCTTCAGATACACGGTTTGTAAATTGTAATGTCGCTCAGACGCGGTGGTGTAAGCTGTACTGGGCGCATGCATCTTTTATAGATAACCGTCAATGAAACATCAAACTGGGGGCTCGATGAACATGGGTTTGTAGCGACAAAGAATGGAGATTGGCAACTGCATGCAGCGGGCCTAGCGCACGCACATCTAGCTGTTACTATCACTCTATCAGCAGTTCCTTGTGTCATCCCGCTTCACGAATTGCCATGCAACACGCACGGTTCCACCTAGAGCATTATCTCCAAATTTCGAAGTGGGTGTATATAAGATACCGAGATATACTTAAGCACTAGTACAACACTAGCAATATGACCCACATGAGATCAAAGGGCATGGCCCTGCAGAATGTGGCAACCCCACAAAGGTCCATCTTGTCTATCTTGGAGTAAAGCTCAATCCAAGCATGCATACGTGTCTTCTTGCAATATTGGGAAAAGGGAGCTCTCGATGTTGCCCCTCAAATAGTATTGCCAACATCAAGGCAGCTTCGACCATCTTCTGCAAGCTTCCTTTCAATAATGGTAGCGCAAAAGTCACACTAAGGACGTGTTTGGTTCACTGTTTTGTAACGATAATTTGATTGTGGTGGTAAGAAATCCCTTTAAGACAAGTATGTTTCCATTTTCCGCAAACGGGTTCCCCATAAACAAATACGACGCGTTTACAGAAATGTTACCGGTCCCAACCCTCTGGTAACAGATTGCATCGAGGTCTTGTCTTCTCCACCGAGCGCCAGATCATATCGCTTTCTCCATCCAGACCCGCCATCACCGACCACCGAGAGCTGCCACTAGAGCAGCCGCCACCGGGAGCAGTACAGGCGGTGACCCATTAATCGATCTTCTCCACTCCATCAGCAACAACAGCACATGAGGGTAGACGTGGAGTGGCGGCACACGAGGAGGAGTTGCATCGTCTATCTATCCCGAGGCACAAAATTGTCTAGATCCCTTCTCCACCTCTTTCCGGTTGTCTTTCCATTACATGTATTGAACCAAACAGATTTTGATTTTTTTTCATTCCAGTACCATTACCGCCCATTAATTGATTTCAATACCGTTTCTGTTTACAAAACTGAACCAAACACGCTATAATTGCTTATAGAGCTTGCAAACCAAAGCTAAGTGTCTGTATGCTACATTGCTACATACGGTGTGAGGATCACCTAAGGGTGACCACTGGGAACAACCAACCGTAAGGCGAATGGGGGGATTTCGTCTACTGTAGCCGGAGAGTGGGTATATATATAATTATCATTTCTGAATTAATTTAACTACCAAAATATCATGGTATGGATCTTAGACCACTGAACTTATCCAAAAACCACCACGCTGAAAATCACGTGACGTGCGGCGGAGGAGGAGAGGTTATTTTTCACTATTCTTTTCTAGATACTACTGGGTGGTAGAAGATCATTTCTTATAAGGAGGTCCAACTAGAGTGCGTCTTTTTTTGGCTCTCAGGCTACAAGTAGCCCTTTATTTTAAATATTCGGGAAATGCATTTCAAAGTTTTCAAAATTAAATAAAAAGAAAGGTACATATAAGCAATGATTTACTAAAGGTCTTTTGAGGAATATCGTCCTCCCGCTTTTCTTATTAAAAGATTCACTAATGGTTTGTTTTGAACAACTGTCACACTTTGACAAAAAAATGTTCACTGACATAAAAGGCCAGTAATGTACTTTTCCTCTATAGGGATTGAACACGTTCTATGCCCATGTAAATGAAACTTGGGCGATCAACTTTGTTTCTAAGTGTGCAAGAGTTATTCTTAGCATTTTCTTTCAAAAAAACACTTTGGCTATCGGTAGGATATGCTCTTTTAACCCAAAAAAACAAATTTCAAAATGTTAAAAGCAGAAATAAAATCAAGCGTGCACCTCAAAATCTATGTGCCCATGTATAGCTTCACAAAAAAACTAACATTTTTTGTGATTTGTGTAAAAAAGACACAAAAAATCTTATTGAAAGCCTTTTTAGCATTGAATTTTGTATTTTACCCAAGCCAAAAATATAGTCTGTTTTCCGTGAAACAATTTTATGTGCATATAGAATGTGAAGATGAATGCGCCTATATTTTTTAGTATTTTTAATTAGGTATAAAATGTAGTTTTAGTAAAGGGAGCATATCTCAAGAGTGTCAAACGGTGCTCTCTTATTATTATTATTATTATTAGTATTTATTTTTATTTTTATTTTTATGTTTTATTTTTATAAATTTCTCATTCTACAACTGTTTGTCTAGATTTCCTATTTTTATTATTTATTAATCCTCTATATTAGGTTCATATATTTTGTGAGATTTATTAATGCTTGTTAATAAAAATGTTCATACAGATTTATTTTTGTGAGATTCATAACTGTAATCCAAGTAAAATGTTCTATCTATTTAAAAATTAAAAATTGCTGACCTTTCGTATAAAGTGTTCACATGTTTTGAGTGAGATATTAATAGCTTTGAGAAATATATTTATGTATCTCACACCAAATGGACACGTCTGCTAAAATAAATGTTTACTTATTTCAAAACTTTGTATATGTATATACCTGATATAAAATGTAGTAATTAAATATAAAACGATTTTTTCAACATTTTTTAACATAAATATTTATGATTTTGAGAGATATTTTTGTAACATTTTTCAACATTTTTATGTGACATAAATAAAAGTTAATTGATTAATTAAATAATATATTATATAATAAAAACTTTGTATCCCAAAACAATTGTATTCTAAAGAAAAAAATTAAATTCTATGTGGATAAATACGCTTGTTATCTACATACTTTTTCTAGATAATATGTTGTATCCTAGGCCACACAAATATCACAAAATCATGGCTCTAGAAAGGGAAGATGTACTCATTTTTTCTTCCAATATCTGTCTTTTTTGTGGAGATCACATATGAAAAGACATTATGATGAAAAGTTTGACGTACATACTAGATATGTCTACGTTTGTATTTTCTGGTCAGAACCTGACCTAAAAAGGAAACTTTCAGAATATTTTAAAAAACAAGTTCACGGAGCTCAAGAGCTACAACTGATAATAAATGTTCGTGCCCTTCAAATAAAATGTTCATATATATCAAAAATAAAATTAAAAGGGAAGTCAAAATAAATAGATAACTAAATATAACTTTAAAACCAAAATAGATATAAGAAAAGGCGGAACAATGCAAATTAAAAGGTAGAAATAGGAAAAACATAAATAAAAATTAAATTGAATCATCAAAGAAACAATAATTTATGTTTAGTGCGCTTGGCTCATGAGCCTAATGCTTGAGACAAAGAGTCTCATTATTCTCCAGGTGAGTAAGCGGAAATCACATATCCCGCCCAATGCATGCGCGTTTAGTGGATGCGCTCGGGTGGGGATTTGGGTCTCGACCCATTTAGCGCGTTGGCCACGTGGTTTTATTTTGGTTTTCTGATGTCTCAGTTATCTCATTTTTCTTCGCTAATTCGGCTATTTTTCTATTATCGGTTTTGCAGCTATTTTTTCTTATTTCTTTTTTATTTCTTTCTAGTTCTTTGCTTTTTCATTTCTTTTTTGTTTTCTTTTCAATTGAAAATGTAAACATGTTTTATTTTTGAACATTTTTCAGTTTTTAATTGAAAATGTAAACATTTTTTAGTTTTGAACATTTTTTATTTTTTAATTGAAAATGTAAACATTTTTTAGTTTTGAACATTTTTTAGTTTTTAATTGAAAATGTAAACATTTTTTAGTTTTTAAATGAAAATGCAAACATGTTTTCTTTCTAGTTCTGCCCATAATGAGATGATGCATGACAACTTGACAAGCCATGCCCTCCGATTGAAGGATCACGCCGGTTCTTGGTCAGTTATCTAAAAACTCTTATAATGATTAAACAGTTTCCTGATGCAGACATCAAGAAGGGGAAGATGGCGATCGATGAGCAACAAGGGTTCAAAAACCGAAGAAGTGGAAGGAGGATCAAAAGGTGCCGAGACAGAACTGGAAGCCGCCGGCCGAGGGTGAAGCCAACCTCAATGTTTTTTTTTAGAACAAGTAGGAGAGCTGCTCGTCATTATATTAAGAGAGAAAACATGATCTAGTTTATAAGGGAAATCGGACCCAAAAACCATACACATGAAGCCAGCTTACAACGCACACCCAAAGCACACCATACAAGCACAAGCCTTGTCCAATCGCCAGCCAATAAGGCGCACGATCGGGACACATGGCCTCAAAACCGCGTCACAACTAAGGCAAAACAACTCGAAGCAAACCCTAACTCCAGGAAGGCACGCATCGACGTACAGCCCACCCAATGCGCCTAGAGTCGGCGAGTGAACTGCAGGACCTGGCCGGACCTGAGGATAGCGTCGTCCAAGAGGTGTCGACACCGGTGTACATTGCGCCCAAGATGCCCACACTCCAAGTAGCGGCCAACCTCAACTCTGAAAGCCAACATGGGACTCCATTAGCAACCCGGACAGTGCCTCCATGGAGGGAACGACGCAAAAGCGCCACCGCTGCCTGACCCAATGGTCTAGCGTTTTGATGACCCACAAGTATAGGGGGTGTATCGTAGTACTTTCGATAAATAAGAGTGTCAAACCCAACGAGGAGCAGAAGGTGTTGATGAGCAGTTTTGATCAAGGAATCACTGTAAATACTAGCAAACAGGTTTTCAGGGGTATTTGGTAATACGAGTAAATAAAGTGCGAGTAAATAAAAGACAGTAGTAACAATTGCAGCAAGTGGCCCAATCCTTTCTTCAGCAAAGGACAAGCCGGTTGTGTACTTATAATAACCAAACGTTCTCGAGGACACACGGGAGTTTCTGTCAAGAGCTTTCGCTTCATAGAGCCAATAGTATTTATTGGTTTGATAGGTGTTATGGGGGTGAACCTGTGCTAGCGCACTACCCTTACTAGGATAAATACACACTTGTGATTATACCCCTTGCAAGCATCCGCAAATACAAGAAAGTAATTAAGATAAATCTAACCACAGCCTTAAACTCTAAGATCCTACGCTCCCTGGTGCAATGGTTTCCCAACGGAGGTTTAGGTTTCTGTCACTCCAGCAACCCCACAATCGGTAGCCAAATACACAATGCATCTCACTAGGCCCATAAATGGTGAAGTATCATGTAGTCGACGTTCACATGACACCACTAGTGAAATAGCACCACAACAATATCAAACCATTAAATATTTCTCAACAATAATTCACTACTAACATCTTGACTTCTCCCATGTCCTCAAGAACTAAACGAACTACTCACAAGACATCATATGGATCATGATCAGAGGTGAAATAATGGTAAATAATAATCTGAACATAAACCTTAATTCAACGGTTCCACTCAATAGCATCAACTACAAGAGTAATCAACACTGGGAAAGTTTCCCCTATGAATTTAACAAGATCCAACTCAAGATGTTACAGCGGGATGGCGTGGTGATGGTGGAGATGAAGGTGCTGGTGATGGAGATGATGATGATGATGATCCCGATGAAGTCCGGTGCGATGGTGATGACGATGGCGATGATCTCCCCTCTTCGGGAAGGAATTTCCCCGGCAGATTTCTCCCTGCCGGAGAGCTTTCTCTCTCTGGTGTTCTCCGCCCCGCAGAGGCGGCTGTGTCTAACTCTGAGCCCCCCCTTGACTTAGGTTTTTGGGGACGATGATGTACGCGGAGGGGCGAGACCAGAGGTGGGCCAGAGCTCCCTCACACAGGGCTGGCGCGGCCAGGGGGCTGGCCGCGCCACCCTGGCATGTGGGGCCCCCCTGGCTCCTCTCGACTCCTCCTTCTGGCTTCCTGAGTCTTCTGGGAAAATATAATTTCTGGGTATTTTTCTGGAATTTTCCTGATCTTCAAAATATGGTCTCTTGATGGTCCTTTTTCCAGCAGAATCCTGACTCCGGCAGCAACTCCTCCGATGATCATCAAACATGTGAAAGCAAAGGAAATAACATCAGTATCATGTCTAAATATGAAATATATCAATGAATAACAGTAAATTATGATACAAAATAGTGATGCAAATTGGACGAATCACGTTTCCCCTGTTGCTCGGGAGGAGACGCATGGAAGGGCCTAGACAACACCTTCAAGAAGGTGATGGCGCCCGAAGGCGTCACTATCGTCCTGCAATAGCACCGGGATTTCTCCCAGCCCTCCATCTGTCCCACAGTCCACCAGAGGCATCCCAGAACCAGCGGACACACCACCAAAGAGAGGCTTGTACTTACATATCGGCAAGGGGGCAACGACCAGCACGCGCTCCACCCCGGCCAGCCCTAGATCGCTGCCGGCCCTACCTCCACGATCCCGTGCCGGTAGGCAGCGGCACAGGTCCGAGACCTGCCTGGAAGATGCCACACAGGCGCCGATGGGGCAGCAGCCAAGCATCGAGGTCGTGTGCGACCGTCGCCGGCTAGCCGCCCACTTCAGCGACCAACTGCACCACCGCACCGGCTTCCCCCAACGCGCCAGCACCACCTCCACCAGCGAGAAGTCCGATTTGGTCCCAAAATTGGGCCTGGAAGCCCGCGCCACCATGGCCAGAAGCAGCCGTCGCGGGCGGGCGCCACCACCACCGCGCGGTCGCCCCGTTGCTGCCGCCAGGCCACCAGACCGAGGGCCACCTACACAGGTCAGGCCCAAAAGGGCCCAGATTTGGGCCTCGAGGCCCTCGCTGCCATGGCCGCACTACCTCGTGGCCGAAGCAGTCTACGCACCCAGCAGCAACACACAGCCACCGCCGCGTGGATCCTCACCGTCGCCCACCATGCCTCCACCGAGCAACTAGAACGGGACCGCCCCGTCGGACCCCCCTAGAGTGCGGGGGAGAGAGAGCCGCCGCCACCGCCGGCACCGCACGGGCTTTGCCCTGCGGCATATGCCGGCGGCGGCGGAGGGGAGGGTGGCTAACGGGGGGGCCTTGCCGGAGAGAGGCGGGTGGTGCCCCGGTCGCCCATGGGGAGGCGACGGGAGCGAGAGAAGATAGCTACCTTTTTAATCAAAAGGGTTGGCTTTTCTTGCCGCAGTGGGGGTTCAGCCAAGCTCAATGTTGATGGAGCGTTTAATGCAAATGCCGTTGGAGTGGGTATGGTTCTGCGTGACCATGCAGGTACGGTAATATTTACTGCTTGTCGATCCCTGGATCGATGCAGAGATGCCATAGAAGCTGAGCTGGTGCCTGGTAGCAATCAAAGAGAGCCTGAAGCTAAGCTTGCACTGGACAAATATGCAGTTTTAGAGCATCTCCAGCCGTTGGCGCCCCCCACGGCCAAATCCGGCGATAAATCGCGCCGGATTGGACAAAAATTAGGCGTGGGGAGCGCCGAACTTCCAGCCGGCACCCCAGCAAGACGCCCAGAAATCGACATTTTTGGCTTATTTTTAGAAATAGACGTTCCAGTTCGGCGAATTTCATACAGTTTGCCAACATTTGGCTCAAATAAACGTTACAGTTCGGTGAATTTCATACAGTTTAACAAAACAAGCAAATAATTTGACAAGTTTTCAAACAAATCAAATGGAAACTAGTTTGGGTTGCCTCGAAACCTCCATATGTGCTCCACCAGATCATCCTGCAGTAGTTGATGCATAGTGGAGTCTCGAATCTCCTGACGCATAGCGATGAATGCAGCCCACGATACCGGCACCTGGTGATTAGGCTGTGCAAGAGGACCCTCTCTCTCTCATATGGTAGAGCTTGTTCGCTTGCCGGGATCGGATACTTCCGCTCATCCTCAACAATCATGTTGTGTAAGCACACACAACAGTTCATCACCTCCCATATCTGATCTTTGGACCAACTCATAGCGGGGAACCGGACTACAGCAAATCTCTGCTGGAGGACACCAAACGCATGCTAGACGTCCTTTCGACAACCTTCTTGTGCCTTCACAAACTCCATCTCCTTCGGGAGGATGGGACCCGAGATAGTCTTCACAAATGTTGCCCACTTTGGATAGATACCGTCTGCAAGATAGTATCCCTTGTTGTAGTGTCGGCCATTGATCACAAAGTCAACTGGGGGAGCATGACCCTCAACAAGCTTGGAGAAGATCGGCAAGCACTGCAGGTCGTTGATGTCGTTGTTGGATCCTGGCATACCAAAGAAAGAGTGCCAAATCCAGAGATCATGGGTAGCCACTGCCTCAAGTATCACAGTGCAGCCTTTTTTGTGACCCTTGTACATTCCCTGCCAGGAAAACGGATAGTTCTTCCATTTCCAATGCATGCAGTCAATGCTTCCAAGCATCCCTGGAAATCCTGGAGCTTCATTGAAAGCGAGGATCCAAGCAGTGTCTTGGACAGTGGGTGATCTCAAGTACGTGTCCCCAAACACTGCTATCACCGCCCTGCAGAACCGGTAGAAACAATCAAAGGCGGTGGACTCCGCCATCCGAAGATAGTCATCGGTAGTATCACCAGGAGCTCCATATGCCAGCATCCGCATAGCCACCGTGCATTTTTGGAGGGCGGAAAACCCTACCATGCCGGTGCAATCTAGCTTGCATCTGAAATAGGAGTCGTAGTCTCGAAGGGCATAGACAATCTTCAGGAAAAGCTTCCGGCTCATCCTGAAACGACGCCTAAAAATAGCCTCACCGTGCAATGGATTGTTGGCGAAGTAGTCGGCGTAGAGTATGCAGTAGCCCTCCATTCGCTGCCTCGGCTTGCACTTTCGGTGACCTGGTGCCGACCCACCACGGCGACCAATGGTTGCCTCTGCGTACAAGCCCGACAGGCAAGCTAGGATCAGCATATGCTCCTCGTCTTGGGCGGCGGCTGCCATCTCTTCTTCAAACATCTCGGCGAACATCTGCCCCTCCTCGTCGTTCGAGTCCATTTCCGACCAGGCAAATGGACGAACACCTGCCGGGCATGTCGACGAGGCGCGACGGGAGGAGTTGCCCGACGGCGGAATATGGCCAAACGGCACGCCGGACGGCGGAATATAGGCTGGTGGGGGCTGGTGGGAGGAGGGACGGCGAAGTTCAGGCAACCGGCCGGCGGATTGGCGAGGGGTGGTGCCGGCAGCGACAGAGCAACGAGGGGAGGGAGAGAGGGATTTGCGACCAGATTGTAGGGTTGGCGTGTTCTCTCACTGACAGAGCGGGCCCGTTCCCGCTTTTCTCTCGTCCGGAGTCCCCGAGCGCGCTTCGCGGGACCGGGGATGGCCTGGGCTCGCCGGATGGATTAAGGCCCAAATCCGGGGGGAAACGAGGAACCAGGGGCGCGACTGGGCCGAATACCACCGTCCGGATGTAAAAAACGGCCGCCGGGGGCCGAGTCGGGGGATGGCTGGAGATGCTCTTACACTCTAAACAGACTGTGCAGAAGCAGTCAATCTCATCACTGAGAGTACCCCCAAACACTTCTATCCATGCTTTCAGAATTAAATATATTTTTTGACGAAAAGGCGGACCTGTCTGCTTTTCATTGATTTAGAAAAAGGGTACAAGATGTTCAAAGTTCATCGATACAGCTATAAAAACAACTTAAGAAAAATACAGCAAGACATGAGCAAGGGATTTTCCCATGTCACAGGAACTACGTAGCACTAGCTTTCAATCAGATTCTCTTGGTCGCTGCAGTAGCTCACATGTGGATGTACGACCGGCAGTGCGCCATGATCTAGCTTCCTCAATGATACATGAATGGATCCGGCATAGGGAGGACGTGCTGTTTTGGAAGACGTGAGCATTGCGCTCCTTCCAGATCATCCACCAAGTCGGTTGGACCAAAGCTATCCAGCTCTTTGATTTTGAGTTTAGCTGCTGTCCGCGAGTGGCGAGCATCCATGACTAGGGATGTCGTGTCCGGTGTTGGGATGAGTATGGCGGGCAGCTGCGCTGTTGTAAGGGCATCTCCAGTGGTCGATGCAAAGCGTCCACGCCTGTCTGGTCGGTGCTCCAGCGGTGCGAGGTATTTAATTTGGACTGAGGTGTTTGGCACGATGCAAGCAATCTATTACTTGGATCTTCTGTGGCCATGGCTTAAGGCCATGTGTCTCATATAGCCGCCACAGAAGATCATGGGAGTGGATTGCTTGCCCAGAATGGACCTTTTGCGCCGAAGATGCCATGGTCACGGGGTTGCCATGGTCACGGGGTTAGTAGATAAGGCAGGACGTATTCCTGAGTGTATTAGGGAAAGAGAGATTAAGATTTGTAGGGCTAGCCAAGAGACCAATGTGGTGGCCCATGAGCTTGCCAAAATTAGCACTTCAGGTAGAAGTGAAGTGTGGCCAGGGTTTTTTTTCTAGAGCGAAATTTCGCCGAAAACCATAATTCTTGCTGCCGACCCATTAACTCCATTATTCGTTTCTCTCAAGTACAAAGTTCACTTTTTGTGAAACAAAACTATTCACAAAATTAAAAAAGAATAATATATTTCGAAAAATGTTTAGATTTTGAAAAAAACTTTCATATTTGAAAAATGTTTAAATTCTAAATAAGTTCAAGTAAAAAATGCTCAAAATTTATAATGTTTAGATTTAGAAAATGTCCAAATTTTGAAAATGTTAAGATTTAAAATTGTTTAGATTTGAAAAATTATCAAGTAAAAAATGTTCAAATTTTGAAATAAGTAGTGGTTAAAAATGTTCAAATTTTTAAAAATGTTGATGTTAAAAATTGTTTAGATTTGAAAATTTGTTCAGATTTGAAAAACTGTTCAAAACTTGAAAAAACAGATATTGAAAAATAGGGGAAAAGAAAATCAACTTAAAAAACTAGAAAAATGAATAAAAACACATGAAAAATAACAAAAACTGAAACAATAAAAAAACGAACTAGTAAATCTAGAAAACCAGGCCGGAATATTTCAGAAACTTCCAAAAACAGGTTTTGCAGAAATTGAAATTGGGCCGGCCAAATTGGGGAGTAGCGATGGCTCTGTGATATGCGTTAATTAGTAACGAGCGTTGTGAGAGTTAAATAGGATTCGCCGACGCTTCATACTCCATCCGTCAGGAATTACCCTGCCTTCTATGTTTGGTCAAAGTCAAACTTTTCAAATTTTGACCAAACATATTGGTAAAACTATTAATAACTATGAAACTAAATACATGCAATATGAAAATATATTTTATGATAATTCTAATGATGGTTATTTGATATTATAAATATTAATATTTTTTCTTATATGCTCAGTCAAATTTTATAAAGTTTGACTTTGACTAAACCCAGAATGCAGAGTAATTCTTGACAGAGGGAGTAAGTAAGATGGGAATTTATTTTCCGACCAAGTTGGGTCTAAAAAAATATGGGCTAAGCTCACGCTGGCATTTGCATTAGGTAAAACCTATTCAGCGCTTGTTGTGTTAATTTTTCACTTTACGCGTACCCCTTCCATCCCTCTTGGGCCGGCCCGATAGAGTTTTACTTTTCTGATTTTTTTTTTGTTTTGGGAACCTTCTAGAACATTTTGGCCGGTTTTGTGTCTCGGGGCCGGTTTTCCTTAGTTTTCTGGTTTTCGTTTTCTATTTTATTATTTATTTTTCTTTTTCTTTTTTTGAATTTGAACAGATTTTTAAAATTGAACATATTCCGGATTTTACAATTTCAAAATTGAACAATTTTAAATTTAAACATTTTCGAATTTGAACAATTTTCAATTTCAACATTTTCGAATTTGATTTTTTTAGATTTGAACATTTTCGAATTTTGAACAATTTTAAATTTGAACATTTTTGGTTTTGAACAATTTTAAATTTGAACACTTTCGATTTTTATTTTCACAAAATATTTTAAATTTTCCAGCGGCAGCAACAAAACACGAGCCTAAAAACTAACCTAAGTAAGGCAAGCTCGCTCGCGCCTGAACATAAAGTCGCTCTATAGAAAACGACCGAAGTAGGTAATGGACCAAGCCTAAACAGCAAGATTTTATCATTTGCCACACTTTACTTAGTACCTTTATAATATGCCACATTTTACTTAGCCTTTTATCATTTGCCACACTTTACATTGACTTCTTTACGATTTGCCATTTTTCTACTTCTACATATCTATTCATTTTTTGTAAATATGAAAAACAATATTAATACTGTACATATACTGGGTGGACCGTACCAGGTCGGTCGATCCCCAAATCACATGACAGTCGATCCCCCAAATCGAACCAGATAAGAAACGGGAAGAGAGTGAGCATGTCAGTCGATCCCCAAATCAGACAAGAAAATTGTCGCCAGCTGACCGCCGCCCGCTGACCGCCGCCCGCCGGCCAAGGGCGGAAGCTCTCTCTCTGGCCTTCTGGAGGCAAGCTAGCTCAGTGGTGTAGGCAGCCACTCTATGTCGTCCTCCGCCGGCGGGGTCCATTATGAGGTGTCGCCGGCCAACTAACTCCATGCGCAGGAGCTAGATAGCGGCGGTCGCCGTTGCGCCGGCTCCTTGGTCAGGAGGTTCTGCTCGGCCGCAGCCGCAGCGTCCAGTAGTTGTCACCGAGGAGGAGCTGCCCCGACGCCGGGAAGGATTCTATGCTTTGGCCTTGCTAATTCCGGTTGCAGGAGCTGCCCCGACGCCGGGAGGGATGCTGCGCTTCGGCCTGTTCGCTATGCAGAGACATCAGATATTATACCGCTGAGTGCTTGCTTGCCTGCAAACATTGTCTGTCGTCCAAGGTACATCTTTTAAACTTTATCTTTACATTTGATTATGCAGTACAGCCACGTACTACATGTTCTTAGAAGCCAGTACATTTGGTTCCAATTGTAGTTAGAAAATTGATTGCCTAGAGGAGAAAATAGTTCTCTGGCCAGGATCCTACAGGCCTGAACCATGAGAGGATAGAAATTAAGCTTATGTCCTGAATCATGAGAGGATAGTAATTAAGGTTTGTATGTACCAAGTGCAATGTAAAAGACTAATTACAAGTGACTTTCATTAGAATATCTTTTTCAAATAAAAGCGAAATGAAAACACACAGCAAAGCAAAAGGACATGACTCCCTCAAATGATTGACATGCCAACATTGGTCGTACATATTGGTACTAAGGATTCAGAATTTAAAATCACTCAAAATAATACATTCTTTGTGCATATTATTCAACAAAAAAAACAGGCCAGCACATCTTTCTTAGAATCACTGTTTCCTCCTCCTTGGAGTTGAGTTAATTTTTTCTTGCATGAATTTGAACTTGAAGGCACATCAGAACTATGATTTGCTGGAGTCAGATGTGGCTGTGTTGCACCATCTTCAGCCATGGCCATAGCAAGTTTCCTGTAATTTAAACGTCACGTTAGAAAATAGCTTTTTCCTTGATTTGGTGCATCTAAAAGAAAGCAGAAGGATTACCTCCGTGTAATAGCCTCGGGACTGTCAATTAGGCTAGGCGGCAGTGTGATATTTGCAATGGAGGCTTCGATAGGTGCTCCAACAAGAGTTTGTCGATGCCCGGACTTATCACTAATTCCAAGCATCACGCACAGCTTCTCTTCTGCTATAGGTACTTCAATTTCATCTTCATTCGCAGGTGCTATCTCAATCTGGGACCAATCAATGACTCTCTGTGCTGAACTACTTCCATCATTGGATTGGAGAATATTCTGAGTATTTAACTTTGCAATTAATTAGTTTGAGAGGAATCATGAGTGAGCAGGGAGCTGACGGAATATTGTGATTGAGGGCTGGAAACGAAATATAGATGTGCATCGTCTCTGTTCTTACTTTTCGCTATAGATGCAAATGTAATTCTCATAATCAAAATTTACAAAAAAAAAATCTCATAATCTACAACCCCATCTTGTATCAGTTCTTATAGTCTCTGTTTCTTCCTTTTTTCCTACAGATCTTGGCTGACGTCCAAGGTAATATGGTAATAATGATGGGAAGGAGGGAAATTCAGAGGAGAGGAATGGCTTACGTGCATCGTGCTTCTTGCTCATGGTCGCCGCTCATGGCTGCGCCACCAGTGGTCCCGCTGCTGTCGCCGGTAGCGATCCTGCCCAGGTCCAGGATCGTCAAGGTCCACGGGAGTCTAAGTCCAGGCTCTCTGTTTCCGTTTCCCAGGTTCCTTGATCGATCGCCCAAAAGTTTTGGTCCAGACAGTTACTATATTATGCGATATGGGATCCCATTGATTTGGGGATCGACCGACCTGGTACGGTCCACCCAGTATANAAGTCAATTCCTTCAACTTGGGAGAAACCTTGAGCCACCAATCTTGCCTTGTTCCTCACAATAATCCCATGCTCATCTTGCTTGTTCTTGAATATCCACTTTGTGCCAATCACATTCCGGCACTCCTTTGGCTTCTCCACTAACACCCAAACATTATTGCGCTTGAAGTTGTTGAGTTCTTCATGCATAGCATCCAACCAATCGGATCTTCAAGGGCTTCAAAAACTTTCTTGGGTTCAACCATGGAGATATAAGCATGATGATTGCTAAATTGTGCCAATTGACGCCGGGTTGACACTTTGCTCCTTAAATCTCCAATAACCCTCTCAAGAGTATGACCTTTAAGTTCCAAGTCCCTTTCAACTCTTCTCTTGCGACGGGCTTTGATCTCCTCATTTGATGATAGAGGAATCACTTGATCATCTTGATCATTTTGGTTCCCGACTTGACCATCAACTTGACCTTGATCACCATTATGCACATCATCACTCTCTTCATAAGTAGGTTGATCTTGGTCTTGTGAGGAATTAGGGGCGGTTGAGATAACCGGAGATGATGGGGTGCCCCTTCTTCTTCATGAAGGTCCTTGTCTTGTTCTTCGGTTGGTGCATTAGTTGCTTCTTTGGGAGATGCTTGTTGCGCTTGTGAAGATGAGGGCTCCACTTGAGTAGAGCATAGTCCTTCTCGATCCACCACAAGGTGTCCCTCAATGGGGCGGAAAAATCCCACGCCCATTCTTCTTATGGCATCTTGAGGTATTTTAACATCTATATCACAAGCAACAACATCTCGCCCCCCTTGGGAGCTATCATTTTCTTCGAATACCACACTACAAGATTCTTCAACACGTCCGGTGGACTTGTTGAAGACTCTATAAGTGTGGGATTCGGCACCATAACCAACAAAAATACCTTCTATTGCGTTCGGATCAAATTTACCTAAACGAACTCCTTTTCTTTGAAAGAAACACTTACACCCGAAAACCCGGTAGTAGGAGATGTTGGGCTTGCTTCCGGTGAGTATCTCATATGGAGTCTTGTTTAAGCCTTTGCGGAGGAAGAGCCGGTTCGAAGAGTGGCACGCCGTAGAGATAGCTTTGGCCCAAAAGTTGTATGGAGACTTAAACTCCGCCAACATGGACCTAGCCATATCCATAAGAGTCCGGTTCTTTCTCTCGGCTACACCATTTTGTTGAGGGGTGTATGCAGCGGAATATTGATGACGTATCCCCTCATCACTAAGAAATCCATTCAAGGTGTAGTTCTTGAACTCGGTGCCATTGTCACTTCTTATTGCCAATATCGTTTGCCCATGTTGACGTTCAACTTCTTTGGCAAAGTCGATGACGGTTTGTTGAGTCTCACTCTTGTGCTTGAAGAAATAGACCCATGTGTATCTTGAATAGTCATCAACAATCACCAAACAATATTTCTTCCCGCCAAGACTTGCATGAGAGGGAGGACTAAAGAGATCCACATGAAGGAGCTCCAAGATCCTCTTGGAAGAAATGATAGTATTGCTTGGATGGGGAGAGTCATGCATTTTTCCTAGAACGCAAGCCCTGCAAACATGATCTTTGGCAAAAGAAACATTCTCTTTTAGTCCGAGTATGTGGCCACCCTTGTGAAGACTTTGCAAAGTTCTCATATTGACATGGGCTAGGCGGCGATGCCAAAGCTAACCCATATCGGTTTTTTCGAATAAACACATTGCACTTGTAGTGGTTTTCCCCGAGAAGTCCACCACATACAAGTTGTTTTCAACGTGCCCAACGAAAGCGACCTTTAGAGACTTGCTCCACAAGAGTACCACAATATCATTATCAATGAAGACGGCAAAGCCCATCTTTCCAAGTGCACGAACTGAAAGTAAGTTGTAACCAAGGGTCTCAACAAGCATGACGTCCACAAGGGAAATATCCGGTGCGACCACCACCTTGCCAAGACCCAATACCTCGGATTGTGACATATCTCCATAAGTGACGGTTATATTGTTGACGTTAGGCTTCATCTCCGTCATAATATTCTTGCTTCCGGTCATATGACTTGTGCATCCACTATCAAGCACCCATTTTGAACCACCGGAAGCATAGTTCTACAAGAGATCATTGCTTAGTTTTAGGTCCCCATTTCTCAATGGGTCCTCTTTTGTTAGTAACAAGGGTTTTTGGAACCCAAATAGACCAAGCAACATAACCATCATTTGGACCAACATATTTTGCATAAACATTACCATAATAATCACGAAATAAGACATAGTGAGGGTTAGCAATTCCCGCATGATCATCATGAGTGGCTTTGCCACCCACAATAGGATCCTTCTTTGCTTGTGCGGGCTTGGCCTTCTTTTTCTTGTTGTTCTTCTTCTTCTTCTTCTTTGAGACAAAGTCAATCCCCGTTTTATCACCAAATGTCTTTTGCTTACTCAAAAGGTCATTCAAGTTTTTCTCACCTATGGAAATAGAGGACTTGGCAAGCTCATCTTTCAACCTAGCATTTTCTTCAATAACATTTGCATGATCACAAGTAGAAGTAGAAGAACTAGGCACATTATTCTTAGTCAATTGAATTTGAAGTTGTTCATGTGACTTGGTAAGAATAGAGTGTTCACTTTTCAAGGCCTTGTGAGCCTTGTCAAGATCTTCTAAATCCTTAACAAGTATATCATGACCAACACCAAATTCAACCTTTTCCTTTTTAAGCATTTTTACTTTAGCAAGAGCATGGTCTCGCTCTTTAATGAGTTTGGAAACAACTTCATTATTAGATTCCTCAATGGAATCGAGCTTCTCTTCGAGAGTTGCTCGTTCCTCTTGCTCTTCTTCAAGAGACTCGGTTAGTGAGGCAATATCTTGAGCATATTCCTTTTCAAGTCTCGTTCATCTAGTTTTTCAAGAGTTTTACCATATTGGCTCAATAGACGTTCAAAGTGTAGCTTGTGAACACCATCTACACTAGACACATAATCATCAAAAGCAACAATTTCTTCCTTTACTCTAAGACTAGCAAGATCATTCAAGGAAGCATCATTAGTCTTAGAGGAGGAGAAAGGTGTGGGTGGTACCTCGGAAGACTTGGCCATAAGGCACTTGACGTTCTTGACGAGAGAGTCCTCATTGGGGGATTCAAAGAGTGATGCGGATGAAGTGGAGGTGGTTGCCATTGCAGCCATCTCACTAGTTGAGGTTTCTTCTTCATCACTCTCACTTGCGGAGTACTCTTCTTGAGTCAAGAACACAAACTTTGGTTGTTTCTTCTTTGGTCCACCCTTCTTCACAAATGGCTTCTTTGATGGTGACTTGGTCTTGCTTTTGTGGATGAGCTTTCCACCATGGTCTTCTCTCTTCTCATAAGGGCACTCGGCAACAAAGTGGAATCTATCATTGCAATTGTAGCATGTCCTCACCCTTTGACCATTGTTGTCATTCCTTTGATAGCCACTTGACTTGCTTCTTCTTTGATTGTCTTCTTTAGCCTTGTGTGGATTAACCCAAAAGGTTTTTCCATAGAAGGCCATGTGCTCATTGTACTCATGTCTTATGTCCTCGGGACACATCTCTAGTCTTGCTTCAATACTAGCTTGAATAGGAACCTCTTTCTCAACCACACTTGCTTTTAATGCAAGATTAGAGCTTCTTTGCATTCCTATGGCACGAGCACGAGCATCTTCCGCATTTTGTGCGGAAACCTTGTAGGCTTGAATCTCTTGCATCACTTGATTGGAGGTCATCTCATTGAAGTTGTGCTTTCCTTGAATACTCTTCACATCCGCGGGCTCATATGGGGTGAGAGCAAGAATGTACTTCATCTTGATCCACTCATCATCAATATGGTGAGCACCGAGGTTCTTGAAGGTGGTAGCAATTGCCTTGAGTCTTCTATACATCTCTTGATGATCCTCACCATCCATCATGAAGAATCCCTCCGCTTGATTTGAGAAGGCAATATATCTTGTTTTCTTCATGCTCTCATTGCCAACAAAAACATCGGAGAGTCCTTGCCAAGCTTCTTTGGCGGTGGAGAAGTGTTGGATGTGAGGCAAGTCCTTGAATCCAACGGCGACTTGAATCATGTGAACAGCGGTAGCATTGAGTTGACTATCGACCGTCTCTCTTCTTTTTATGTTCTTGGGATCCACGGCCTTGAATCCTTCCTCAACGATCCTCCAAAGCTCGATGCACGAACTGCGCATATGAGAGATCATTTGATATTGTCATTGACCAAAGTTTAATGCATCAAGCTTAGGTGGATCTCCTCTATTGTTAATATGAGGATGAGGAACCGGCGGGTCGGGTGAATACCAATGTGGGAATTCACCTTTCCCATCGCCCTTGGTGGAAGACTTAGCATCGCCATTTTTGTCGGCACCCTCCACATCTACCACCACATTCTCCACTTGTGGAGTAGCGGGTTTTTCCGGAGGTGGAGGAGCATTAGCAGTTTTAGCTTGCATGAGTTGCGCTATCATTTCACGCAACTCGCTTATTTGAGATGTCATGGAAGTCATGGATGATTCCAAAGATTTGAACTCACCCATGGAAACTTGACCCGAGCCCTCACTAGGTGGTGGATCCATTTTCTTAGGCGGTTAAGCCCGAATTAAGAGCCGAGGCTCTGATACCAATTGAACGGATCGTATGGGCACCTAGAGGGGGGGTGAATAGGTGCTACTCAAATTTTAATTCTTTTTCAATTTAGGCTTGACACAAAAGGTAAATTCTCTAGATATGCAACTAAGGTAAATTTACCTATATGACAACTAGCAAGGTAGGCAAGATACAAGTAGTAAAGGCAATAAAGGATAGAGGTAACCGAGAGTGGAGCACACGGAGACACGGATGTAATTCCTGTAGTTCCTTCCTTTTTAGGGGAAATTCGTCTACGTTGGAGGGGTGTGGTTGCCACAAAGGCCTAACCAACGCCACAAAGGCTCACCCTATTCTCCGGTGCAAGCTTCAGCCACAAAGGCCTAGCTCACTTTCCACTAAGGGATTCCTCAAGGCGGAATCGGCCTTTACAAAACTTGGGGCACAACTCCACAACTGAATTGGAGACTCCCAAGCACCACAAAGCAATCAATCAACAAGTATCAAGATATCAATCACACAAATCAAGGTCAAGGGACACAAGGGAACCCAAGACACAAGGGGCCCTCAAGCAAATGAGAGGGGAAATCAAATCGCTTCGGTGAGGATGTAGATCAAGGCCTTCTCCTTCGATTCTCCAAAGATCAAGAGCTTTGGTGGGTTGAGGGAGGAGATCTTGTGGATTTGGTGGCTCCAAATGAGGTGTTCTTCTTGTGCAGGACGAGCAGCTGAGGTTGAAGAAGGGGAGGGGTATTTATAGCCCCTCCCAAAATGTAGCCGTTGCTGAGTTGGAGGGGCGGATTATCCGGCCAAAGTATGGCCGGATTATCCGGCTGGCCGGATTATCCGCCCCCGTGGCCAAAATATCCGGCCCCTATACTGGGTGACGCCGAAGCAGGTCCTTAGCCGAATTCTGAGGTTGTCGAGGGGGGGGGATATCCGGCCTCTGGCCGGAATATCCCCCATTACTGCATGACGCCGACTCAAGTCCTTAGCAGTTTTTGAGCTCTCGCCGGGGGGGGGGGGGGATTATCCAGCCCCTTGGCCGGAATATCCGGCCCCATATCTGGTTGACGCCGAGCAAAAGACTTAGCCGTTTTCGACCTCTCACCGGAGGGGATGGATTATCCGGCCCCTAGCCGGATAATCCGGCCTGGAACAGTAAAATCTGCACCACTTAACACACACTTAAAATTCCTAATGTTGTTATCTAACACACAAAACATGAGGGATACAAAGTATGCACTTTCAGACCCGCTCTCGTACCACCTTTTCTTCCCTCGGGGGGAGCTTGGCTGGCATCCAAATATCCCTAAGCGCGAGACGCCTTGGCACGTTGCGCAGCGATCAAGAGAGGACCGTGAGGATGAAGGTTAGGCTGTTTAAGATACTTCTGCATGTTTTGCCTATCCTTTTTGTATTTAACCTAACCTTCTTTTTCATGTCCTTCACACAGATGGAGGTGGTCATCTATGCGTCTCTGTTAGGTACTACTACTGTTACATGCTACAAACACGTCCGGCTATATTCAACCCCATACTACATGGTGGGCGTCTGTTCCAACAGTTTGCGGTTGATATGTACATAAAGATTGAGGGCTGTAGGTTAAATTGGATCAGAGACCACTAGCCAGAGCTACGTCCTGATCTATATAAAGGCATTGTAGATAGCATCATAGCGGGAGAGACTCGCGCAAGCGCTGTTGGCACGAGGACTGTTCTCCCCTGGAAGTTCCAAGGAGAATTTCGAGACATGAAGCGCAGGCATATGGACGCCATGGTGTTGGTGCAAACGTACGGCAAGCCTGACATCTTTTTGACGATGACCTGCAACCCTAACTGGCAGGAGATACAGGATGCACTGCTTCCAGGACAAACCCCGCAGGACAGACCAGATATTGTGGTCCGCGTGTTTAGGGCCAATCTAGAGACGATGAAAGAAATGCTAACCAAGAAGAATATCCTGGGCGTAGTGAAGGCCTACGTCTACGTGGTCGAGTTCCAGAAGAGGGGCCTCCCGCATGCCCATTTCCTGTTGATCATGGATTCAGAATATAAGCTAATTGTGCCAGAGCAATATGACCGCCTCATATCCGCCGAGCTCCCGGACAAGAAAAAGTACCCGGAGCTATACGCCATTGTCGTGAAACATATGATGCACAGCCCATGTGGTGTCCTCAAGCCAAACAACGTGTGCATGCAAGATGGGTCATGCAAGTGTATGTACCCTCGAGCATTCAACGAGACCACCGTACAAGGGAAGGACTCATACCCAATTTATCGGAGACGGAAGAACGGCCGTTGTGCGAAGGTCCGAGGTCAGATGCTAGACAATAGATGGGTTGTGCCTTACAATCCGTACCTCTTGCGGATGTTTGACTGCCACATTAACGTGGAGGTGTGCTCCAGCATAAAGGCCGTCAAGTACCTATATAAGTACGTATACAAGGGCCACGATCAAACTTCATTGAATATCGACATACCCGATGCCGAAGGTAACATAGATGAGATCAAAAGATTTGTTGACGCAAGGCGGATTACTCTACCAGAAGCCATGTGGAGGATATTCGGCTTCAAACTCTGTGAGAACCACCCGTCAGTCCTACCACTACCGCTCCATCTACCAGATATGCAAATGGTTACGTTCAAAGCGGGAGACAACCTGAACGACGTCGCCGCCCGAGGGAACCCATCCATGCTGACAGAATATTTCCTGGCTAACCAGAAGCACGTGTGGGCTCAGGATATTCTTTACAAAGATTTTCCGAGAAGTTTCACATGGCAACCAACAAAGTACTGGAAAAAAGGGACAAGGGTCAACAAGTAGGCCGAATCGTGTCGGCCCATCCCGCCGAGGGGGAACGGTACTTTCTAAGGGTCCTGCTAAACCACATACCAGGCTCAAAGTCCTTTGAAGATCTGAAAACAGTGGACGGTGTGCTATGTGATAACTTTCGTGAGGCAGCTGAGAGGAAGGGTCTCGTCGAGGCTGACAACACGCTAGGCGAGAGTCTTACGGAGTCAGAGCAATACGCCATGCCAGCCTCACTTAGGAGGCTCTTCGCGACGATCCTGGTATTCTGCGAGCCTGGAGATGTGCACGGTCTTTGGGATAGGCACCATGAGGCGATGTCTGACGACTACCGACGCAAACACATGTGTCCAAAAGAAGTGGAGCAGAAGGTCTTGCTTGATATCAGGGGAATGCTGCAGTCCATGGGCAAAGATATAAAATCGTACCCTCTACCAGACATCGATGAGACTTATGACAACACAGACGGCGAGGCTAGGGAGGTCATCGAGGAGACCAATATCAAGGTTGACGAGGAATACGCTACTCTAGCAACCTCACTAAACGATGAGCAGAGGCTTGCCTATGATGAGATACTAATGGCAATTGAAGGTGGAAATGGGGGTGTTTTCTTCGTGGATGGCCCGGGAGGAACAGGGAATACCAACCTATACAGGGCACTGCTTGCTACAGTTCGGGGCGAGGAGAAGATCGCGGTGGCCACAACAACATCAGGAGTCGCCGCTTCCATCATGCCAGGAGGAAGGACAGACCACTCAAGGTTCAAGATACCACTAAACCTTGAAGAAGGAAAATCATGTAGCTTCACTAAGCAGAGTGGGACAGCCAAGCTCCTAAGGAAGGCTTCACTAATACTATGGGACGAGGCAACGATGACGAAACGACAGGCAATTGAGGCGTTGGACAGAAGCATGCGCGACATCATGGAATGTCGAGATCGACCTTTCTGGGGCAAGACTATCGTGTTTGGTGGGGACTTCAGACAGGTGCTTCCGGTGGTGAGGAAAGGGTCACGAGGTCAGATAATAGATGCAAGTCTACGGAGCTCAAACCTATGGAAGGGCATGCGCAAGCTAAGGCTCATCGAGAACATGAGGGCCCAAAACGATCGGTGGTTTGCGGATTATCTTTTGAGGGTAGGTAACGGCACCGAGGAAACTGACGAGGAAGGAAACATACAGCTACCCGAAGATATATGTGTCTCGTCTACGGGAGACGCGGCTGACATTGAGAAGTTGATTGACCATGTGTTTCCTGCTCTACACAACAACATGGACAATCCACATTACATGACTTCTCGAGCGATCCTATCCACAAAGAACGACAGCGTCGATGGAATAAACGAGCACATGATTGAGCGTTTTCAGGGCGAGGAGATGATCTACTATAGCTTTGACAGTGCGGAGGACGATCCGCATGGATACTACCCTCAGGAGTTCCTCAATGACCTAACTCCTAATGGGCTTCCACCACATGCACTTAAATTGAAGATAAATTGTCCTGTTATACTATTGAGGAACATCGACCCAGCAAACGGTTTGTGTAACGACACGAGGCTTGTGGTACATGGGTTCCAAAGGAACGCCATCGATGCGAAGATCGTCATGGGATAGCACGCAGGGGAGAGAGTGTTTCTTCCTCGGATACCTCTATGCCCATCCGACGATGACATGTTCCCATTCAGGTTCAAGAGGAAGCAGTTCCCGATTAGACTGAGCTTTGCCATGACGATCAACAAGGTGCAAGGGCAGACCATCCCGATTGTCGGTGTGTACCTACCAGATCCGGTATTCTCTCATGGCCAGTTGTACGTCACGTTGTCCAGAGCAACCGCGAAAAGCAACATCAAGATCCTCGCCATAAAAGGCAATCAAAAGAAAACCAAAAATTTAAAGAAGAGAAAAAGAAACGAGTCCTTAGTAACGACTACGCTGAACATAGTCTACAAGGAAGTACTTAGCACTTGAACTCGTTGGACCTCATTTTAGCAGATTTGTTGATGATTATTATATCTTTCATTATGTAATGGATGCAGAAATATTGAGATCTTATGACATCAATATTTATGTGCAACTTTGAAAAGTACAACCTATGATTATTATATTAGTACTTATTTGTGTCTTGTGTTCTAATTGTGTAGTCATCAATAAGAAATATCTTCTTAGGATAGTCTATCTAAGGATTGTCTGTCGTAGTCATACTGCAGTATCATAAGGGGTTCAAATGCAAGTGCAGCGGTTTAGGGAAATTGATTGTACTTTGAGAACAGGCATGCTGCTACTGTGGCAAACAAAGAATCAAATTTAGCATGCCAAAGGGCAAGTTAACCTAGCGTCAAACTACAGTGCTCTGCTGCATAATGATTTTCTATCATGAATGAAATGATAAGGCTAAATTAAGAGATCCTGGATTGTTTGTGGGGTAACAGGGTATAATATTTTAAAAAACCTCCCCACGCCCAAAGTAAAATGGGTAATTTCTTTTCTACCCATACCCTACGCAAAAGAGTGGGTACGGATTTGGGTGCGGGTGGTGGGTACCCGACGGCAGGTTTATTTAAAGCAATTAATGATGAACATACGTGGTATAATATTTTAAAACATCAGGATGATGGAAAGAATTAGACACTAGACACCAATTTTTTCTCATGAACAATAGAACTGTGGGAAGACATAAATAGAATAAGATTGGAACCTGGTGGCAGTAGAGGTACCCAGCACCAATTCGGAAGTGAAGGTCTGAAAAATGGGTACTTTGCATTTTTGCAAATTTAAACTCAGGTACATTTGAAATATTCAAACCCCTCAGCAAGTCCTTTTGTCGTTTCTTTAATGCACCAGAACTTATGGCATCCCACTTCTCTGCCACCTCATCACTGGAATCGATAAGCCAGTCAAGTATAGGCTTACTGTAATCAATGGCAGAATAATGTCTTGTGTCATTGTAGAATGTGTCCTGATAAAGTCTGGATATTAGCAAAGCTGCAACACTTCTGTAAGAACTTGTCATAAGGTTGCAAACAGGCATAAGAGAAAGCATACCTCAATAAAAAAAATAGCTAGAATGATCGCGTTATTTGTTCACCTCCATCAACTTATTAGTTGAACAGTAGATATCTCTACTAATAATACGGCTTGAGGACGTGATGGTTAGAAAACCATGGTAGGTAAAAAAACCCATCGTCCGTCAAGAAAAACCAGACGTAACGCTTCGTACGTACAAAAAACCGTTCTGCCTGCCCTCGCCACGGGCTGCGTCGAGTCCGCGGCCTCCGTCCTGATCCCGTCCGTCGCCTTCTTGCCAGCCTCCAGCCATAGCAGCTCTTACTCTGCCTCGGGTCCCCTGATCTCCTTAGTCCTGATATGGTCCCTCGCCTTCTTCTCGTGGGCCGCGCAGCGCCGCCTCCAGCCCTAGCAGCTCCTGCTCTGCCTTGGCTCCCCTGATCCGCCGACGCCGCCACCGACCTTGACCTCCACATCATCCACGTTGATGTCAATCGCCTCGAGAAGTTCGTGAACACCGTCATGGCGCTCTTCCCCGCACTTCTCCGCCAGACCCACCTGCTCTCACGCCACTCATCCGCGCCCGCCGCCGTCGCTGCCGGGTGCCTCTGCTCCATCGAGCCGCTCTATCGGCGTTGGCGGCCGAGTGGGAAGCTGGGAGTTGGAGGTTGGTGACGCGCGAGGAGTGAGATAGGGCAGCGCAGCGCGGACGCGGCGATGGCGGAGGCGGGTAAGCAGCCGCGGGTGGTGGTGGTCGACGGGGGCATCAGCGGAGCCCTCCTTGCCAAGACCATGGAGCCCGACGCTGACGTTGTCCTCCTCAATCCGTAAGCCCCTGCCTGCCTGTCTCGATCTTGATCCTTTTCACGCCAGCCATGTGTTTGTGGAAATGTCAGCATGTCCCTTTTGGCCGGCGATCTCATGAGCCCTTGGTATCGTCGATGCGTATCTTATCCTTGAGATCATTGTGGGGACGGGGATGTTCTGAATATGTGTTCAGGACCCCCACATCTTTCTGCCTTCACTTTTAGGCGTGAGAGAAATACAACGTTTTTTGGATTATTACGCTCCTGTATTTACTTGCAATTTGTTCCGTTGCACACTGGAGTATGTCTCTGAATTAGAGCTATTGAAATTATGCCAATTGGACTTCCAAAATGCAGGGATTGTCCTGATGATCAATTGACTATCAAAAATGACACCAAATCTGATACTACAGTGCTAAGAATTCTGTGTGCTGGTTTATCAACACTTCAGTGAGTGGGCAATATTAATGATGTATTTTCTCGATGTATCGGGTAACCTATAGGAAGCTTCACAAGCACTCGATATTGTTGCACTTGAACCATCATACAGATTCAGTTATGTTAAAAATCATGTTATGTGATCTTTACACTGAAATGACTTCACACCCTTTAGTAGTATTAGCTACTTGTTTGGAGGAGCCGCCCTTTATTAACATCACGCCCTGATTACGTGCTTAAGAGTATTTTTAGCAAAGGGAGTGTCGGGCTGGATAAAGAGAATTGCCGCAGCTAGCTAATATTAATTCAGGCCAGTTCGTCTGCACATCTTTTTTTTCTTGACCCATTCGTCTGCCCATCTTAAGTCAACGTTGTTTTGCTAGAGATTGAGTTGTGCAAATACTAATTTTCTCTTCTCTACTAACAAAATTGACTGGTCTATATGTAGATATATCGCTCGGAATTTGCCCATAGAGTTGACACAATTTATAGGCTTATGCCACACCACTGAGTAAACTGACGGGTCCGATTTATCTTTTCCCCTCTAATCTTCTCTTCACTCGTGACTGCCGCTAGGCCTACCACCCTCCTGCACATGTTGTTGCATTCCCGAAGCTTGGAGGCGGCGAACGCTGCAGTTGTCAGGGCAACACGCCTGGAGCACCAACGCGGTCCGAGGCGACGACGAACGCTGCAGTCGTCGGGGCAACGTGCCCGGAGCTCAAGGTCGACCGCGAGGCACCAACACAGTCCAAGACGATGGAGGGCATCTGGGCCTTGGCGGTGCACGTGCAGGGCTAGGTCGGACAATGTCGGGAAGGGTAGAAAGGAGGCGAGCTATTGGTTGGCACGACCTCGCGTGCGCTGCTGTGAGAGAGAAAGGCTAGGGAAGCAGACCGTGTCTACTCTATCGACGCACGGTAGGAGATAGTGAAGGGGATGGGGCATTCGGGTCGTATGTTGGTACCCTAGGACACCGGTGGTCTAGCTTGGCCTTGGGCCTAGGTGGGCTAAGACCGAGCTAGCTGGTTTTATCCATCAAGTTACTGAATCACGCCAAGCACTCCATAGAGATAATTATACGACAATAAATAAACCTTTGTATAGTAATAATTCTACCTGTTGTTAGAGAAAAATTATAGTACATAATGATTTTTTTTGTTTCTATATTATTTTTGGTTTTTAATCGTGAGTTCAGGGTGGATTAACTTTTGGTTTTTAGAACTTTTTTAATCTACACAATGTGCCATGTGATTCGACATCAAGAAGGGTTGCTATGAACCGACCCATCCATGCTTGACCATCACCACCAGAGATTGGCGTCCACCATCCACGCTCTCACATCATCACCAGATATTGACATCGTCCAACATACGTGATACCCGTGATGCCATATTAGGTGCCCGCTTGTGGCCTTCCACGCCTGAATCAGAGATACAGCTCAGGTTATATACGACATGGAGTAAATTTCGTTGATAAAATGCCTAAGCAACCATGCATAACTCGGTAAAGTGCACATGTTTAGTTAAACAGCCCATAGCAGTGCACATGTTTAGTTAAACAGCCCGTAGCAATGCACGGGCATTCAACTAGTTGTCCTTAAGATCTGCAAGGAGCTGACTTCCTAACACAAGAAATTCCTGGCTCTGCAAGGCACAGAGATCACCACAAAACTTAATCAACACATATTTCACATTACAGATTAGCATGTTTACTAAAGTTCAAGATATTACTTTCACAGAGCTATGCTTCTGCACAAAATACATAACAATTTATGAAATATGTGTTCCAGTTCAGAAAACTGAATTTCGCATGCCTTGTATTTACCATTTCAGGAACCTGAAGTTTCGGAAATATGACATGAAAGTGTGTACTGTTTGGTAACTCCAAAACTTGTGTCAGCTAGCTTTGTTTGTAAGCGCATTGATACATACATATGTCTTAGAAGTAGCTACTATACTGCAGCATCTATTCAGTTTCATGCAGAAGTTGTTTCTAGGTATTCAAATTAGCATCATTGCTGCAATGCTTCAGAATTTATCAAAGGTTTGGGGTCTTTGTACTTTGTAACTAACAAGATGTATTAGGTATACACTATTTACCTGGTCAGCGCATAGTCCTTAAACCGCTTGCAACCTGACGGGGTTCCGAGGTTTCAATGCACCCCCTTAGGCGTGGTTCAGAACCATTCTTAGAATTCTTCCAGCTGACAAACGACAGGCTTAAGTAACAAGAATTGACAAGTGAAAAAACAAATACTTTTGATCTCTGTAATTCTGAACCAATAACAGCTTGCAATCAGCAATAAGTCATGCATTTCGAGGTACATGATAGCCTTAAGCAAACAATAGGCACATTATGAGATTTGATAATATCTGAGCAACAAAAATCAGGCAAACACGTGACCTGCAGGCCCTTAACTAGGTTTTGATAATTTGCAAAATCTCAAGGAAACAATAAGTGGCACTAAATGAACTATTTTCACTTCTCCAAATTTTCTTCAATCAATGCGTGTACCACAAATATCCAACAAACAGCAAGCATGCATCCATCCATCAAGCAGATCAGTACATCAGAACAGAAATTGGATCTTACATCAGTACATCACACACACCCATCAGAACAGAAATTGGATCTTACCCGTGCCGCATTTCATCAGGATCCATCATCTACTCAAAAAACAAGTAAATCATGCTAGGTTTGATTTATGAAGGGGAAATAAGATAGGGTTTTCCACAAGAAAATAGAAGAAAAGCAACAGCAAAACACATGTAATTAGAGAGGAAGAAGAAGCACTGGTCTGACCTCGAGTCGTTGGTGGCTGGCGAGGCGGAGTGGCTGGGGTTGCCGGTGGCGCCACTCCTCTTTTCTCTCTCTCGGGTCTGCATGCCGTTGTGACTCCGGGGCGAGGCCATGGTGGTCTAAGAGATCAGGCACCCATGGCTGCTGGAGAAATGGGTGGGGGGCGGGGTGAGGCAGTGGGGGAGAAGAGACTGAAAGTGAGAGGGAACGACTCTGTTTTGAGGTGAGAGAGAAACACATCTGTGAATTAGGAGATTTGGAGTTAGCAGAAATGTATACCTGTAGGCTTTGGCTTGTGTTTTTTTTAGATAAAGAGTATTTATTAATATCGCGAAGATACCAATACACCCAGCCTCTGCAACAATATCATGCCCAAATGGTATAAAGGATGCACACAGCCAAAACAAAGGAAAAAGAAATATAGAAAAAGAAAAGTCCCGCTACAGAGATCGAAAACTTGAAACAGCAACACTAACACCACCAAGACAACACCAGAAGATCAGCTTCTCCATAAGCGACGCCTCCAAGAAGAAAACAGTGCACAAACACTGTCATTGCCCGATCATAGATCTTAGTTATTCACCCTGAAGAAAGTCCTCACTCTCAAAACAGTGCCTTCAACAAGAACATTGCCAGGCACAACCAATTAAGGCCAGACCTTGGATTTTCACCCTAAAAGATAGAACTCTGAACTTCTCCTGTGCAGTCGCCCCCACAAACAAGTCGCTATTTGAAGTCACGAAGCTTCAAGCCAATTCCACCTCACCATCAAGTTCCGACCACCATTGCTCTTCCACCGATCTCGGCTTTCATGACCTTCTCCGCCAGCTCCATGGAAAGAAAACGAGCTCCATGAAATTAACAGCCAGCAGAGCTTCGAAGCGCTCCCTCTGAAACCAAACGGTCAGATAGAAAACATGGGTGCGCACGACCGAAAACACCCAATCCAGCAGTCTCCAGGCATTGATCGCACAATGAATTTCGCCGGCAGGGCTTCCGGAACACGAAAATCCAGCCATCCCGGTGGGAAGAAGATCCGGCCGATCTTCACTTGACGCGAGAGGAATCCGAGGACCACTACCATTATTCGCAAGACTAGCAACCCCCTCGCCGCCGCTCAACTACCAACCAGATCGGAAAACATGGAGAGGGCAGACTAGCGCAGCCCGTCGGCATGGCAAGGGCCAACATCAGGACCACACCCACCTAGGTCCACCCGATCGAGATCTTGGCCCAAGACCTTGATCATATCGAGGTGACCTAGGGCGCCACCGTGCTGGCGGCGCACCATCCCCTCCTCGTCGCAGATCCGGTGGAGGCGCTCAGGCCCCAGCCAAGAAAAGCTACGCCGCCCAAGGCCCTCCGCCGATGCCCACTAGCCCCCGTGAGCCACGGCCGAGAGACTCCTCTCCTGCCCACCGCCGTTTCGGATGGGTAGGCGCCGCCATCACCGCCGGTGGCGGCGGCAATGGCGGCCAAGATCGATGCGAGGGAGGAGGATTTAGGGTTGGATTGGAGGGGGGCCTCCGGAGTCGCCCGGGAGGGAGGCGACCCGGGATTTAAGCTAAATATCGGTATGATGGCTTGTGAAGGGTGTAAAATTTTAAGCTAAATATCGGTATGATCACATATTCACACTAATTTAATATCCAACCAAGCTCCAATATAAAGGCAATGCATTTAGCTTGTCAAACGACAGACTATGCACCCAATCCCAGGCTTACGATGGCGCCTCCGGCGATCATGTTAAATTTTTATAAGTTTATTCCCATTGGCTATTAAAAGATATTTTATATTTAATTTTTTTAAGAAAAGTACTTATACTTCCTTCGACCCATATTACCTTTCATAAATACAGGCGTATCTAAATATATTTTAGTAATAGATACATTCATATATGTAAAAGGTAATATGGATCGGAGGAAGTACTTTTTTGCGGCTAAAAGTTCCAACTATGGATGCGATAGAGCTTGAGGGGAATAAAATCGCGTCGGTTGGGAATAAAATCGCGTCGGTTTTACACAATCAAAAAAAGAGTATATACAGTATTGTTGTTATTTTCTTTTCCGATCAGGGACGCGACATAAATAGATATTATTGATGCTTCGAAGAAACCACCTGCATAGGCTTCAATGCGATGTTGTTGAAAGGTACAAAAAAATAATTGAAAAAAATAAAAAACGCCCGTGGCAACGCACAGGCATTCAACTAGTATATTTTAAACTATAGAAGTAGATAATTTTCTAAATAAACTTGATCAAAATTGGTAAAGTTTCAATTTTATAAAACTTTACATCCATTGTATCGTGGCAAGAAGGAAGTGCAAAATTTTGGAGACCAACGCATGTGATTCTTTTCCGGTGCCCACTCCTCCAGGCTCCAGCAATTTCCATCACTCACCAACACGCGCGTCTTGGCCAATGATCAGCTCGTTGCCCTGGACGTTTTGTTTCTTTTTTGCATGGAAGGGAGCTTCATTGATAGGATCAAAAGATCAACAATAGGACTATACAACATCTTTTTATTGTTTGTGGAAATTTTGCGGCCAAAAGATTCCTTTGTAAGGATCATTAGCTCTTCATTAAAAAAATTATTAGCTCTTTTTTGTCTCCTATGTTTTTCCAGTTTTGAGAAGGTACAAAAAAAAATCCTTCACACATTGGTCCAAAGCTTGGGGGGGGGGGGGACGTGGCCCCCTTCTTTGAACAACTTTATCCCAGGGGAAGGCTATAATATGATCTTATCGTATGATATTATATTTATAATAGATGATATCATCTAATAGTATTATAGTCTCATCATATCTATTTATTATACACTCACAATATAAATTTATGTACAAGACTTTCGCTGCTGATGTCTCTCGACGGCGCAGGTAAGATGTGTTGGCCGATGACGTTTGAATTTGAAGCTGAGGTAGCCATCATGACTACAAATCAAACACGAAGGTGCATGATGTGGTTGAGGTGCTATCAAGAATAATATCCGCTCATACCTTCCCTTGAGGCCCAATGCATGTGAATACGCACCAAGTAGGACAACACAGTCCAGTCGGGGCACAAATGATGACGTAAAGCCGGTAACAAAAGCTAGGCAGCACGAATCACGATGATATATCGGACGATCCGTCCGGCGTGCATGCACAACTGTTATCCATGGTAGCAAACCAGCATCGTTTATCTTTATTACAAATAATATCATCTACTAACATCGTAATCTCCTCATCTTTATATATTTGTTCTATCACAATAAAAAATTATGTATAAGATGTATTCCCATTATATTATGCACTTCTATGTTATATGATATGATGCAAAATAGTGGGCTACTACTGGTGGTACCTATGCACCCACATCCAACCGTTTGATCAACCATAGGAAGCATGAAATCCCATACCAAGAGCACAAGAATCTAACGGAAGGAACAAACGATGGCTCTTCGTCACCACAATGCCACCACTTGCCAACAAGACCATGGAAACACACCATAACACATCCCCATGCCACCAACCACTAGAGTGGTCCATCACATAGAGCTGCACCATCAACCATATCTCATGTCTAGCTTACACCCCCGCACAGATCAGCATTTCCTTATTCTCCCTACTGACCTTCATAGGATTAAAAATGAGTGTCCGGGATATAGACTAGTGAAGCTACCAAATAAGAGAAATGAGAGCTAAAAGATATGTTTTTCCATGTTTAAATATTATGGTGGGAGGCGACGGCAAAAGGGTCCATAATGTATGTTTAAACGCACGAATACATTGTTTTCCCCAAGCACAATAGCTCATTTTTTTATGTGTTTGTTTCTTAACTAGTTTGTATCACGAAAACCAGCCAATATCTTCTAGATATCCCGTAGGCCTTCATTTTCTTGTTGCGAATGTAAACAACTTTTCAAGCATCCCAACATAAATAATTATTCACTTACAACAAGGAATTCAACAACCTTCTGGATTAAAGGAAACCCATTGGGCTTGTATCAGGATGTGTTTAGTATGCCAGCTCTCCCAGTGGTCTCTATATATGTAGCATTTTCAGCAGGTAGGTGCGGCGGGAAAGGGGCAACAGAACTGATGATGAAACAAAAAAAAAATACCGCCAAAAAATCATGTGGATTGGAGTGGCATCGGCTCAGCCACACGACGTGATTAGCATGGAATATGACTAGGTCCATTCGAAAGGCATAGCAACACGGTCACTCCCCGCACCCAACCATGGACTCGCACCATTGCCAAACACCTATCGGGCATGCCAATGAGCATGACCAGTCTTGCAACAAACAAAGCTTCTTTCACCGTGAGCACATGCATAACGCCGAATCTCTATATCTCCAACGGTATATAGAGTCAGCTCCCGCAATCTAATGACATATTCAGCATGCATAGGTACCACCGGTTGCAGCAAATCCGCGTTGATGATACGATATCGTATCATGATATCGCTGTCTAATGTGCCACATCATTTTTGTTTGCCAGCATGACATCATGCTTAATACTTCCTCTGTTCATTAATATAGGATATTTTAGCTTTTTATAGATTCACCTATTTTGATTTGTTTCTAGACTACTTTTAGCGTGTTAGATTTGTTACAAACCAACCGACACCATATGACATCATTAGCAGTTAGCAAATTAGGAAGCTGTCATTTGGAATAGCCATGTGCGATTGTAGTGTCCAAAGTGTCGTACGGACGCGAGCGTTCGTACAGGCACTTTTCCATGCCTAAAAGGCACCTCTTGTATACAGACACCTTTTCAGAGGTGTCCCAAATCCTTGTATAAATAGGGCTTTGCCCATAAGCAATAAAGACAAGTTTCACTCTCAATCTTCTGAGTTCTAACACGTTATCAGCACGCTCTACCAAGAGAGCAATAGACTCCGGCGATCGCCGGAATAAAAAGGAAAGGTGAGAAACCGATGCCTGGAGGCCTTCTTACCCAGTTTCTTCGTTTGCTTCTGGACGAAGGCCATCGCCATTTTTCGTCACCCGTCGCGCCGCCAGTGCAGGCCATTGAGCCGGCTGCGCAGCAACTCACGCCACTGGTGCCGACGGTCGACCCTGTCGCCCCCGTCGAGGCACCACCGCCTCCAAGGGAACGACATCGTCATCACCGACGACAAGGACGAGGCCACGCCCCTGCCGTTTCCGACCCCCGCGGTCGTCGAGATCGCCGGAAACGCGCTCGCTGATGCGTCCGCGTCGACCACCGTGTCCGCCTTCACGCTCGGTTGCGGAGCTTTTACAGCGCCGCGGTCGCCGACTCCCTCGCGCCCCATGGCTCTCGTCGCTGACGCCTGCCATCGAGGCCCGTACCACCTCCGCCTCCGTAGCGCCTGCCTTCCTCGGCGCCCGGCACTCCTCCACCTGCACGGCGCTACGGCGCTCGCCGCAGCCTCGTGGCCCTCGGCCTCCAGGTCCCTAGCCCGCCGTCGAGCGGCCGTGGGCGCCGCGCCGGCACATGGAGCCCGGCCACGCTGGGTCTTGCCAACGACACCTCGTCCGACAACTGCCTCCCCAGTGCATTCTCCGACGAGAACGCGCTTGGTGGCAGCGGCTCCGGCCGAAGTGAATGGCGTCGATGCGGCGGCAGAGGCGCGTGGTGGTGATGAGTTGACCGCCATGGACAGGATTGAGAATTGGGGATAGACGATGCGAAATAACCACTCGCTCCCTTATCCTCTCGTACATGTACAGGCTGGTTCTCGATGGGTCTGCCCAAAGTGGCCCATGTGCATACGATTGAGCCACTTTTGCCCTGCTAACAGCAGTTTTAGTAAATCTGTCTTCTAACAACAGTTCTAGCAATTTTAACCAATTTTAACTCTGTTTTAGATTCTGTAAATTGCAGCTTATTAGTTTCTGTAATTTATCAGTTAGAGTACTAAGTATTGATGTCTACGCACTTCTATTCTTGTAGACACTTGTTGGACCTCCAAGTGCAGAGGTTTGTAGAACAGCAGCAAGTTTCCCTTAAGTGGATCACCCAAGGTTTATCGAACTCAGGGAGGTTAGAGGTCAAAGCTATCCCTCTCAAGCAACCCTGCAATTACGATACAGAAAGTCTCTTGTGTCCCCAACACACCCAATACACTTGTCAGATGTATAGGTGCACTAGTTTGGCGAAGAGATAGTGAAATACAAGCAGTAGTGATGATTATAAGTAGTAACTGTGACTTGGAATAAAAATCGCTGCAAGCAAACAAGTAACAAAATAGCAAGTAAACGGTGTGCAAAGCTTGGAAACAAGGCCTAGGGATCATACTTTCACTAGTGGACACACTCCCAACAATATAACATGAATGAACAAGTAACTTCTCTTTGCTAAGGTACTCTGAATTACTCTCCTATTGAATAACACTAATCATTGTGTAGTGGCTACGGAAGCACCCCTTAAAGTTCATCAAGTACTTGACAAACACCACTCATAGAGATATCCAAATCAGATCACAATTCAAGATAGAAATCATTGCAACTTAAACCAAGTACTAACACGGTGCACACACTGTCAACATTACACCATGAAAGGAGGAATAGATCACTCAAACTATCATAGCAATAACTATTCTCATAATCCACAAGAGATCACAATCATAGCCTAAACCAAGTACCACCATGATGCACGCACTGTCACCGTTACACCATAGCAGGAGGAATAGATTACTTTAATAACATTGCTAGAGTACACAAAATATCTGAATAATAACATGTACTTGTTCAACATGATACAAAGCTCACGATCATATAAAGATCACATCATGGGAGAGAGAGGTGAACCACATAGCTACCGGTAGAGCCCTTAGCCCCGGAGATGAACTACTCCCTCCTCATCATAGGAGACAGCAAGGTTGATGGAGATGGCGGTGAGGTCGATGGAGACGGCGGAGACGGCGATGGAGGTCGATGGAGATGGCTCCGGGGGCACTTCCCCGTCCCGGCAGGGTGCCGGAACAGAGACTTCTATCCCCCGAAATTCGTCGACGGCGGCGGCGGAGCTGCGGAACTGTTTCTGGAAAATTGCCGAATCCCCTAGGGTTTTCCGTCCCGAGGCTTTATATAGGCGAAGGGGCGTCGCGAGAGGGCAGCCAGGGGCTCCTCACACATGGGTGGCGCGGCCAGGGGCCTGGCCGCGCCAGCCCTATGTGTGGGGCCCTGGTGGCCCCCCTCCGACACTTCTTCGGATCTCTGGAAGCTTCCGGGAAAAATAAGACTTTAGGAACTTGTTTCGTCCAATTCTGAGAATATTTCCTGTGTATCACTTCTGAAACACAAAAACAGCAAAAAACAGGAAACTGGCACTGTGGCGCTTGTTAATAGGTTAGTTCCGGAAAATGCATAAAAGTGCCACTAAGTGTAACGAAACATAGGGTAAATGGCGTAAAAACAAGCATGGAGCATCAAAAATTATAGATACGTTTGAGACGTATCAAGCATCCCCAAGCTTAACTCCTGCTCGTCCTCGAGTAGGTAAGTGATAACAAAAGAAATAATTTTTGAGGTGACATGCACCATCACAATCTTAATCATAAATGTAAGCATTGTGAGCTGGGATCATAAGAACTTAAAACATGGGCATGAAAGATATAATCTTGACAATAAGAACTTAGCAACCATGTTGTAAACATGAAAATGAACATAAACAAAAGATCATGAAAATGAAACAATGAAAGTCAAACGTGTGTTCAAATCATAAGGAAAACCTATAAATGGTTTTCAGCTTGTCCTTCATGGAGAGCAAAACATAAATGCATAGGACACCTTCAAGTTTAAGAGGGCGACTAGATACAAATAATTTAAGAACAAGTGAAACCATGATCATGAATCAATCAATGAAAACTTTGGGACAATGCACATTATACTCAGAATGACAACTATGCTCTCTTAATGGTGCATAAAGATAGAAGGTGGAGACTCAACATAAAAGTAAAAGAAAGGCCCTTCGCAGAGGGAAGCAGTGATTGCAAGTTTTATAACCTTCAAAAATTATGGTACTTACCGGCTTTGAGCTCTCATTGCACCCATCATAAGCATCTTGAATGGTTAAAGTTAATGCGAGAACAATTATGATGCATATGCTTGACAAATCATAGGTTGAAAACCTCGTGCCCCGTGAATACGAGTACCCAAACCTCATGCTACTTTACTTAGAGTCCCAAGCAAGGCTCTTGTCATTGTGAGTATATGCATATCATTGAGAACCGCCAATGGGGTACCTCCGTGCCCGATGACATGGAACAAGCCCACACCAAAATGACAGGACAAGCAGACAATGAACACCTCGACATCTCTTTTATTTGCTATATTGTTTAGCTTTTTATTGTGAGATGCGTCGTCGAATGTTCACCATGGGTATGCTGCAAATTTCCACCATGAATTATGCATGGCTTAGATTGGCGGCCCGGCGTTTCCCTAACACATATACAAACTCCATGATCCCCACAAGATTCCCAATTCATTTCACACCGCGGGCATCCATAAACAAAAGATCACGATATCAACTCAAATAAGAAGTGCAATGTTGAAAGCTTGCCCCATGACAGCATGGCTGGGCTAGAATCCAACTTACAACTTGCAAGCATAACAACTCAACATAAGAGACCACAATGTCAAATTTTTAAGAACAGGAAAAAGTAAAGTGTGCCTTCCGGTTCGTGAGAGCTTTACTGACCGAATTTCGCATAACACTGGTAAGAGTTTAATTTGAAGAGAATATAAAAGCAAGTCAAATTTACTTGGAATAGCAAATTGCTAGTAGGTATGTATGGTGGACACTTTGAAAGACTTTGGCTTTTAGGAGTTGGATGCACGAGTAGAGCTCATACTCAGTACAAGGCGAGGGCTAGCAAAAGACTGGGAGCGACCAACTAAGAGAGCAATAATGGCCATAATCATGCAAAGCGACAAAGCGACATTAAAAGAAGCATACGATGGCATCAAAAGTCAAAAACTAAATGATCATGAAGGCTATTGGCGACTTTGTAAGAGTCTAACATGTGTGAGCATGCGCCAAGTCAACCCAAATAAAGCATCAAGGAGAAAACCAAAATAATGCTTCCATACAATAAAAACAACGCATGATTTTTTCAAAGGCTCATTAAGCAATCTCAGTTTTTTGAGACAAGTCATGCTACAGCAAAACCACTAAGCATACTATCAAAAAGACATCAAGCATGACATGAAAAAGCCTAAGCCGCAGTCTACACAAGCTCCTTCTTGTACCACTATTTTGCACAAAGCTTTTTCTCTTTTCCAACACCATTTGAAATTTTTATAAACACCTCTTTTGATGAAAACCAATGAAGATCAAAGGCAAAAATACACCTTGATGAAAAGATATGACAAGATCTGAACGCAAATCAAGGCGAAAACGAAAACCAAAGCAGTAGCAGAAAAAGTAGAGCGCTCGATTTTTAATAAGAGTGAAAACTAGAGCGTTCTTTGCAAATGAAAACGAGTACATCTCCTCCAAAGGAAATTTGATGGGGTCCAACCATTTATTGCAGCAAACAAACAAACTAAACCAACTAAGAAAACTAAAACAACTGACGCTCCAAGAAAAACACATAGTGCATGAAGCAATAAAAATATAGTGTTTTGAAAGGTGACCTGATTTTTGCCGATGAAGAAGGGGTGCCTCGGGGGCATCCCCAAGCTTTGACGCTTGTACTTCTTGGATATTTCTTGGGGTGATGCATGGGCATCCCCAAGCTTGAGCTTTTGTCCATTCTTCAACTCATCTCATCAGTCTCCAATCCCTACACTTGAAAACTTCCTTCATACAAAACTAAACACAATTCTATTAGCAACATTAGTGCAAGCATAACATATAATCAATCCTCTATTTGCTTTAGGTTTCAACTCAAAACCACCACATATATAGCAAAAAATACTGTAGCAACTCCCCAAAAAGTTCCGTGATCAAAAGAACTCAAAAGAAAGCGATAAAGTGGCAAACACAAATATTGGCAGAAATCTGTCAAAACTGAACAGCTGACAAAGGACGAATTTTTGAGGGATTTTCTGTTGCTCAAATCAAAAAGTGTTCAACTAAGAAAAGTTTGGATATAACCTGGGGCATATGCACAAGAAATCGCAGGTCCAAAAGATATACAGAGAATTTATACGAATGTTTACGGTGCAGCACCGAAAACAGTTTCAGGACAGCAACATCCCCAAATCTTTACCTCACTCGAATTAGAGGCTTCTCTTGGCACAACAATGAAATAAAAAGGATAAGGAGCGGTTATTACAGTAGTAATGACTTCCAAGACTCAAATAAAAGAAAAAGTACTGAAAAATAAACAATGGGTTATCTCCCAAGAGTGCTTTTCTTTAACGCCTTTGAGCTAGGCGCAGTAATTTGCAAAGATGCTCATGTGGGCGCCATGTAAGAGGTTGAGGCAAAGGCACCATATAAGAACTTAAAGCAATAGAGAGCATCAAAAAGCAAATGTGAAAGACATTTATATCTGAACCACTTCCTATGCATAGGAATCTTGTAAGAAAATAAATCAACGAGGCACATAGTAGCAAACATGGATAGATAAAACAAGTGCCACTTCAAGATTTGCAACAAAAAGAGGGGAAACTCAATATTATTGAGATCCATCAAACCATGTTTCCCTCTCTCATAATAACTTTCAGTAGCATCATGAATAGAACTAACAATATAACTATCACATAAAACATCCCTATCATGAGCCACATGCATAAAAGAATTAATATTCACCACAGGAACAATAGTAGTAGGAGCAGATTCAACAGAATAATTATTCTCATCACCATAATCATCATAAATAGGAGGCATATTGCAATCATAACTAATTTTATCCTCAATAGTAGGTGAACTGAAAATATTATACTCATCATCATAGCCATCATAAACTAGAGGTTTAGTATCATCACAAGCTAGAGAGCAACTATTTCGCAAAGCATATTCTTCAAACATACCATCATAAGAAGGAACATCACATATGGGAGATAAAATATCATCAGAGCAAATTTTCTCCACTAAAGCTGGGGAACTAAAAATATCATGCTTAACAAAACCAGCTTCCCCAAGCTTAGACTTTTCTATAGAATTAGTAATAACAGTGTTCAAAGCATTCATACTAACAAAACTATTAGCATGCGAATTAAGCTCCAAAGGTTTTTCAATTTTCTCTTCAAACACTTCATATCTAAACTCAGGAAAAAGACTAAAGAACTCATTGTTTTCCATTAAGCCTAACTAGTGAAAATAAAAACAAGAAACAAAAAGATGTAATTGCAGAATCTAAAGGAAATAACTCCGAGCACTCACTAGCAACTAAAAGACTTAGTAACCAAAGAATGTGAGTACCTTTTACCTTACCTCCCCGGCAACGGCGCCAGAAAAGAGCTTGATGTCTACGCACTTCTATTCTTGTAGACACTTGTTGGGCCTCCAAGTGCAGAGGTTTGTAGAACAGCAGCAAGTTTCCCTTAAGTGGATCACCCAAGGTTTATCGAACTCAGGGAGGTTAGAGGTCAAAGCTATCCCTCTCAAGCAACCCTGCAATTACGATACAGAAAGTCTCTTATGTCCCCAACACACCCAATACACTTGTCAGATGTATAGGTGCACTAGTTCGGCGAAGAGATAGTGAAATACAAGCGGTAGTGATGATTATAAGTAGTAACTGTGACTTGGAATAAAAATCGCTGCAAGCAAACAAGTAACAAAATAGCAAGTAAACGGTGTGCAAAGCTTGGAAACAAAGGCCTAGGGATCATACTTTCACTAGTGGACACACTCCCAACAATATAACATGAATGAACAAGTAACTTCTCTTTGCTAAGGTACTCTGAATTACTCTCCTATTGAATAACACTAATCATTGTGTAGTGGCTACGGAAGCACCCCTTAAAGTTCATCAAGTACTTGACAAACACCACTCATAGAGATATCCAAATCAGATCACAATTCAAGATAGAAATCATTGCAACTTAAACCAAGTACTAACACGGTGCACACACTGTCAACATTACACCATGAAAGGAGGAATAGATCACTCAAACTATCATAGCAATAATTATTCTCATAATCCACAAGAGATCACAATCATAGCCTAAACCAAGTACCACTATGATGCACGCACTGTCACCGTTACACCATAGCAGGAGGAATAGATTACTTTAATAACATTGCTAGAGTACACAAAATATCTGAATAATAACATGTACTTGTTCAACATGATACAAAGCTCACGATCACATAAAGATCACATCATGGGAGAGAGAGGTGAACCACATAGCTACCGGTAGAGCCCTTAGCCCCGGGGATGAACTACTCCCTCCTCATCATAGGAGACAGCAAGGTTGATAGAGATGGCGGTGAGGTCGATGGAGACGACGGAGATGGCGATGGAGGTCGATGGAGATGGCTCCGGGGGCACTTCCCCGTACCGGCAGGGTGCCGGAACAGAGACTTCTGTCCCCCGAAATTCGTCGACGGCGGCGGCGGAGCTGCGGAACTGTTTGTGGAAAATTGCCGAATCCCCTAGGGTTTTCCGTCCCGAGGCTTTATATAGGCGAAGGGGCGTCGCGAGAGGGCAGCCAGGGGCTCCTCACACATGGGTGGCGCGGCCAGGGGCCTGGCCGCGCCAGCCCTATGTGTGGGGCCCTGGTGGCCCCCCTCCGACACTTCTTTGGATCTCTGGAAGCTTCCGGGAAAAATAAGACTTTAGGAACTTGTTTCGTCCAATTCCGAGAATATTTCCTGTGTATCACTTCTGAAACACAAAAACAGCAGAAAACAGGAAACTGGCACTGTGGCGCTTGTTAATAGGTTAGTTCCGGAAAATGCATAAAAGTGCCACTAAGTGTAACGAAACATCGGGTAAATGGTGTAAAAACAAGCATGGAGCATCAAAAATTATAGATACGTTTGAGACGTATCAAGTATTCTTGAAAATGTATGTGATGTAATATATTTCCATGTGTACACATGTCGAGATTAATTACGTCTATTATTTGCAATTGAGATTTTAATTTCTTGCAAATAAATCGATTCATCTTAATTGAGCTATTTTTGGTTCAATACGAGCAAGAATTGATATGCAAAATTAAATGTCAATTTACCATTAATTAAGTCCAAAAATGCCTTTAAAAGCACAAAATTGACTTAATTCGAACCGAATTGATATGCAAAATCAAAAAAAAAAAGTGACTACTTCAAATTTATATATGGGATCACAAGGTAATGTGGCATCTACTGCATAATGTGCAGATTATCCACAATATTGTGAGGTCTACATTTGTCAAAATTGACACAATGACTACCTTCAATGTGCTCTTCCATATATTTAAATCAAATCATAACATAAGGTGCTAAGAAAAAAAAGCATCTACTGACTTAGGTCAGATTATGCTTCTTAGTACTGAGAGATGTACTCCATAAATATGGTGATTATCTACAATGTGTTATGATAGATAATTTGAGGCCTACACTAAAACCCAAGTGTTCACTTGAGTTTACAAGATTTTGCAATTTTTATTACAACATAACCAAGATGACTTTAATTTACATACATGTAAATTAATCAAATCTCTGGTTCTCGTTCATGTAGGACAACATGGTCGCTAAAGATTTTGAAGAGCTTGCGCTCGACGGACATAACTACCCTACATGGGCAATGGATGTTAAGATTAGTCTTTCATCCCGTGGCATTGCAGGTGCACTCATACCACCTGAGAATCCTCCTCAGGAGGGAGATGCACAAGTAACTGAGCAACAAAAATATACTGCCTTAGCCCTTATATAAGGCAACATATTCACCCAGATTTGAAATCTAAATATTTGATGGAGGAATCTCCAAGCAATATGTGGCAATCACTTAAAACAAGATATGAACAGCAAAAGGCCGTCATACTGCCTGAAGCTAGTCATGAATGAACCCATTTAAGACTCCAGGATTTCAAATCCGTTGGAGCTTATAACCATGAAGTCCATAAGATTTGTTCTAAATTGCGGTTTTGCGAGAAGGAGCCTTCAGAACTGGAGAAGATAGAAAAGACTCTATCAACTATGCTCCCTGCGGACAGGATCCTACAACAACAATATCGTGCCAGGAATTACCAAGTTTATTCTGAACCTATACATGTACTCCTACAGGCTGAGAAACATGATGAACTTCTTTTAAAGAATAGTCATCAACGCCCGGTTGGGGCTGCCCCTCTCCCCGAAGTACATGCAAATTTTCAGGAAAACAATAAGTTCAATGGCTCATTTAAAGGCCAAGGCAAGAACTTCAAGGGTAAATTCAACCGCAACCGCACCAAGAAGAATAAGCCACACAATTCAGATAAGGGGAAGGGCAAAGCAAAGAACAAGTTCGATAAGACAATTCTTTGCCAGAAATGTGGATGCTACAAGCATGTCACCAAGAAATGCCGCACCCCAAGACATCTGGTAAACCTCTACCTACAATCCATGGGACGTAACGGACATGCTCAAGGAGCAAGATATGAATCTCACTTCAATCTTCAACCTGATAATAACATGGAAGCGGGATGTTCGCAAGATGTTCAAGGAACACCAAGCAACACCAAAGAATTCCATCTACCACAGGACTCCATGGACAAGGAGAACATGATGATAGAATATGCCTCAAACGACATGTTCGGGGACTTTGACTAGTCAATCAACTCCTTTAGATAATATATTTATTTACATCCATCAGATTGTTGTAATAAAATAATAATAATATGTAAAGAACAATATGTATTGTATCAAACATATTATTAGTGTTATTGGTGTCATCACCTTATATTGTAAAGCACAATATGTATTGTATCAGCACTTTGATATTAAGAAAGTTGTATGTATTTTATATATTCAATAGAAGTCTTTTCATCACTGAAAATTCTACATTTTAATATATAGATTTCTATGGGAGTCAATCCAAATGGAGGAGGAAATGTGCCTTGTGGACAGTGGTACCACAAACTCTATACTTAGGGAAATAAAGTATTTTCAAACTCTAAAAAAGTTAAATGGAAATATTTTAACAATCACTGGACGCGATGCGGTAATTGTTGGCACAGGACGTGCCATATTTACCCTCCCTATGGGTACGCAAATCATAATTGAGGATGCTTTATTGTATCCCGATTCAACTCGTACCCTCATTGGTTACAGAGATATCCGCAAAAATGGATTTCACATTGAAACCCATGAGGACAACAAAGAGGAATATCTCCTCTTTACCAAAGATAACGGATATGGCAAACAAATATTTGAGAAAATTCCTTCTTTATCATCAGGATTGTACTACACATATATAAAACCCATAGCACATGTTGCGTACAAGGTAATTTTTCAAAATGTCAATGCATTTCAAACTTGGCATGATCGCCTAGGTCATCCTGGTATCGGGATGATGAGAAAAATTATCTGCAATTCCAATGGTCATGACTTAAATGAAGCTAAATTCCCACAATCTTCAGATTTTATGTGCACTGCATGTACTACTGGGAAACTCATTTTAAGACCTTCTCGTCTTAAAATCCAAGCGGAACCACTCCAATTCCTTGAACGAATTCAAGGTCATATTTGTGGTCCTATCCAACCATTGTCTAGACCTTTTAGGTATTTCATGGTTCTCATAGACGCATCTACACGATGGTCCCATGTGTGTCTATTATCCACACGAAACCATGCATTTGCCAAAATAATGAGACAAGTTATTAAATTACAAGCTCATTATCCCGAGAATCGAATCAAATCAATTCGAATGGACAATGCTGCTGAATTTTCTTCACGAGCTTTCAATGATTATTGCATGGCACTAGGAATTGAAGTTCAGCACTCGGTCCCATATGTCCACACTCAAAATGGTTTGGCCGAATCTCTAATAAAGAGAATTAAGCTCATAGCACGACCTTTGCTAATGAATTGCAACTTACCAACTTCATGTTGGGGTCATGCAGTTTTACATGCTGCTGACTTAATTCAATTGCGACCAACTGCATATCACAGCACTTCCCCTCTGCAATTAGTATGTGGAAATCTACCTAATATTTCCCATCTGCGTAAATTTGGATACGCCACATATGTGCTAATCTCACCACCGCAGCGTACATCCATGGGCCCACACAGGAAACTGGGGATCTATGTGGGGTACAAATCACCGTCAATAATCAAGTACCTTGAACCCCTCACAGGGGATCTATTCACAGCCCGTCACGCTGATTGCATCTTTAATGAGGATCATTTCCCGGCATTAGAGGGAGATATCAAGTACCAAAAAGAATGCCCAGAAATCGATTGGAATGCACATGGCATTTCCTCCTCTGACCCACGTACTCAAGAAACTGAACTTCAAGTTCGGGAGATAATTAATTTGCAACATATAGTAAATAATCTGCCAGATTCATTTACGGACTATAAAGGTGTCACTAAATCCTACAATCCTGCAATAAATGCGCCTGAAAGAGTGGAGGTACCAACAAAAACCACTCAACCCCCTATTCAAAATAAGAGGGGGAGAAGTACGGCCATAAAACAAGATTCAGCTCCTCGCAAGCAACAAAGGAAACAGGGGAAGAAACCCTCTGAACAAGTAAATCTAAAACATGATTCGGCTCCTCACAAGCAACAAAGGAAACAGAGGAAGAAACCCTCTGAAGAAGTAAATATAAATCAACCTAGCGTTGACTATCCAGTGGAACGACAACCTCCACAACCCAGCTCAGTTGTGCACTCAATGACTAGGACATCGGAAAACCCAGACTCAACCGTATTGGGAAATCACGACGAGTCAACAAGGGTAAATGAAATTTCCACAAACTATATAGACTCTGGAGAATCTTTCAACCGTAAGTCTACAATTGTCGACATAAATTTCTCTACTACAATTGCAAACAACCTTCTAAATGATCATGATCCAAAGACCATGGCAGAGTGTGAGAAATGCTCCGACTGGCTTAAATGGAAGGATGCAATCCAAGTAGAATTAGCCTCGCTCAATAAACGAAAGGTATTCACTGAAGCAATACCTACACCTCCCAAAGTTTTCCCTGTGGGATTTAAATGGGTTTTCGTTCGTAAGCGGAACGAAAACAATGAGGTGGTGAGATATAAAGCAAGGCTTGTAGCCCAAGGTTTCACGCAGAGACCAGGCATTGATTTTAATGAAACTTATTCTCCAGTAATGAGTGGTATTACATTCCGATACCTCATATCTATGGCAGTACAAAATCGTCTATCTATGCAGTTGATGGACGTAGTGACCGCTTACCTTTACGGATCACTTGATTCGGACATCTATATGAAGGTTCCTGATGGAATCCCAATTCCGAATCCAAATGCAAAACGCAACGTATATTGTGTAAAACTAAATAAGTCTTTATATGGCTTAAAACAGTCGGGACGCATGTGGTACAACCGACTTAGTGAGTTCCTATTGAAAAAGGGATACTCCAACAATGATGATTGTCCATGTGTCTTCATCAAAAAGTCTAAAACAGGATTTTGCATTATTCCAGTGTATGTTGATGACCTTAATATCATTGGCAACACACAAGATATTGATGAAGCACGCAATCACCTAAAGACGGAATTTGAGATGAAGGATTTGGGTAAAACCAAATTTTGCTTAGGATTACAACTTGAGCACCTTCCCTCAGGTATTTTGGTTCATCAAACCGCCTATATCCAGAAAATATTGGAGAAATTCAATATGGACAAATCCTATCCATCCAAAACTCCCATGGTTGTTCGATCTCTAGACGTAGAGAAAGATCAATTCAGACCAAGGGATAATGGAGAAGAGATACTGGGATCCGAAGTTCCATATCTCAGTGCTATTGGAGCGCTTATGTATCTTGCAAATTGCACCAGGCCTGATATTGCATTTGCAGTAAATTTACTAGCTAGACATAGCGCAGCTCCTACTAAACGACATTGGACGGGAGCTAAGAATATCTTTCGATATCTCCAAGGCACAAAGGATCTTGGCCTATTCTTTCAATTTCAGAGAAATCTGGACATTGATATGATTGGGTATACCGATGCTGGCTACTTATCAGACCCCCATAATGCCAGATCGCAAACCGGTTTTGTGTTCCTACATGGTGGGACAGCCATCTCATGGAAGTCTTCTAAGCAAACCTTAGTGGCTACATCCACCAATCATTTTGAAATAATTGCATTATATGAGGCATCACGTGAATGTGTATGGCTTCGCAGAATGATAAACCACATACAACAATCATGTGGAAAAGGTTCTATCGAATCTCTCACCATTATTTATGAAGATAATGCTGCTTGTGTTGCTCAAATGCAAACGGGTTACATAAAGAGCAATATCACTAAACATATTGCACCCAAATTGTTTTATCCCCATGAATTACAGAAAAGTGGAGATATAAACATTTTGCAAGTCAAATCATGTGATAATCCTGCTGATCTATTCACGAAGTCACTACCAACTTCAACATTTGAAAAGTATGTTCATGGAATTGGTATGAGACGACTTCGAGATTTGAAAGGATCAGGGGGAGTATCCCTCTGAACCATAATCCATTCAAACATTATATTGCACTCTTTTTCCTTTATGAGTTTACTCTCATGGTTCTCATCGAGGTTTTTAATGAGGTAATATCAACACAAGAATATATGTCATACCTCCTATTTTCCCCACCGGGGTTTTTAACGGATGTATGCAAGACATATTAATTGTTCTCTAAACTTACCAATGAATTTTATCCTTCCAAGGTTTTCTCATATAAGTTCTCAAAGAGACAATAATCATTATATGTTGTTGAAAGGAATATGCCCGAGAGGCAATAATAAAGTTGTTATTATATTATTCCGTGTTCATAATAGATGTTTATTTTTCATGCTAGAATTGTATTAATCGGAAACATTAATACTTGTGTGATTAATAAACTAAAAGGGTTCCTAGTAAAGCCTCTCTTTTATACTAGCTCGTTGATTAACTGATGATCAAGGTTTCCTGATCATGAACATTGGATGTTGTTAATAATGGGGTCATATCATTAGAAGAATGATGTGATGAACACTCACACCCATAGTACGAATAGCAATACGATCAAGTCATCAAGTTCATTGCTATATCAAACTCATGCGAAGTAGTTCTAATCCTTAGACCATGAGATCATGTTAATCACTCATACCGGAAGGGTACTTTGATGATATCAAACATCACACCATAATAGGGTGATTATAAAGGTTGATTTGGGTACTCTAAAAGTATTAGTTGAGGCTCATGGATCAAGAGTGGGATTTGTCCATCCGGATGACGGAAAGATATTCTCTGGGCCCTTCTCGGTGATATTGCATTAGAATCGCTTGCAAGCATGTGACTAGGTCACAGGAATGCATTATCACGGAACGAGTAAAGAGACTTGTCAGGAACGAGATCGAACTAGGTATGGTTGATACCAAATGATCGGATCTCGGACAAGTAATAATATCGTGAGACAAAAGGAATTAACTATGTTCGTTACCGGTTCACACGATCACTAGTTCATCGTTGAGTAAGTGGGAGTCATCATGGATTTCCAGATCCCACTGTTGATTATTGATCGGAGAGGAGTCTCGATCATGTCCACGTTATTCACGAACCGTAGGGTGACACACTTAAGGCTCGTTGTCGTTTTTGAGTGGATACGATACTCCGATCGAATTACAGGACAGCATAAGGGTTGTTTCTGAAAAGCACCGAAACTGTTTCGGGATATCGAAATAACTCAAGGGTGTATTTGTTAATGTTTGTTAATTGAATGAATTAACAAATATTAAAGAAATAAAAATGTTTTATTAAATCAATAAGTGTGATTTTAATTGACATGAATGTCATGCATTAAAATGGGGGTTACCTCATGTTGATGAGGGAGTAATCACCATAAAAGGGAATGAAGAGGGGGCAATGAAGAGGGAGGAGACCCTTGGGCCGGCCACCCCTTGGCTGCCCTCCTCCTCTATATAAACCCCCCCTCTCTCCCTTGTACACACACTTCTTGATCCTCCCTCCCTTGCATAGTTGCTGTCCACTTTCCGTCTTAGCTTAGCGAAGCTCTGCCGGAATTGTAGTTCGTAGTTCACCCACTTGGAGAAGTGTGTGGAGGAGTGTCCAGCGGATCCCTTCTTCCGCTGCCCCGCTGGACCGAGGGCGTGGAGGAGTCGACGTCAAGCTGCACATGTGTGCGAGTACGGGGGCGCTGCCACTTGTGGCGCCGGGTACACGATCTTGTGATCGTCAAGTGAACCACGACGTCGACTACGTCAAGTGAACGACTCCGTCGACTACGTGCGTCTTCACCAACTCTCCATCGTCAACGTTTGTGCGGGAACGTAATCCCCGCTTACGGTCGTCGAGGGTGAGTATCCGTTGCTACCATCTCGTAGAGTATCTTGCCCAGTTTTTGTGTTCATGCGTAGGAAAATTTTGTTTTCTATGCTACGAACCCATTAGTGGTATCAGAGCCATCTCTATGCGTAGTTGGTATGCACGGTTAGAACACATGTGGATGTGGGCGTTGATGATCATGTTATTGCAATTTTTTGGTATTTTGGATCATAGTGGCATAGTGGGATTGAAGCTGCCCGAGACTAACCTTACGTGACCGCGTTCACGAGACTTGTCCCACACTTGACATGCTTCGGCATATGTGGCTTTGCGGGTGCACGTTTCTCCCACTATAGTTATGATCTATTTTACAAAGAGTTGTTAATAATATTTTTATCACCGTTGTGGTTCTTGTTCGTAGGTAAGAACGGTTCTTCCTAGAAAGCCCCAAACCACGTAAAATATGCAAGACAAATTAGAAACGTCTAACTTGTTTTTGCAGGGCATGTGATGTGATATGGTCAAATTGTTTATGTTACAAATTGTATGCGATGATCCTTTTTGTAAGTTATAAACAACCGGTAGGAGCCATATGGTTGTCTTTACATTTAAATGGCCTGCGTGCCGTATATATATATCCAAGTGATATATTGTAATGGAGGAAGACAACCAAGGTGGCGCGCCATGGACCTTGGTGCTACGCCGGTGGAATGATGGAGATCATGCCATGATGCACAAGATGGAGATCGAGTGCATGAAGGACCATATCATATCACATTATATATGCATGTGATGTTTATCCTTTTATGCATCTTATTCTGCTTAGATTTGATCGCGCGGTAGCATTATAAGATGATCCCTCTCACATAAATATCAAGATAAAATGTGTTCTCCCATAACATGCACCGTCACGAAAGTTCGTCATTTTGAGACACCTCGTGATGATCGGGTGTGATAGACTCTACGTTCACATATGACGGGTGTAAGACAGTTTTACACACGCAAATGTTATGGTTCTACTTGGCGAGCCTAGCATGTACAGACATGGCCTCGGAACACGAACCGAAAGGTTAAGCATGAGTCATATGGTTGATATGATGAACATGGTGATGTTCGCCTTTGAAACTATATCGTTGCACGTGATGATCGGTTGCGGTATAGTGGATTTGGTTCGTGTAATCACTTAAGAAAACTAGGAGGGATGTTGTTTTTAAGTGGGAGTTCACGTAGAATTTGATTTAACCTGAACTCATTCTATTATGAACTTAGTCTAAGTTAACTTTGCAAATAATTTGTAGATCATGGCACCACCTGCTCTGAATTTCAATGCGTTCATGGAGAAAGAAAAACTAGCCACCAACGGTAGCAACTTCACCAATTGGGCACTTAACTTGAGGATCCTCCTCAATGCCTCTCAAAAGGGCTATGTGCTTGAGGCACCGCTAGGTAACCCGCCTGCAGAAGATGCTCCCGATGAAGAGAAAAATGTTTTTCTGACTCGTAAGGAGGACCACAGTTTAGTTCATTGCGGCATACTGTATGGACTTGAGCCGGAGCTGCGAAAACGTTTCGAGAACAGCAACGCTTATGATACAATGGGAGAGTTGAAACTGATCTTCGACTCCCATACTGCCGTGGAGAGTTATGATGCTTCAGAAAAGTTCTTTAGCTGCATGATGGAAGAGAACAGCTCCGTTAGCGAGCACGTACTCAAAATGTCTGGGTACGCCGATAAGCTCATCTCTTTGGGAATAACGATTCCCAATGAGTTGGGAATACATCGGGTTCTCCAATCTCTCCCACCTAGCTTCAAAAGCTTTGTGATGAACTACAACATGCAGGGCATGAGGAAGTCTCTCCCCGAGCTTCTCTCAATGCTTAAGACTGCAGAAGTGGAGATCAAAAAGGAACATCAAGTGTTGATGGTCAATAAGACCACTAGTTTCAAGAGAGGTAGAAAGGATAATAAGTCCAAGGGTAGAAACAAGAAGGACGGCAAATCTGTTGCCGGTTCTGAGAGGAAACCCAAGGCTGGTCCTAAACCTGAAACTGAGTGTTCCTACTGCAAGGAAATGGGGCACTGGAAGCGCAACTGCCCAAAGTATCTGGCGGATAAGAAGAACGGGAAGATTAACAAAGGTATATATGATATACATGTTATTGATGTGTACCTTACTAGTAGTCGCAATAGCACCTGGGTATTTGATACCGGTTCGGTTGCTCACATATGTAACTCGAAACAGGGGCTAAAGAATAGGCGGCAACTTGCGAAGGATGAGGTCACGATGTGCGTCGGCAATGGATCAAAAGTTGATGTGATCGCCGTCGGGACGCTACCTCTACATTTACCATCTGGATTAGTTTTAAACCTGAATAAATGTTATTTGGTGCCTGCGTTGAGCATGAACATTATATCCGGATCTTGTTTAATGCGAGACAATTATTCATTTCAGTCTGAGAACAATGGTTGTTCAATTTATATGAATAATATCTTTTATGGACATGCACCTAAGAAGAAAGGTTTATTTCTTTTGAATCTTGATAGTAATGAAACACATATTCATAATGTGAATGCCAAAAGAATTAAGTCAAATGATGATATAGCCGCATACATGTGGCACTGCCGTTTAGATCATATTGGTGTTAAACGCATGAAGAAACTTCATTCGGATGGACTTCTGGAATCACTTGATTATGAATCATTTGAAACATGCGAACCATGCCTTATGGGCAAGATGACTAGAACGCCGTTTTCCGGTTCAATGGAACGGGCGACGGACTTATTGAAAATCATACATACTGATGTATGTGGACCTATGAGTGTGCCGGCGCGTGGTGGATATCGTTATTTTGTTACTTTCACTGATGACTTAAGTAGATATGGGTATATTTACTTAATGAAACACAAGTCTGAAACGTTTGAAAAGTTCAAAGAATTTCAGAGTGAAGTAGAAAATCATCGTAACAGAAAGATTAAATTTCTACGATCTGATCGTGGAGGAGAATATCTTAGTTACGAGTTTGGCGCACATATGAGAGAATGTGGAATAGTTTCACAACTCACTCCCGCTGGAACGCCACAACGAAATGGTGTATCCGAACGTCGTAACCGTACCTTATTGGATATGGTTCGGTCTATGATGTCTCTTACCGATCTGCCACTATCTTTTTGGGGTTATGCGCTAGAAACAGCCGCTTTCACTTTAAATAGGGCTCCATCTAAATCCGTTGAAACGACACCGTATGAATTATGGTTTGGAAACAAACCTAAGCTGTCATTTCTAAAAGTTTGGGGATGCGATGTTTATGTGAAGAAACTTCAGCCTGATAAACTCGAACCCAAAGCGGAAAAATGTGTCTTCATAGGATACCCTAAAGAAACAATTGGGTACACCTTCTATCACAGATCCGAGGGCAAAGTGTTTGTTGCTAAGAACGGATCCTTTTTGGAGAAGGAGTTTCTCTCGAAAGGCGTGAATAGTAGGAAGGTAGAACTCGATGAGGTTATTGAACCTCCTCTTCATGAATTGGCGAGTGGCGCAGCGCCGGAAACCGTTCCGGTGGTGACTTCACCAAATGAAGTGGGAGCTAATGATGAAGATCATGAAACTCCAAAAGAGGATACTACCGAACCTCGCAGGTCGACAAGAACACGCACCACTCCTGAATGGTATGGTGATCTTGTCGTAAATGCCATTGTTGAGAACGATGACCCTGCGACGTATGATGAAGCGATGATGAGCCCAGATTCCAACAAATGGCATGAAGCCATGAAATCCGAAATGGAATCCATGTATGAAAACCAAGTATGGACTTTGGTGGAACTTCCCAATGACCGAAAGGCCGTTGAGAATAAATGGATTTTCAAGAAGAAAACAGACGCTGATGGTAATGTGACCGTCTATAAAGCACGACTTGTCGCAAAAGGTTTCCGACAAATTCAAGGAATTGACTACGATGAGACTTTCTCACCCGTAGCGATGCTAAAGTCTGTTAGGATTATGTTAGCAATTGCTGCATTTTTCGATTATGAATATTTGGCAGATGGATGTAAAAACCGCGTTCCTTAATGGTAACATTGAGGAAGAGTTGTACATGGTACAACCCAAGGGTTTTGTTGATCCTAAGGATGCTGACAAGGTATGCAAACTTCAGCGATCCATTTATGGACTGAAGCAAGCATCTCGGAGTTGGAATCTCCGTTTTGACGAAGTTATCAAAGGGTTTGGATTTGTCAAAACTTATGGAGAAACTTGTATTTACAAGAAAGTGAGTGGGAGCTCTGTAGCATTTCTAATATTATATGTGGATGACATATTGCTGATTGGAAATGATACGGAACTTTTGAAGAGCGTAAAAGATTACTTAAACAGTAAGTTTTCGATGAAAGACCTTGGTGAAGCGGCGTATATTTTAGGCATCAAAATCTATAGAGATAGATCAAGATGCTTAATTGGGCTATCGCAAAGTACATACCTTGACAAGATTCTAAAGAGGTTTAGAATGGAGGATAGTAAGAAAGGGTTCTTACCTATGTTGCAAGGAAAGATCTTGAGTAAGACTCAAGGTCCGGCTACAGCTAAAGATAGAGAAGAAATGAATAAGATTCCCTATGCCTCTGTCATAGGCTCTATCATGTATGCCATGTTATGTACAAGACCGGATGTGGCACATGCTATTAGTTTGACTAGTAGGTACCAATCTGATCCAGGTTTGGAACACTGGACAGCGGTCAAGAATATCTTTAAGTACTTACGAAGGACTAAGGATATGTTTCTCGTATATGGTGGTGAAGAAGAGCTCGTCGCAAGTTGTTACGTCGATGCTAGCTTCGACACTGATCCGGATGACTCTAAGTCTCAATCCGGGTACGTATTTGTTATGAATGGAGGAGCGGTAAGCTGGAGGAGTTCCAAGCAAAGCGTGGTGGCGAGATCGACTACAGAGGCGGAATACATTGCTGCTTCAGAAGCGGCAGAAGAAGCAGTTTGGATGAAGGAGTTCATATCCGAACTGGGTGTGGTTCCGAGTGCATTGGATCCAATGGTTATCTATTGTGACAACAATGGTGCCATAGCCAATACTCAGGAGCCAAGGTCTCACAAGAAATTCAAGCATGTAAAGCGCCGATTTCACTCCATCCGTGAACATGTCGCGGATGGTGATGTAAAGATTTGCAAAGTGCACACGGATCTGAATGTGGCAGACCCGTTGACTAAAGCTCTCCCCAAGGCAAAACATGATCAGCACCAGAACTCAATGGGTGTTAGATTCATCACTATGTAATCTAGATTATTGACTCTAGTGCAAGTGGGAGACTGAAAGGAATATGCCCGAGAGGCAATAATAAAGTTGTTATTATATTATTCCATGTTCATAATAGATGTTTATTTTTCATGCTAGAATTGTATTAATCGGAAACATTAATACTTGTGTGATTAATAAACTAAAAGGGTTCCTAGTAAAGCCTCTCTTTTATACTAGCTCGTTGATTAACTGATGATCAAGGTTTCCTGATCATGAACATTGGATGTTGTTAATAACGGGGTCATATCATTAGAAGAATGATGTGATGAACACTCACACCCATAGTACGAATAGCAATACGATCAAGTCATCAAGTTCATTGCTATATCAAACTCATGCGAAGTAGTTCTAATCCTTAGACCATGAGATCATGTTAATCACTCATACCGGAAGGGTACTTTGATGATATCAAACGTCACACCGTAATAGGGTGATTATAAAGGTTGATTTGGGTACTCTGAAAGTATTAGTTGAGGCTCATGGATCAAGAGTGGGATTTGTCCATCCGGATGACAGAAAGATATTCTCTGGGCCCTTCTCGGTGATATTGCATTAGAATCGCTTGCAAGCATGTGACTAGGTCACAGGAATGCATTATCACGGAACGAGTAAAGAGACTTGTCAGGAACGAGATCGAACTAGGTATGGTTGATACCAAATGATCGGATCTCGGACAAGTAATAATATCGTGAGACAAAAGGAATTAACTATGTTCGTTACCGGTTCACACGATCACTAGTTCATCGTTGAGTAAGTGGGAGTCATCATGGATTTCCAGTTCCCGCTGTTGATTATTGATCAGAGAGGAGTCTCGATCATGTCCACGTTATTCACGAACCGTAGGGTGACACACTTAAGGCTCGTTGTCGTTTTTGAGTGGATACGATACTCCGATCGAATTACAGGACAACATAAGGGTTGTTTCTGAAAAGCACCGAAACTGTTTCGGGATATCGAAATAACTCAAGGGTGTATTTGTTAATGTTTGTTAATTGAATGAATTAACAAATATTAAAGAAATAAAAATGTTTTATTAAATCAATAAGTGTGATTTTAATTGGCATGAATGTCATGCATTAAAATGGGGGTTACCTCATGTTGATGAGGGAGTAATCACCATAAAAGGGAATGAAGAGGGGGCAATGAAGAGGGAGGAGACCCTTGGGCCGGCCACCCCTTGGCTGCCCTCCTCCTCTATATAAACCCCCCCTCTCTCCCTTGTACACACACTTCTTGATCCCCCCTCCCTTGCATAGTTGCTGTCCACTTTCCGTCTTAGCTTAGCGAAGCTCTACCGGAATTGTAGTTCGTAGTTCATCCACTTGGAGAAGTGTGTGGAGGAGTGTCCAGCGGATCCCTTCTTCCGCTGCCCCGCTGGACCGAGGGCGTGGAGGAGTCGACGTCAAGCTGCACGTGTGTGCGAGTACGGGGGCGCTGCCACTTGTGGCGCCAGGTACACGATCTTGTGATCGTCAAGTGAACCACGACGTCGACTACGTCAAGTGAACGACTACGTCGACTACGTGCGTCTTCACCAACTCTCCATCGTCAACGTTTGTGCGGGAACGTAATCCCCGCTTACGGTCGTCGAGGGTGAGTATCCGTTGCTACCATCTCGTAGAGTATCTTGCCCAGTTTTTGTGTTCATGCGTAGAAATTTTTTTGTTTTCTATGCTACGAACCCATCAGTTGTACTATTTTCTCCTTATTTTTCCCACTGGGTTTTAAAGGAGTTTTTGACAACATATCAAATTCTAGTCTCTTCATATTTTTCCCACAGGGTTTTTGGGGGAGTTTATTCAAGAAAATGTCGCTTGTGATCAAGACCCGATTATACAAGGAATTCAAGATATACAAGAATCAGCTTTGTACAAGGGGGAGTGTTACAAACCAACCGACACCAGATAACATCATTAGCAGTTAGCAAATTAGGAAACTGTCATTTGGAATAGCCATGTGCGGTTGTAGTGTCCAAAGTGTCGTACGGACGCGAGCGTTCGTACAGGCACTTTTCCATGCCTAGAAGGCACCTCTTGTATACAGACACCTTTTCAGAGGCGTCCCAAATCCTTGTATAAATAGGACTTTGCCCACAAGCAATAAAGACAAGTTTCACTCTCAATCTTGTGAGTTCTAACAAGATTCACTCATATTGGTCCACGTCTAGTCTACTTTAAAATATCTGAAATATCTTATAATAAGTGAACGAATGGAGTACTCATTATGATATTCACGCGCAATGCGTTGTTGTTAACATGTGCAGTCGTGTCGACTTTGCCGGCTGGTTCCTTAATTATTAGTGAGCTGATCTTACTCAACTATATTTTCCTGTGCCTTTCACATTGTACGGTAGACATTTTCGTTCAAGTAATGGAAATTTAGAAAGTGGTGAACTTTGTTTTACCAAAATAAAACAAGGGCAAACAAACTAGAATTTTGCTGTTTTCAGACGAAGTCATTCCCAAACATGGAAGCCCTCCAACGCTGCGTGGCGAATCCAAGATGACCCAAACAAGCATCTTTTCTCCAAATTAACCTATTGTAATCACCGCAGAATCGCGGGGAACGGTACAAAAAATAGTCTAAACAAGACCGTCGTGAGTAGATTTAAACCTGCTGTACCCTATTCCAGATTCTGTTACCTACGCGCTACGCGGCGACTTAACTTACAGCTGGAGTACGTACAGTACATGCCATCGATCCAAGGGCGCCGATCGTCGCGCTGTCCAAAACGACACGAAGCCGCGTGGAAACTGAGAATAATCTGAGCAGAGCAGGACGTGTAATTTAACCTGTAATTACAACTGTAGTGACAACGCTGATCGTCGAGTATTATAGTTTTCACTGGATCTGCAGGCACACTGATGAAGTTTCCCGTCCTGCAAGATCCTGGCCTGCCAATGTCAGGTCATCTGTACTGCTGTACAGTCACATTGCTTAACCGTAGACCTGCCATGGAGGAGGCAAGCGGTAGTGGCGACATTGCAGAGGTTCTGTTGCCGTGGCCGTGCTGTTGCTTCTATGATGCGGGCAAAGCACTGTGGCTCACTGTCACTGATCAATCGACGACTGCTTCCGTCGCTCGCTCGTTGCCGCCGGTTCAGTTCGAGATTTCGCTGATCCCAAAACTGAAACGCCTACCACATAGGCGATTTAAACAAAAATAACCTAAACTTGAAACGATTTCAAAAAATAAACCATCGGCGAAACTATTTTAAGCGAATAACCCCTTTTTGCTTCGTCATTAACGGTGGCGAAGCAGCTGACGGTGCGTCGCCACAGACAGTGGCGCGGCAGTGATGTGCGTCGCCACCCACGGTGGCGAGGCAGGCGTTCGTGCGTCGCCACTCTCAGTGGCGAAGCAGAATAGGGTTAGGAAAACCCCCCACGCGCCCGACCGGCCCCTCTCTCCCTCACTTCTCCCTCCCCACCTCTCTCTCCCCATCCATGGCGGCGGCGGCTGGGACACTTCTCCCTCCTCCCCTTCTCTAAATCTCCAAGAACAAGATCTTCTCCCTCTTCCCCTTGCTCAAGATCTTCACCAAGGTACTCTCCCTCCAATCCCCTTGTCGGAGAACATATTCTACTCATGAATGGTGAAATGCTGGATAATGCACTAGCCATTGCCTAGCCATTGCTAAATGCCTTGCTTTTGAGTTCTTATAAATTTGTGATAGCCATTGCTAGTTTCTTTTGAAACTTTAAGACCATTGCCTAGCCATTGCTAAATGCCAAGTACTACATGTTGCTAGTTTCTTTTCAAACTTTAAGACCATGAGACCATTACAATGCATGTGACTACTTGCGGTGCTTTTCCTTTTTACCCTACTTGCGGTGTTTTATACTTTTGACAATTATTTTCTTCTTATAGCGTCAGGGCCAGAAGTTACGGAGATTAGGAAACCTTCTTGGTTGTCGTGATCCTGAGATTGCATCAACGCCGTCGCCGTCCCAGTCTCATGCCATATCGGACTCCGCGGATGAGGAATCCACGCCGGGACAAGAGGATGAAGAGGAACAAGAGGATCCCCTACCATCGAAGAGAAAGAACAAAGGTGTACATAGGGACAAGTACACACCACATGATTTCAAGGAGAAGACAAAGAAGAAGGTGGTCACGGAAGAAGTCTCCGATTCCGACGATGATAATTTCGTGTTGGAGGCACGGAGGAAGATTGCTCCGCGTAGGGGAGGGAAGCGTGGAAGAAAGTAGATGTTTAGTTAGGTTTTATGCTATCTATCTATATGAACTTGCCATGTTTAGTAATCTCGCTTTGAACTTGTGCTTGTTATGACGGACACTATGTTTGGCTATGTAATATTTGAACTATGAGCATGATGTTTGGATATGATCATGTGCTCGAATTTGATATATGATCTTCTTTGATATATGATATATGATATTGTGAGCTTGATCTTCTTTGATATGATCTTCTTTGATATATGATATATGATCTTCTTTGATATATGATCTTCTTTGATATATGATATATGATCTTCTTGGATATGATCTTCTTTGAACTATGAGCATTGTGTTCTGATATTTTGATATATGATATTGTGAGCTTGATGCTTGGATATATGATATTGTGAGCTTGATGCTTGGATATATGATATTGTGAGCTTGATTTTGAGCTTGTCCAATACGATTTTGAGCTGATTTTAGCCTCCAGGCTTGCGTTGCCACAGGGAGTGGCAAGGCAGCGGTGCGTCACCACCGACAGTGGCGAAGCAGGGTGCGTCGCCAGGGGCAGTGGCGAGGCACAGGAGGCAGCTGTGCCGGCTGCAGCGCGGCAGGCAAGGCTGCGTCGCCACTGGGAGTGGCGAGGCACAGCTGCGTCACCACTGGGAGTGGAATTTCAATATTTACAGCCGCGAGAATTCCTTGATGTCGATCTGAGATGACACAAATTTCCCTTTGTGGCGGTAATACCTTGGTCCTCAAAAGGTGAAAAAACCACTGCCAGTTATTGTTGTTCTCCGCCTCAACGAAAGCAAATGCCAAAGGAACCAAACGGTTGTTGGCATCATTTGCTATTGCAACCAAGAGAGTCCCCCTATATTGCCCGGTCAGAAATGTGCCATCAACGGAGATTACCGGTCTACAATGCTCGAAAGCTTTCACGCATTGCTGGAAAGCCCAAAATGCACGGCCAAATACTCGGACAGTTCTTCCATTGTAAATCCTTGTTTCCTGTCCATAAGGCTCTACCACATGAACCATGCCCGGGTTTGCATCGGCCATTGCTAACAACAACCGAGGAATTCGGTTGTATGCTTCTTCCCAATCACCATACAACATCCTGAATGCAGCTTGCTTTGCTTTCCATGCCTTGCCGTATTTCACATCATAGTGAAAGAGAGCTTTCACAAGCTCCATGACTGTTTTGATGCTCATTGTTGGAAGTGACGAGATTTGGTTGGAAAGTCTATATGCGATGAACTCGGAGGTGAGTTGTCGGTGATCGTGCTTTACTGCTTTGCCATGCACCCTCTTTCCGCGACACATGTGAGTTGGCACACAACTTGTTATGCGCCACTCGGGTCCTCCCTTCCATGGTCTTGCACGCACAATCCAAGGACATCGATCCTCCTCGCACTTAACAGTGTAACGCTTCTTCACGTCTGAGTGAAGCACCGTATAGGGACGATGATACTTAACCGAGAAGTCCTTGATCCATTGTTTAAATTCCAGCAAGGTTTTGAACATCAAGCCTTTTGATATACCATTACTCTCGTGATTGCCATCCCGGTAAGAAGTAGGCCTTGGTCCAAGCACTATACCTCCTCGTGGACTTCGGCCTCATTGGCCGTGAACCCTTCCTCATCAACTTCTTCTTCGGGACCATCGTCATCCGAGTCCGATGCATAGCATCGCGAGTACGGGATGTCATGGTCCATGTTTTCTTGCGTATAGTACATATCCAAATCTCCAACATTGTGGTCATGAAGCTCAATATCATTGTCATCATCCCCGCACTCATCATCCTCCTCTTCCAATGCTTCGTCCTCCTTTGAAATTGGACTTCCATCCGTCATTTCTTCTTGGTGGTTCGGTGGAGAATTCCTAGCATCAACCCGGGAGGCACTCCGGTTCAAGTCCACATGCAAAGTACCACCAACCTTTTTGGTGGCAAATAACTCAAGAGCCTTGTCGAGAGATTCGGCCACCACCTCCTTGTATGCACCCCAACGTTGCTCGGAGTTGATACGCATTATCTTCCAATGGAAATGCATGCCAAATCCGGCGTTGTGCCTACCCTCCAACTCAACAACATCACTAGGGTCCATTCATTTCAACTCTATCCTAACTTGTTCCAAGACCTCGGCGTACGTAGGAGTACGCTCGAACACCAAGTCAAGCTCATCCGGGTCAGGCTCTAAATTGCCTTTCAAATATGCTTCCTTGTCAACATGATGAACATGAACAATTCTCGCCATACCTATTTTTTGTATAACAACATTAAGGTAAAAAAATTAATAAGTACCTATGCCAATATTTACTAAAACATCATACTTCATAACAAGAAAACCCTAACCCTAACCCTAACATAACAAGAAAACCCTAACTCTAACCCTAACATAACAACAAACCCTAACCTCACAAACCCTTACCCTAACCTACCAATCTACACTAAAATACTTCATACACATCATACAAGCCAACATTGACCAAATTAACAAGAATCAATATTGCAATTTGGGTGAATCAATATTTCTAGGGTTTCCAAGATTTGGGGATTCAAAACCAAATTTGCAAATTCCAATGGGTCAAATGAATGGCAAATGAGGGAGAGTACCTTCGGAGACTTGGGAAAGGAGAAATCCACGGAGAAAAGCTTCGATTTGAGTGGTTTTGGGTGGGAAGATTGAGAGGGGGAGAGAGAGCAGCCGCCTTTGCTGGAGATGAGGGAGGAAGTGAGGGAGGAGGCCAGCTCGGGGCTGGGCGGGAAACCCTAAACCTAAAGTGCTTCGCCACCCTTAGTGGCGAAGCAGGCACTTGTGCCTCGCCACTACCAGTGGCGACGCACTAACAGGGCGGGACCCACTTATCTTACGTGGCAGCCACTGCCGCGCCACTGGCAGTGGCGTTGCACAACCTTCTGCGTCGCCACCATGGATGGCGAAGCAAAAAGGGGTTATTCCGGTAAAATAGTTTCGCCGATGGTTTATTTTTTGGAATCGTTTCAAGTTTGGGTTAATTTTGTCTAAATCGCCTACCACATACGAAACCAAGGAGGGGACATGCGCTTGAGCAATGTTCCCCGTACTACGTAGCAGGCCAAGAGCATCACGGGGCACAGCTGGAGCGCCAATCTCGATACTGCCAAGAGAGTCGAGGCAGTACTGTATATTCCATCCACGCGTACAGGTCAACTCTACTTGACCCCTACAGAGGGTTACACGAGTGTCAAAGTCCGCGATTCGATTCGATTCGATTCGCGGCGGATTCCGAATGGCCGTGGAAAGCGCGCCGAAAGTTCGCCGGTAGTGTTCTTAGTTTAATCGCCAGAGACAAGAGCAAGAGCGAGCACCAAGTTGGCTGACACGCCTATGACTATGAGTTTTAGGCAGGCTCACAGATAAAGAGTGCCTAGCGTTGTTCGGTCTGCACGTAGAACCTAGAGATGGGCGGCTTTCGTGGCTGAAATCTCGGTTGATCCGTCTCCCTTTTTTTGCGAAAAAGGCTTAAAGTAATCTTCTAACCCATATTACTCTTCGTTAGTATAGATATATATAGACACATTTTAATAATTGATATATCTGTATTAGCGAAGAGTAGAGGGAGTATATTATCTTGAAATCAACTCTTGCAAGAAGATGCTCACAAGAAAATTAACATTTTTGCTAGTTCTCAGTAGAGTTCTAAATCATTAAACTTATATCGTTAACTAGCATGGTGGCCCTCGCAAATGCGAGTGCATCAGCCGTTGGATGATTTGTTGTTCTATAAAAATTATAATATATCTCTCATTTTAGTCCGACTGTGTGACTGTAATATATAATGGATCAAGAATATTTTCCTAATATATTCATAGAAAATATTTGATTAATATGAATAATCAATGTGCTAAATGTGACTATGTGGCCATATGCTTAAACTCAACCTAATATAAAATCAAGCGTCCATGGATTTTCTATAAATTTTCAAATTTGTGAAGATTTTATATGTCTTGCGGCAAGAGTGTCTGAAATTTTTGTATCTCATTTTATGTTTGTACTCAAATCAAAAATCTAGATGTCATGTGATGACTTTTTCGTACTCACAGTCAACCATGCATATTTTGTCAAAACACATAGACATGCATATGTACAAATCATTACACTCAATTCTCTATTGTGTACATGTTTATCAGTATATACTTTATATACAAGCATATTTATTCTATCTAGCTAGTCAGCCATGCAGCAATCGCATGCAATATTTTTCTAATGGAGTTGGCTATTTGTAAAGAGATTGTTTCCCATAGACCAGACCATTAAATTGTAGGAGTTCTGTGAAAGAAAAATTATAATAAGGAATGTATCGATCAATAAAGTAGTTGTCTGGGCTGTTCACAGAAGTCAACCTAAAGCGTGAGGCCGTCCTAAATTTTCGTAGTACCTTTTATTTTATTTTAAAACTTGTAAGGTATGGTATGCTAATTCACATTCATCCCTATTAGTTAATTTAGCTATACAAGGGCTTACAATATGATCCCACATAAATAAGTTGTTTTAAAGGTACATTTTGATGACTAATGGTCTTTCTTTAAATTGTGGCGACAAATTATTGACCTAGCGATCAAACTAATTTAGATAAAGTGGTCTATTTATCCACCTAATGAATGTTTATATATCAAATGTAATAAATTATATTTAAAAATGGTTTAAATAATATGATATTATCTAGACATATTAATATATGATATGTGGGTTTGTATATATATTTTATCATGTGAGGCATAATCACCAGATATGTAGGTGGTCTAGTGTAGCTTGCATATATTAATGTGATTAATCATATGCAAAACTCACCCTCTCTCCTTTGATACTATATATTAACAATTAAATCGACTTGCACAATATATTGCATCTTAAGTATGTTGTGGATGCCTCGGCTTGACGGCAGTGTAGCGGTCTCCTTCATTCATTTCAGGTAGGAGTAGTTTTCCTTTGGCAGGAGTAATAATTAATAGCCCAACTTGTGTCATGGTATATGAGCAGTAGTTATTAGTCGTATATTTTTCATTAGTATTTACTACTCTCTTTGTTTCAAATTAATTGCCTTAACTTTATCTGGATATATATGTACTCCCTCCTTTCACGAAAGAGTGTACTTCTAACTTTATTGGATAGTTACACTTTTCTAAGTTTGATCACGTCTAATTAAAATGGCATCAAGTGTTTATGCCATCAAATTAGTATCATTAGATTCACTATGAAATATATGTCATCGTATAGCTATTTGGTTTCACAAATATTGTTATATTTTTACATAAATTTGGTCAAATTTGAAACTTTTTATTCTTCAATTTTTTTGAAAATACTCTCATTTATGTACCGAGGAAGTTTATACATACTAAAATGTGCGGTCTAGTTATATGTGTATGTAGATAAAATTGAGATAACTAATTTATATTTTTTATAGAGAGTACCATAAATTAGCATGCACTATTATTCTAGAGTCGTAGCAATGCACGATTTATAGCTGGTCCGGTCTCTTCTCTTTTTTTTCCTTTTTAAATGGACTGTCCGCTTTAGGTGCTTCACGTTTTGGTCAAATTTGAAACTTTTTTACTCTTCAATACTCTCTTTATGCACCGGGAAAGTTCTACTTATATGTGTATGTAGATAAAATTGAGGTAACTAATTTATATTTTTGATAGAGTACCCTAAATTAGCACGCACTATTATTCAAGAGTCCTAGCACTGCACGATTTATAGCTGATCCGGTCTCTCTTTTTTTTTTCCTTTTTAAATGGCATGTTCGCTTTAGGTGCTTCACGTTATGGAAGTGCATCTTTGCGGAAGTGCATATAGATTGGATGGTTTTTTTGGTTCGTATCTGTGGCATGTTTTTTGATGTGGCCAAGTTGTTAGGAGCGCATATGTGTGGGCCAGCCGGCACCTTTTTGCATCTTTTATTTTTCTATTTAACTTTTCATACGTGACACAACAGACACAACATAAAGTTGTTTGTACTATATATAGTTTTACGTAACCTTTATTATCTTTAAATCCTAGCCACATATTTTAGATCTAACTGTTAAAATTAATTTTGATGATATGGATTAACGTGGTGTCTCTATTTTAGACCCCCGTATTGTGCTTTTAGTATATAGTAGATAGTAGATTGAGTTGCAAGTTGAGTTGTAACTGATTGTTCATTTGGATGTAAGGTTATAACTAGAAACAATACATCCGGACCATAAGATTTAATTTGTGATTCATGCTAATGGTGATTTGCAATTGAGATTTGATGACCTCATTTTACTCAGAATTAAGTTAATTTTTAGTAGACTAGGCAGTGAGCACTAGTCACACCTGAAAAATAAAAAAAACATAAGATGTAAAAAGTTTAGCATCATTTTCTGCATCTCTGGACGGTGTACCGTGAGCAAAGCTTGATACTGCCTCTGGGCCTACGGCGTAGCCGTGCTTGTATCAAAAACAAAAAAGCTTGAAAAACCTGATGATAGGCTACTAATACTAGGAGTATATGCCAAACCTCATGCCCCACAATTACTAGTGTGCCTTGGCACAGATTAGTACGTACCTACTAATACCATCATTAGTTTTCTTGGCCAAGTTTCAAGTACAATAGGTTTGCACCTAGAAAGGTTAGCCGTGGCGTGGCATCGTCTCGCTGCGCGTGGCCTTTTCGACCACACCCCGATGCAGGTGATATCGCGGCGTTGTGTGGTCTAGGATGCGCGCTTCCGTTAGACTACGATTGATGGCTGTCATGGCATCCTCTCGCTGCACGTGGCCTTTCGACTACACCCCCTATGCAGGTGGTGTCGTGGCGTTGTATGGTCTAGGCTACGCGCTTCCGTTAGACTCCGTCAACGGCATGGTGCCCTGGTTTGGACTAGGTTGATCGGGGCTGTCGATTGCACCGGCGGTGTTCTCTGTTCTGATCTATGCCCGTGCTATCTTGTCATGCTCCTCCCTGTTTGGGTCTTGATAGGTTTGCTGCTTCGTGGTGGTTTTGCTTGTCAGACAACTGTCTTTCTCAAAGTCACCTACCTCTCTGTATGTTTGTTAGGGTGTGTTTTTTTGTTTCTGCTCTCCTTCTGCTCCCCCTTGTATTTCTGGTTTGTAATAGGCTACAAAGCCTTATAGACAACTGAATACAATTCCGATAGAGGGAATCCCCCGGTGAAAATTCAAAAAAAAAAAAGTTCGCGTAGTTTTCATCCATTAGTCTAATGCATTGGCTAGAATTCGCTCGGCAATAAGTCTTGTACGACGTACGTAGGAACCGACATTTGTATGTGGGAGTATGTTCTACATGTACTCCCTCCATACCAGATAATTAGGCAAATCTCCTAAGACTACTCATAGTGGGAGTAACATTAGTAGTAACATAGAACTACATGCAGTGCTAACTAAGCATTTTAGTGACATGTCAAGTCATTAATTGAAGAAAGAGAGTGTTGTGGTAACTAGCTATGTTACCATAACATCACACTTTTCAAGATAAAATGAGTCTATAACCTAATAAATATAACTTTGCATGACACCACAAATATGTTACTACCCACTATGAAGATAGTAACATGGATTAATAACATGTGCATGTTACTACTCTATGTTACTATGCACTATGAGCAGCCTAATGCACCGAGACCAAGGCTTTGTTTGATTGGCTTCAAAACATCCCTAGAAATCGGCTGTTTTTTTTTGTTCCACGAGTTAATGCCCTGCATGCAGTCGGAGAGATAGGATCCTAGCGCATGTTTTCACACGCATGCAACAAAATATTAAACCGCATGCGGAGGACAGGGTTAGTGGGGAAGGGAAATGAAAGGTTGAGAACGTTTTTAGGAGTTATTATACGCATGCAAAGGGGTAATTAGGAGCAATTAAAATACATTGTGGCCTAATAAAACGGTTTCTATCCCTACCGCATATTTGCCAAATTATCGTATGGAGGGAGTACATACACATGATCGCAGCACTGGTACCAAATCCATTGGGACACGTACAATGGGGTGATGTCAGCCTTCTTTTAGAGGGGCCACATATGATTTTTGCTTAGTTGGAGAAGAGAGAAATAAGAAAGAGAAGGTTGCCTTCTCTTAGCTAAGGGATGATCTCTTAGAAAATAAGAGAAGACTATTTCATGCATTGTATCATTTGCCTTCCCTTAGCCAATTAATTTCCTACTAAAAATAGCTATTTCTCATTAATTATTAGAGATAACAATAAGAGACAATACATTGTACAAATCATATTTAGTGCTTTCTCTAAATGATGTGAAGGGCTAAGAGAAGGCATGCTGCATTGTACATGCCCTTATAGACAGTGGCGTGGAGTACAAGATATGGCCACCCCAATAATCGAACAGGATTGATCGATCGGTCCTAGATTGCTCAGGTTCGCGTACCAACGTACGCCCAAGTAGCCAAGCGTGGACCAAGAAATAATAATGCCTACTAGGCTCGTAGCCGTTCCCGGTGGGTGTGTGTAACTGCATTGCACTAATAACGTCTTCAATAGATAATGTATAATTTGGTGATATAATGCGAAAATTATACACTATTAAAAAATGATTTTTACATCACCCAGCACATTTCGTTCTTTACCAGATATAATGTACTCTCTTCGTCCCGGTGTATAGGTCTCAAGGTTTTTTTTTTCCCGATACCGTTTTTCTACCGGAGGGCACCCGAAAATCCGGTTACCGCAAAATCTCGTAATTCTCGGTGTTTTCTCAAACGAGATTTTTCAAACGAAATTTGAATTCAAAATATTTTGTGCACAAACAAATAGAATTCGACCGCAATTTGATACGAGGTTGTTTGCAACGTTGTGGTAACAACTTACATGGAAAAGTCCTCTGGTCGCGGGCTCGAATCACGCTGCCAGGACCATTATATTTTTTTGCAGCAAAAATCAGAAAAAAGTGAACAAAAAATTAGGCTGACATGGGAACACGAACACAGGACCATGCAGCGAATAATACAGTTCGCATCCGAACAAATAGGCCGCCAAATTCTATACGATGGTGAACGCATAGGTTTTTTATTTGACTCTAGATCGGAGTTCAAATTCAAATGAGCCGAAATTTTTTGACCGGTACTACAATTTTTCGGAGGGTAACGGAATTTCCGGTTTCCGCCGAGATTTTGGAAATCTCGTTCGAGAAAAAAATCCCTGAGGTCTTACGTGTATCCCTAGATTGTTTTTTTGACCAACGTAATATAAGACATATACTACAAAATATATATCAATAGAAACTTTAGAGTATGTACTTTCTAATGGTATAATTTTTATGTTATGAAAATTATATTATATTTATTAAAATGACAAGCTAGGGGTACGTGCAGGACCTATACACCGGGACGGAGGGAGTATAATAGAACACTTCTTCCACACTAGATGATGTAATTTAGGACAGCTGGCCACCGGCCACCGCTCATTCTGCCGGCCAAGGAGGGCTGCTAGCGGTCGCAGGAGTCGGCGAGGAGGTTGGAGAGGAGCTCAACGGTGCTGACCTGGTGAAGGAGACAGTGTTGAAGCGGCGGAGGAATGGACTGCACTGTAGTAATAGCATCTTCAGTACTCCCTCCTTCTCGGTTTATAAGACTTGCACGTGTATCTAATTTTTTTAGTGATATAATTTTTATAATATTTACCGTATACTAAGATGATCAAATTAACGACCTAGATACACGTGCAAGCCTTATAAACTGAGAAGGAGGGAGTATATTAAGTATAATTTGTTGATATAAACATGTAATGCAAAAATTATACACCAACAAAAGTGATTCTTACATCAACAACACATTTCTTGCTTTACAAGATAATGTATAATAGAACACCTCTTCCACACTAGATGAAGAATTTGAAACGGTTCGCTCCGCGTCGTCCCCGCGGGCGACCGGGGCGACCTCCTCTTCCCCATCAAACCCTCTCTCCTCCCCCCCTTCCCCTCCGCCGCCGCCGTCGGGCAAAGCCCGCGTGGTGCCGGCGGCGGCGGGCCTTCTCTTCCCCGCGCGTTTGGGGATCTGCGCGGGTAGATCGCGCCGGCGGCGGTGCGGATCGGGTCGGTGAGCTTCATCTCCGACGAGCGGGGTGTCTGGGGCGGCATGGGCGGATCTTGGGACAGCAAGGGCGGCGGCGTTGTGCACTGCGGCCGGCGGCGGGCTCCTGGTCGAGCCTCACAGGAAGGGCCAGATCTTGGCTGCAGCGGGCCAGGCGGGCCTGCAGCGGCCTAGAATGGGCATGGCCGGCGGGGAGACCTCAGGAGGCGCTGTTAGTGCGGCGGTGGCCGGCGTGCGACCGTGGGCGTGCGGGTTAGGCGGGCCCAGATCTGGTGACGTCATCGTAGGTCTGGCCTGGTTCTATCGGAACGCCGTTGCTATGGGACGTGGCTCCACGTGCGAGATGGAGGCCAACATGGCGGGCTTGTCCGGCGGTGGTGTGGTGTCAGCAACGGCGCGGCCCGTCCTCGGCCGGCGTCGTGGCTGGGGTGCTCCTATGCAGCGGCGAGCGGTTTCGGCCGGGGGCCGACTTGCTTGGAGTGAGGTGGCGGCGACATAGTTCATGGAGGCGGCTGGCAAAGCATGGCGACAGTCTGGTCGGTGGTGGCAAGGGACGGTTCGACACGGGGTTGCAGGTGGATGGCAGTGACGGCCAGGGCGTAGCAGCACGACGGTGGGGCTAATTAGCTAGATCTAGGCCTGGCAGGCGGTCGGGCTTGATCTGGTCTTAATCGGCCCAGCTGTTGCGCCCGGACGACGACCACAGCGGGTGGTGGAGGGCAGTTCCCCTTCCCTGGGCTATCGTGTGGCCTGATGGTTGTAGTCCCTAGTGTTGACCTACCTAGTCCGATCCGTTGGCTTTGCGGTGTGATGTTGGTCAGTACATGGGCTCAAGTTCAAGTTCGTGGATGACGGGGTGGCGGCCTCGGAAGGTGGACTGCGCGGACGGCTCTGCGGCGAGCGACGCGGCAGCGGTGGTGGTCTCTCTCGTCGGTCATGTGGATGGCGTGGAGCGGACGGTGGGGGATCCTGGTGTTTGGCGATGCTTCGGCTTTGGCAACTCCCAGATCGCGGTTAGGAGGCCTAACTCGGGAATAGTGGGCGGCTGAGTTCTCGGGAGTGGTGAGGGGATTTTTTCGGGCGAAAGCTCAGCGCTTTAGCGCCGACGGCGGCGATGCCTGTGGGTGTCGTATCCCTCTTGGGGGCGTCGTTGTGGTTATCCTCCCCGCGTTACGGCTCCGGGTGAAAACCCTTGACCTCACGGTCTCGATGACGGCGATGCTTTGCATCGTTACCCTCTTGGGGGCATCGTCGTGGAGTCCCGACTCCACTCGGTTTCGTTTCTTTGTTTTCGTAGTTTTGGTTTTCCGTGTTATCTTTTCTTTATCTTTGATCTGCTTTGTAAGAGGTTCTCCTCTCCACCTTGTATCGGTTCGGCCGTTGGTTGCTATATAATATATAGCGGGGCGAAAACCTTTTTCGTCACTAGATGAAGAATTTTAGGATAGCCAGCCGCCGTCCACCCTTCATTCTGCCGGCCAAGGAGGGCTGCCGCTGATCGCAGAGTCGGCGAGGAGGTTGGGGAGGAGCGCAACGTTGCTGACCTAGCGGACGAGGCGGTGTTGAAAAGTGGTGGTGGAGGCGTGGCTAGACAGCAGGGCAGCGGCAAACAACGATGCTCGCGAGGGTCGCAGGTGGGTTGTGGGCGGAGTCGCGACACGAACACAGATCGGCTGCTACCTATAGGACAGTCAAGGACGCCGCACCTCAATGGAATCAAGCCCCGACAGTCCTCAATTTAGATATGCCGGACCGCGAGCTTCCGATTCATGGCGGAGGCAGTGGCGGAGCGGCCGATGACTGATGTACGGGGCGATGGTGGAGGAGATTTGAGGCGGCGCCAGTTGTTTTGGGCTCCCACACGCTTGATATAGTTTTTGAACAGCTTAACCAAGTGATGTATATTTGCATCATTTTAGGCTAAAATATAGTGCTGCCCTAAAAATATGCATCACCTGTTAAAAGAGGTTTGTTTTATATGCTCTAAGAGCAACTCTAGCAGATACCCCATCTGCTCGACCCGCAAATCGCGAATGGGGGTCGGGATACGGGGTGTTTGCAGGTTGAAACATCATCGCGCAGAACAGAAACCCCATCGCAAACCGCAAATTTCAAAAAGATCATACGCGCCAGAAATTCTTCGTATGATCAACACATTTTACATACAATTGCATACATTCTCCTCCCGCATGTCCGCTACCAAAAATTGCTCCACACCGGGGACGACAGAGGCGGAGGCGGCATCCTACCCTAGCCTAGCTACCCTACATACTCGTTGGTGGCGGTGGTATCGACGGCGGCCTAGAGCTCGTCGGAGGAGGAGATGGCGTCGATGAGGAGCTCCTGCAGCTCCGCCTCCCTCTTCCACTTCACCGCCCGTTCGGCTTCGCAGCGGCTGCTCTCCTCGATCAGCTCGAGGATGCGGGGGAAAGCCTCCTCGGCGACGTAGTCCTCGGGCCCGATCCTCGCCCCCGTTGGACGCGGCGGAGGAGCGGGCGCGTCGATCTCCATCGTCGCGTGGGACACACGCGAGGAGGACGCGTCCCGAGCCGACGAGGAGCTCGACGCCCCCGCAACGTAGCGGGAGTGGCGCGACACCGCCGACGCCGATGCGGGAGATCCAGGGAGGGGGCGGCCTTGGTTGGCGCGCGCCTCCCACCTGTTGAACTTTGGCGGCGGCCGGAGTCCGTAGTTCGTCCACCGCTTAGACCCGCAGAGGCGCGCGGCGTCGGAGCGGCGCTTCTTCGCCTCCTCCTCCTCGTCGCCGTCGTGGCCGCGCGGCGGGCCACCGCGGCCAATATGTTCCCCGCCACGGCCGATTGAAGAGCTCCCGGACATGGTAGTGGCGAGCGCGGGGCGGATCTGTGCGCGGCGCGGCTTATTTGTGTGGCCGGCGGCGAGCAATTGCGGCGGGGGGGGGGGGGGGGGGAAGTTTGGGAGGGGACTGCGTAGAGAGGGAGATCAGTTCACGACCCGCATCGACTCCCTCGACCGCTATATATCGCGATCGATGTGGGCCGAATGCGGGCGCCTGGATCGCGGATGGGGGCCGACGGGCCAATACGGGGTGTTTGTTTGGTGTAAAAAAAAGCCTCCAACCCGCAAATCAGCTCGGGTGGCGAGATGTGAATTGGGATACGGGGTCTGCTAGAGTTGCTCTAAGCAACCCAAGAAAAACTGGTTGGTCATCGGAGCAAGGCAAGAAAAACTTCCACACCCCCGAGGCTAGACGTGCGTGTATTTAGCCAGGCGCCCACGCGCGGCGGCACGCAAATCCTTCCGCCACTGTGCCGTCTCCCTCCAGGCCTCCACCTGCTCCCGCATCGCATCAAAAACAAGCTTCAACTCGCGCAATTTTCTATACGGAGATCGCACGAGCGCTCGACGGCGGGAAGCTACCACGCAAGCCGCGCGCGCACGGAGCAAAGTACGAGTCAGAGCTGTACTTAACAGCCGCTAAGCACACTGGGTACGCGGCACACGCGGGGTCGCCGGCCAGAGAGCTCAGTGGGTCACTCTGCTCGCAAGTCAGATCTCCGAGGAGGGACCGAGTGGCGCAATGGCGGCGATGGTGGGGAAGCCGCTGAGGCTGAAGGATCTCCTGGAGCTGGACTGCGACTCGTGCAGCGCCGCCGGCTTCCGGTGCTACCCGCGCCACCTCTGCGCCCCCGTGCCGCTGCCGGCCGTGCGGCACGAGGCGGCCGATGTGCACGGCGTCTTCGGGCGGTCGCAATCCCTGTGGCACCCGATGCTGTCGATCAGGAGCCTCTCGCGCCGGCTCAGGGGCAGCTTCAGCTGGAGCCGCCGCGACGACGAGGAGGCGGCGCCAGCTCCCGCAGCAAGCAGCAGCAGCAGCAGCGGCTCCGACTCGGAGTCGTCGGGGTCGGCTTCTTCGTCGGCCGAGAGGACATCAGAGTCGGACTTCTCGTCAGCATGCTCGGCGGCGAGCCTACGCGCCGGCGCGACCACCGCCGCCGACGGACACGGGCACGAGGTAACCGATTATACTTGCATAAGTTGGCACAACAGCTAGGATTAATGATGGTTCAGCAAATTGGGCGTTAATTCGGTTGCGGGCGCCGCCGCCGGCCGGCCCCGTCGTCCGCCGGTTTTAATTTTGTTCACTGCATTATTCGCGTAAGCTCTGGATTGCCATGAAACGGGAGCTAGCCCCCACGTATTCATTTCGCAAACCAAAGCACGTTGGCAGTATTATTATACGCTTCATACTCGTGCATGCATGCTTGCATGTACTACTGCTAGTGGAGTATCCGATGGAAGCTGCTACGACGCATTGATAGCGTAGGCAGCAGCAGCACGTGGTCCTATACGTACATGTACAGTAGATTTGTCGTATCGTACAACCCCTGAGTGTAAATTCGTGTAGCCGTGCGTGTAGGTACCGGTGCAAGTTGTGACGATTGTTGATGGATTGATGGAAAGGAACGGTACCATGACGAGCAAGCTATGTTTACGGTCTCAACTGTTTGATAGTTCTCCAAGTGGGCTGTTGTTACTTGTTACTACGGTAGTACTCTTATAGTGGACTTTGTAGAAGTACTACTATTACGTATTACCTCCGTTTCTAAACATAAGCCTTTTTTAGATAACTAGGAAGATGGTACTAGGTACACACTATACTCTTTAAAAGAATATCATACTCCCTTCATACCAGGGCAAAATGTACGGGTGCACTGGTGGTATTTTTTGCGAAATCTGACCTTTTGATGAAAGTAATGCCTCATCTGACCCCTCCGCGGAACTATTTTCGAATCTGACCCCTGAGGTCGGCGCCAGTACGAATGGCGCCGACGTTGTGCAGCTCGGCGTCATGCCATCCAGCTGTCGAAGGGGGGTCGACGCCAAACCCACTGGCGCCGAGCTAGGTCGGCGCCAATCTCACTGGCGCCGAGCTTCCGAAGCGAATTAGTGTCGACAATATGTTGGCGCCGAGCTGCATAACGTCAGCGCCATCACTACTGGCGCCGACCTCAGGGTCAGACACGAAAATAGTTTCACGGAGGGGTATGAGACATTAGTTTCAGCAAAAGGTCATTTCGCAAAAAATAGGCACGGGTGCCGGTGCCCCCTTTCTCAGGTCAAAAGATGCCAAGTACGGGCAGGTTGGTGAAAAACGACTGCAGCTTGAACTGTTTTTCTACAGACCTCTGCCTAGAGCTCTCTGCTGCGCCTGTTAATTTCTGTTCACTCCCTCTGCACGCCCGACGTACTACAGTCGCGCCAACGTTGCCTGTGGTCACCGAGACTTAGGGTGTGTTTGGTAGCCTGGCTGAGCTATTTCATCTCATACAAGCTCAGTGCAGCTATGCTGACTTGGTACAACTGAGTTTGTTTGTCTTGTGTTTGGTAGCCCGGCTGAGCTAAGCCTAGCTGAATACAGATCTTGTTTGGTAGCCTGTGTGACTTGAGACAAGTCCAAACGTGTCTATTTGGTAGTCAGGTCCCTGCAAAGAAACCTAAAAAGCAATCAAGTGCCTGCTATAAAATTAGGGTGCAATCAAGTCCCTGCTATAAAATTAAAAAGCAATCAAGTCCTTGCAAAGAAAGAGGAAAAGCAATCAGATCCCTACTCCGGTCGCCGCGCCGCTCGATCTAGGACGCCGGTCGTCTGGTGCTTGGACGCTGTGCCGGTCGTCTGGTGCTCGGACGCTGCGCCGGTCGAGCTAGCCGCCAGTCGCCGCGCCGGTCGAGCTAGCCGCCGGTCGCCGCGCAGCTCGAGCAAGCCGCCGGCCGCCACGCCGCTCGAGCCAGGCCGCCGCTCGAGCCAGGTCGGAGCGGAGGAGCCGCCGGGTGAGGTCAGGTCAGGTGCGGAGGAGCTCAGCCACCGGTCTCCATGGGCGAGGTGGCGGCGCGAGGTGGTCAGGTGGCGGCTCGGGGAAAGGGCGAGAGATGCAGAGGTGAAGAGAGAGAAGGTGCCGGGGGGAGAATGGAGTGGGGGGGGCGGTGACCCCAGCCGTTTCGGGGCCTGGCACGGGGGACGCGGGGACAGTTTTCGGGCCAAGCCGGCCGAGCTCACTTGAGAAGCTCGATTCGGGCTTCCCAACCGGGCAGGGCCGAAGGATGGTTTTCGTATGAGTTGGGCAGTGCCCAGGTGAGCTAAACCGGGCTACCAAACAACAATATCTCGGTTGGACTGAGAAAAGCTGGGTTGGGCCGGTCTACCAAACACACCCTAGTGGTTGCCGAAGAAAAACATAAATTTTAGTAGGCCGAGGCTCGTGGTTAGCGCGGCTTGTCGGGAAGCGATCAGGCCCAGTGAGCCCCATGGTCGTCTTCGTCCCTGCGGTAGGCCGGCGTGCGTTGCAAGCGCGACCAGCCGGTTGCGACATCCGCCTTGCATTATTCAGCCGCACGCGTGTGCTGTGGCGTGTACCAACCACGTCGCCGTACCGGGCCTTGTCTCCGTGCGCAACCGTCGCATGTGCCGTGGCCGCATTGCTGGTAAGGGTTAAGATCGCCGGCCGTGCGCCAGCACAGAACCACCGGGGAAGCCGGGCGTAGGGGCCACGGCGGCGTGCGTGTCCGGTGTCCCTGTCCTGCTTCGTGTACCTGACCGGCTTCACAACTGTCCTCCTTTGGCCTGTCGCGGGGTCGGCCGGCCGGCCTGGCCGTGCGACGCCTCACGTTGTGGAAAAGCTGACTGAGCTGCATTACTGTTGCAGGCGATGGAGAGCGGATCGAAGGAGGCCGGCTCCGGCTCCGGCTCGGAGACCGACGAGAAGGAGCAGCTCAGCCCGGTGGCGGTCATGGACTTCCCGTTCCGCGATGACGACGACGCCGTGGAGGACGAAGGAACCAGTGACGGCGGGAGCAGCGCCTGCTCGCCTCCGTTCGGCGACAGCCAAGCGCAGCTCCACCAGAGTAAGTGCTTGTCGCCGGCCGTGTCACCATAGCTAAACAGAAAGGGTTTTTTTTTTAGCGGGCTACGTCTGCTCTGTTTCTGTCTTCTCGATTGTTCGACTGCTCGTGTTGTCATGTGGGATGTGTCCACTCGGCCGGAAAAGGCAAAACGCACGGATAGATTGCAGATCCTACGCAGGACCCACTGGAACAGTGACGGTCGGGAAAAGGAAACGGAGTAATTTCCGGTTTACCTGGCCGTAGTTTGACCTCGAATTGTCTAGTTTTTACTCACTTTCTCCTCTTTGTCGTGGTGCAGGGAGAAACATACAGCTCAAGCACAAACTGCGGCGGTTCAGGAACAGCAACGGGGAGGTATCCGCAGCCGCCGTGTCTCTTGCCGACCGCTTCGCCGCCGCCTCGGAGTCCGACGGCCCCGGCAGCGCCCCGGCACAGCATTGCTACCCCAACACCGGCGTGGCCAAACCACCCTCACTACACCTGGAGGGTCACCGGAGCATCGACGTAAGCCAGTACCCCGACGAGCACGACCTCAATGCACAGCTAACGACAACCTTCTCGGCGGTCGACGGCTCCGAGCGGCGGCTCCTACTCGACTTCTTCGCCGAGGCAAGGAGGCTCGACACGAGGGATAACTGTGAAGCTGCGGTGAGACTGGCCCGGGACTGGGTAGAAGGCACGGGGGATCGGTGGGGCCTGAGGGAGGTGCTGTGCGGCCGGGAGGACCTTCTCGCGGAGATTGACCGGGGCCAACGGTGGTCGTCGCACGGAGTGGGGGACGACGAGGAGCGGGAGGTCGGGGTGGTGGTTGCGGGATTGGTGATCGACCAGCTGGTGCGTGAGCTGGTCAACGATCTGCTTCTGTAGGTTACACAAGTACTGTATATCCTTACGTGTTACTAGTAGACTACAGTGTAAGCGCCAAGGAGAAATGGAGAAAAATAATTTCTCATTTTTTCAAGCTCTGGTTTATCCATTTATGCCTTGTTTGGACATCGGGATGTTAGTAGAACCAGCTCTCCCTACCGCCTAACAAATTACTTCCTCCGATCCAAAATAAATATCAGTAACTTAGTATAAATTTTATATTAAATTAGTATAAAATTATTGGCAATTCTTTGCAAACGGGAGAGTAACAAATTAAAATTCTTTTTGGGTGCGCCAACAAAAACACGGGTAAATAAAACCCGATTTCCACGAGGCAACGAAAATGATTTTTTGACAAAAATGAGTATTTTTTTAAGCACGTTTAATTCAATCGTAAATTCTGCTTTGTTAGCACTGCACTTAACAAACTCTTGGAATGGATAGGTCTAATTTTTTTTAATCAATACCACCTATATTTATAATAATAAATAGTACTTCATCCGTCTCAAAATATAAGATGTTTTAGATTTGTGAAGCAAATGTATCTAGACATCTTTTAGTGTGTATATTTGAGTGAACCTACACACTAAAAGATGTGTAGATATATTTACTTCATAAATCTAAAACATCTTATATTTTGAAATGGAGAGAGTATATGGTAGAGCTGTCTCTAACTATTATAAAATATAAAGTCTAAAAAAATGAGGTAGTCTTCAAGGTCTTCAAAGTCTTTTTTTCCATGACATAATCTCATATTTTCTAAAGGCAGCTAACAAATAATGGCATAAATATCATACCATATACCGAGGTTCTCCCATATTTTTTTGTGCCGCAATGCCAAAGCTATGTGCACACGCGTAACCATTAAAATAATCAACCAACTTCGGCAAGAGTACCAACATCAGTATTCTAGGGTAATGAGACCGAACAATCTAGTCGACGTTGCTGAAGAGCCGAGTGTACGAATCACGATTGTCAAGGACAAATATTGTGAGGATAATCCTCCACGCGGCAACCATGAGAAAACTCTAAAATCACCTTGGCGAAGTAAGTCTGAAAGATCTTGTTGTTGAACGAAGGACCAAAGATCATTTATTATAGACGATGTCATCTCCATTGACGTAGATGCCAACCGAAGATGACTACCAAAACCCTATTTTTATTGAAAACTCCAACCATAGATCGGGTTATGAAGGAGGGGGAACCGAGCTACGGAGGAGAAGGAGAGGCGGCGGCTAGGTCAAATGGTGGCGGCTGTAGAAGGGTTTTGCCTAATTCCCTACTGTTGTACCCATTGGTAACTGAATCTGCCTAGAGGCCTACATGAGAAAGTAACATTTTGTGGCTGGCTGATAGGGCCGGGACTACCAGCTGAAATTTCCATGTACACTAATATCCCGGGGTGTCTGAATCCCTAACCAGCAACCCTATCACCAAATTAGTGATTTTGTCCAATTTGGATTTTGTCTCAGATTGCACCTCGTTGAGGTTTTCGTTGGTCTCTGCTTGTGCGTCAACCATGTGTACTTGACTGTTGGTGATGTCTTGAAATCTGTTCAAGATTTCATTGTGGAAATCCATAAATTCTTGCCTAGTGACGTGCTTTGGTTGATTACCTCCATTCATAACGTCTGCTTTAGCCTTCCCTGTCATCCTCAAGATCTAGGACTATCAGATTGGGATTTAATTTTGGCGGCTTTTGAACAGCTATCTGGTCTCAAAATAAACTTCCATAAGAGTGAATTGTTTTGTTTTGGGGAAGCCCAGGACGCAGCTAGCAGTTATGCAGAGCTGTTTAGCTGTGGGCAAGGACAATTTCCTATCCGGTATCTAGGCATTCCGATTCATTATCGGAGATTGACCATTGCCGAATGGAAAGCTATCGAGGAGAGACTCCAAAAACGACTAAGCAGTTGGAAAGGTAAATTATTCTCCCTGGGTGGAAGACTGGTTCTCATTAACTCGGTACTTTCTAATATGGTACTGTATATGATATCCTTCTTTCTTTTGCCTAAAGGAGTCTTGCAAAAACTCGATTACTATCGATCTAGATTCTTTTGGCAAGGGGATAGTGAAAAAAACAAGTATCGACTGGTAAAATGGAGTGTGGTCTGTAGGCCGAAGGACCAAGGGGGGCTCGGAGTTCATGACCTTCAGGTCAAAAATTCCGCCCTACTAGGAAAGTGGCTCTTTAAGCTGCTTACCGAAGATGGTGTTTGGCAGACCCTCCTTAAGAGGAAGTACATTGGCTTGAAAGCGTTGTCTCAAGTTTTTTGGAAACCTGGTGACTCGCATTTTTGGGCTGGCCTCATGGCGTCGAAGAAATTTTCTTCCCTCATGGTACTTTCTCTATTAATGATGGATCGCAGATACGGTTTTGGGAGGACACCTGGTTGGATAATGTCCCGTTACGAGACCAATATCATGCCTTGTATAGTATAGTTCGGTATAAAAGTGATACCATTGCTAAGGTAATGGCAACCTCACCGCCGGCTGTATCTTTTAGACGAGATCTATTGGGTAACAGATTAAATGCTTGGAATACCTTACAGCAACGTTTGGAATCCATTCAGTTATCCCCGGGTCCAGATGAGTTCCGTTGGAATCTCCATTCCAATGGGGCTTTCTCGGTAGACTCTCTATACAAAGCAATTCTGCAATCCGATATTCCAGTTGATAATAACAAGAAGATTTGGAAGATGAAGATACCACTAAAAACCAAAAAATTTGCGTGTTATCTACGTCGGGGAGTGATCCTAACCAAAGACAATCTTGCTAGGCGTAACAGGCATGGTAGCAAAACGTGTGTGTTTTGTCATCAGGATGAAACTATTAAACATCTTTTCTTCCAATGCCGCTTTGCCAGATCTATATGGTCAATCATCCAAGCTGCTTCAAGCCTGTACCCTCCGACTAGTGTTGCCAACGTTTTTGGAAATTGGCTTCATGGTATCGATCTCAGGTTTAGAACGCTTATTCGGGTGGGAGCGATAGCCATTATTTGGTCGCTTTGGCTATGTAGGAATGACAAAGTTTTTGATGATAAAAATTGTTCTATTCTGCAGGTAATTTACAGATGTACCGCTACGCTCCGTTTGTGGTCACCTCTTCAACGGCTGGAGAACAGAGACCTATTTACGGAGGTCTCTACACGATTGGAGGCTACGGCGAGGGATATTTTTTCCCCACATGGGTGGCCGCATAATCTCAGGATTGGCCCTTCTTCATCTGCTTAGGCGATCTACAATTGCTCGTAACGATATATATTTTGCCTTTTGTCTTGGACTTGAATTTTGGACGGCTGTGTGCATCTTGTTATGCAGAGGCCGGGTGTATTGCTTAACTAAGTAATAAAAGCCCTTTATCGAAAAAAAATCAGATTGGGATTTACCAAGAGAACATATAGTGTTCTTCCAACCAATGAAATAGTCGACGATGAACTCCAAGCCTCCACAGTACCCCAACGTCTCACTTTAGTGATAATCGGTTACAGAATTTTACTGAACTAGTCCTCGATCAAACCCTCGCAAAATCTGGTCATTGTCACGAGAAATCGGGCCAAGAACGTTGGCTCTAATACGACTTTGTCACAACCTGAAGTGATAAATCCCCAAATCACGAGATAATCATAGGAAATAGGTGAGAAATAGATGAATTTAGGGTGAGAAAACCAGAGAAATGGGGATGAAATGAGCCAGCACGAAACATGGCGACGATGGTAGAACTGCTATATTGATCAGATATTCGAGAGATGCCTTTCAGGCTTACAAAGGAGCTGGATTACATGGCGAAGACGGAAAACAAATAAAGTAACGGATTGATAGCGAGTAGCGACAACTGGTCTCAGGTTGAAAACGGCAGAGACGTTGGCGCGAAGACTGACGGCTACCTGTGCTCCTTCAACCGTGACTGTTAGATGCTCTTAAGCAAACCGGTATCGGTGATCTGCAAGATAACTGAATTGATTTCGAGACTTCCTTGAACATCTTCAGTTTGTAGGATCATGACAGCATGCATCAAATCAATCGCACGTAAGCCACCAGCAAAGCTATCACGCACGCACTCACACACCTGGACAGCTTTGCCTAGCTTGCTTCCTTGCGGTGTGATATTTTTTACTGAGATGTAGGCGCTGTCGAGGTACTATGGCCGCTCAGCCTAGGGTTTCAGCCTTTCAGGGCAGCCGCCGAGAGAATCAGTTCAGATCAGGTAGGAGAGTTTCGTCTACGACACGGTCACGGTCCGCCGAGAGAATCAGTTCAGTCAGTTCTTTTCTATCAGAACTACCGATCAAACCGACCAACAACGCGCTGTTCCTACCTAGCGGGCCGCTCGTTTGACATACCGCTCACCACCGAGTATCGCTCGTCGATCCGGTGAATTCTCTGATCGATGGGAAGGAAGCGCAAATCCGGTGCCGCGCCGCTCGCAGGCCGCAAGCGCCTCCGGCCGGAGCATGCTAGCGGCGACTGGACGTCTCTCCCCACCGACATTGTTTGCCTTGTCGCCGACCGCCTCCTCCAGAGCGGCGACATCGTGGATTACGTCGTCTTCCGCGCCGTCTGCTCGGCCTGGCGTGATTCTACGCCAACGCCGCGCGAGCGCGAGCGCGAGCGCGACCTGGCCCTGCGCGACTGGATCGCGCTCTGTGATGGAGATGCGGTCCGGCCGGATGAAGCTGGTGAGATCGATCTGTTCCACACGCGCACAGCCCGGCGTGCCCGTGTCCGCGTCCCCGATCTAGGAGACCGTCTGATCATCGGCTTCAGCCAAGGCCTCCTCATCCTCCTGCACATGGCCACCGCAGAGATCCGCGTGTTCAACCCTTTCACACGCGTCGCCGTCGACTTCCCGTCGCTCGCGTCCGTGTACCCCGAGGCCATCAAGTATAGATGCTCCTTGCTCGCCATGAACGCCGCGGTATGCAGCGCGGCCTCCTGCTCCTCCTCCATAGCCGTCGTCGTCTGGTTTACATCCACACACTCTGTGCTCGCTGCAGAGGCCGGCTCGGACCACTGGGATGTCCTCCACCCAAACCTTCTCGTCGAAAACACCTTGGTCTTCCAAGGAAGGCTCTACGCCACCACCACCATGGCTTCCTCGTGGGAGATTGTGCAGCTGTACCCTTCGACTCCGAGGCGACCAACCCTTGATCTTCCACTTGCCGTTGCTCGGGCTCCCAGTATCTCTGGCCGCCTTGTGCGCCACCACGTCGTCCTTGTGGAGTCTCGTGGACAGATGCTGATTGTTGCGCTGCATAACGTCCCTCCTACAAAGGCAGACATGAGTACATATAGGCCAGAGAAGTGGTGGCAACACGAGCTACACTTCACGCTGTACGAGGTGAACTTGAACAACCATGGGGGCGACGCAAAGCTGACGCCGGTGAGCTGCCTCCTTGACCGTGCGCTGTTCCTCAGCGACTACGGATGCCTGTCCGTCTCGGCCATCGACCTCCCTTCACTGGCGGGCAATTCTGTCTACTTCTCCGAGGCCCTCCACCCTGTTGTGATGCACTCACTCACAACCGGTTTGTGCGAGGAGTTGGCGGTGGAGTGCCAAATACACGACGGGCATAAGAGGATCCGCCCCTCGGTGCGTCCCTTCACCATCATAGATCATCTCCTCACCTTCTGCCATCCTAAAGAGTGGACCAAAGGACTCATGTTCCACGAGTACCACGACGGCATACCTACATCGTTCAAGGAATTGTGGAAGAAGATCAGGGCGAAAGAGTCGCAGCTACCGATTCCGTCCATTCCAAGCAATTCATCAGCCAAGTCTAAGAGGGAATTACGGGAGGACGAATCTACAGACGAGACGGTGAAATTGCTAGCAACCGAGTTCAAATGTGTCTCCTGAATTAAGGGCTTCAAATTTCACCATGCATTATTAGATTGCTTCCTGCTATATCTGCTTCTTGTCTTTCATCTGCGCGGCCATGGAACTCTTCTATTGACTCATTTTGCATGTCAGCCTGTCATCCCACAATTTGAACTGGATTTGGGATAGTTCTTCCAAACTAGAGCACACGTTTTTGCTGTATATATATTTTATGATCGGCTAATTAACACTATGCTAGGATATTCCACCACTGTTAGAGTCGTGTCTTGGATAATTGTACTGAATAATCTATTTTTATTGGTTATTTGCACGATTATTTCTCTATGAGGTTCTGGGACTATGCATGTCTAAACATAATTTCAATCATTTCAGTTTCACCACTTTACAATATATCTATCTCCAAAAATGGAATTCACTCCTAATAAAACGATTCCCCACTAGCAATTCAGTTTCTCCAAAAGCAAGCGCACCCGCAGGAGAAGCTCAGAGATTCGACCAGCATTTGTGGCATGGACGACCCGGCCGGCCTCCGGGTCGTCGACGACGTCGAGCCACTTCTGCGGCCCATGCCGCCGGCCGTGCGTACGCGGCTGATCCAGTGAGTGCGCCAGTCAGTGGGCAACGTGTCCGGCCGAGGTAAGTGGCGGCACGCGCGCGCCACCGGCCCAGGCCAGGAGTTCGTGACCGTGGGGCGGTGTGGTGGGGTGGGGTGGCGAAGTCGGCCGGAAGGACATTCAGATCTCGGACGAATTCACAGATCGCAGGTAGCACACAAGCGAACGCGAAGGTTTTGGCGGCCAGCACCGGTCGGCAACTAAGGACAGAACGCAGCCCCTTCATCCATGGCCACAAAAGACAGCACCAGAGAAGCTGCTCTGCTAGACTTTTTGGAGACCACGTTATATGTTCGGGATCTGAGGGCCTGCGGCTGTGGGCCTCCCGGCGCATTACGACGCACTCGATCGCAGCCAGCCCTTCTGCTTCTGTCTTGCTGATGAATCTTGTTTGTCATGTCTTCTGACTGTCTGTACTACTGCTATGCCGACCTTCTGAAGTTGCACGGTTTCAGATATTTCAATCAGCTGCTCACCCCATTGTTTTTTTAAAGGGAATAGGGGCAAAAGCTTTGCCCCATTCATTAATTAAGAAGAAGTTTAAAGTTTGTTACAAGCCAAGACAAAAGTCCGGCAAACCATATAAATTACTCTCGCGGTATCAAGGACCCCAAGTGCTTAGCACCCGCCAAGCTTCAAAGAGCGACCTCTCATTTAATTCTATCAACAACGACATTTGGCAAGGAGGAGATCTTCCGGAAGACTCTCGCGTTACGCTCCAACCAAATCTCTCTCGATGCAAGCATGATGAGTGAAGCGAGAGACTTTCTTTTGATGCCATTGGGGTAGATGGAACTTAGCCACCAATCTTTGACCGTGTCCATAACTCTCGAAGAAGAGGTGTCAAAGATATTGATTCCAAGCCAAACAAAAAGGGCATTCCAAATTCTCAAGGAGTAGCGGCGCTTGAAAAGAATGTGTGACGTGGTTTCTTGCTCTCTCCTGTACAATTGGCAAACATCACAATTTGCCCACCCTTGCTTTTGAAGCCGGTCCGCCGTCCACTCGCGGTTTTGCAAGATTTGCCAAGCGAAAAGCTTGAACTTTGGGGGCGTCCAATTCTTCCATACCGTATCCAATAAATATGAATTTGTCATCCCTTTAAATTGAGCCTTGTATACCGAAGCTGCCATGTATGAGCCCGAGTTGGAGAGCTTCCAAGTGACACAGGTTATTACATGCTTCCTCAGTATGCTGTCCCGTGTACAACGCCATCAATACGAGTGTCCAGCTTGGTGCTCGTATTGTTTACGTGTCATGTTTGCTCTGACAACGAGCAACTGACGATGTTATACTCAACACCTGCGAAAACACCACGTACTAGAAAGATATGCTCGACCCATAACTCTTCCATCAATTCTCTGCCCAAAACAAATGAACTTATCTTTTATATATGCAGCACTGTTTCTTTTGTTATTAGTCACATTACATGACAACACATCAGCGTCCACTGAAACCACCTCAGTCCCTGCGTCCCTCTCAGGCTCTCGCCTTCCTCTCTCACATCCAAATCCACTTCCATCGATCCTTAGGCCTTAGCTCATCTCACTCTATATAAACCCCCTCTACCTCCTAGCATATACTCAACACGAAGCAAAGCAGAGCAAAGCCAAGAACAAACACACACCTCGACGACTCCTCGTGGTTCCCGTTAGTTGATCTGCTGCAACCCGCTATTGCGATCATATCTAGGCAGTGAACCAGTAGCGACATGGCCGGAGAGCGGAGGCGGTCAGGAGTGGCCGCGGCATCGTGGTGCTGCGGGCTGGCGCTGGTGGCGCTGCTGCTGGTGTCGTCGCTCGGCGCCGGCGAGGGGGAGGAGCAAGGTGGGGTGGTGGTGGCGCCCGGCGCGCGGATGCGCGGGGCGTCGCGGAGGCCGTGCGAGGAGATATACGTGGTGACGGAGGGGGAGACGCTGCACAGCATCAGCGACAGGTGCGGCGACCCCTACATCCTGGAGCACAACCCGCACGTCCACGACCCCGACGACGTCTTCCCGGGGCTCGTCATCAAGATCACGCCGCGCGCCGCCGCCGAGAACCGCGGGTGAACACAGCTGACTGACGCCACCGCTTCAGCGTTGTCTTGTCTGCCTTCTTGAGTCCTCGTGGACAGATAATAGAGCTCAACTGGAGTTGTTAGCATAAAACCATGATATTAAAGGCTAAATTTCAAAAAACCACGAATTTATGTTTGAATCGCAAAAAACCACGAGTTTCTAGCAAATTGCTAGCAATGTGCACTGATTGTCAAATTTCAGCCGATTAACAGCGATTCCGATATGCGGGACCCACCTGTAAGAATGACGTGGCAGCGGGCGGCTCGCTTCCGTCGACGGACGTGGCAGCGGGCGGCTCGCTTCCGTCGACGGACGTTAACCGACTGGTGGGGAATTAGCATAAAACCACGACATTGAAAGCGGAATTTCGAAAAATCACGACTTTACGTTTTAATCACAAAAAACCACGACTTTTCGGGTAATTTTTTTCAATTCGCACTAATCGCGAGTTGGACGCGAATTGACACCGAATCTGATAGGTGGGACCCCCTTGTAAGTGCTAAGCTAGTTCTATATGTGCTGACATGGACAGAAAACCACTTGTTAGTCCAATAAAAAATAAAAAATGAGAAAAAAGCAAGTCATCCCTAACCTCTACCCACCTGCCGGCCACCCCCACCGTCGGCACCCCGCCGCCGGCCACCACCCCCAGGGCGGCAGGACCGCCCCGTCCCAAGCTCGTTGCCTCGCGCCCTCCCGCACTCGCCGCCCCACGCCCTCATCGCGCCATCCCGCACTCGCCGTCCCATGGTCGCTGCCCCGCACCCTCACCTCGCCACCCCATGCCGCCTTGATATCGCTGCCCGGAGCTCATCGCCCCGCACCGCCCCGAGCTCGTTGTCGGTCGGCCAGGAATGGGGCAGGGAAGGAGATCCTCCGGAGATGGGGCAAGGGGAGGATTGCCGCCGGCCGACAGGGGTGCTCGGAGGTGGAGGCGCGGTGGCTAGCCACATGAAGAAGAAGACAACACCTGTTTTTTTTATTATTGGGCAGCACAAATAGAATTTTCTTTGCCAGCTCAGCACTTACAGGTGGGACACCTATCAGATTTGGTGTCAATTCGCGTCCAACTCGCGATCAGTGTGTATTGAAAAAAAATTACCCGAAAAGTCATGATTTTTTATGATGGAAACTTAAAGTCATGGTTTTTCAAAATTTTGCCTTCAATGTCGTGGTTTTATGCTACCTCCCCACCCGTCAGTTAACGTCGTCGACGGAAGCGAGCCGCCCGCTGCCACGTCATTCTTACAGGTGGGTCCCGCTTATCGGAATCGCTGTTAATCGGCTGTAATTTGACAATTAATGCACATTGCTAGCAATTTGCTAGAAACTCGTGGTTTTTTGTGATTCAGACGTAAAGTTGTGGTTTTTCAAAATTTAGCCTGCAATGTCGTGGTTTTATGCTAACTACTCAGCTCAACTGTAACTGTTTCGAGCAGTTGTTGTGAAATGGGTTCTCAGTTCTGATGGATCATCTCCAACTTCCGGTGGTCACTCCGTGCCGCTGTGGTTCAGTGTCTATCTTTTGCCAGGCTATAGGTCGTAAACTAAACTGTAATATGTTAGATAAGCATGGTCACTTTGCTTTTGAACATTGTAAAGTATTCGCAGTGCATTGCTTTCAACATAGCTAAAAATGGGCTGCAAGCCATTTTTTAAAAACTGAAGGTCTTAGAGCAACTCCAACAGCTTCTCTAAAAATGGATAAGAGGGTCCCCAACTGCTTTTTTTAGGTAAAATGAGTTTAAAATGTTGCTTCAATAGTTTACCTATAAGTGGTTCCATACCAAACAAATGGGTGACCACCCAAAATTTGACACCTCCTACCAATATAGGTAAGTCGCCACGTCAGCAAACCAAAGGCGCCAAGCCAAAAGGACCCCGAGCGGAGGGCGCTTGGCTCGGCTTTGTGGCTGGGAGACCTCATCAGCATCCGTCGCCCCATATGGAGGGCGCTTGATGCCGCAAAGTGGCGCGAGCCCTTGATGTGGCGCGGTAGTGTGGCGTTTGGCATGTTGGGGGCGGGCACCGGCGGTGGTTGGGTTGGGTTGGGGGCAGGCACCGACAGTGGTTGGGTCGGGCTAGGGGCAGGCACCTGCGGTGGTCGTGGAAAGATATTGGGAAGGAGATAAAGGAAAAAAGAGAGGGAAATGGATACGCAGTGACATGTGGGTCCCACATGTAGATCTCTCACATTGCAAAATTTAGGTAACCGGTTTGGGTAAGCTGGAAAAGCAAAAAAAATTGTGCCTATCTATACCCTCTCTCTCCATCCCCAAACCAAATTTGTTTATCCAAAATATGGGTAAGCTTTTGGAGATGCTTTTAGCCCGGCTTACAGCTAGAGAAACGAAGCCTTCATCCTTCTGCTCGATCATAATCATCTTGGAGAAGAAAAGTCGTGGAAGTAGGCACGACACCGGAGAAGACAATGCATGTGTCAATTCCCGACAATCTCAAGGGAAAATAGAAACTGTTGCCTGCAGAATATCTTCTTTCCGTCTTCCATCTCCAGAACCGACTTGGTTCTCGTGTTATGAATTGGTATTTCAGTGCATTATTATATCTATTTTGTTTAATTATTATGTTCTTTTCATAGCCATATTTGTGTGATACATTATAGAATATAAGTTCAGGTGAACCTTCTTTGGCTCTCCTTCGATGAACCTTGGAGAAGTGAAGTCGTGGAAGTAGGCATGCCACTAGAGAAGATCAAGCCTACATCAATTCCCATCAAGCCGTGTTGTCTTGTCATCGACCTCCACCTTCGAAGAAGGCCACTGTCTTCTCACCCTAGGTTGAAGGAACTCGTGCCGTTGGGAGGTGAAGCAACTCATCCTAGAGCACGCATGAAAACACAAGATAGTGTGCCAGGGAGAAGAACATCAAGCCAGACCACCTATTTGCACGAGCTACCCATAAGCATCACCATACACCATCCCGACCACCCATCAAGAGGCAAGTTGTAGGATGAAGCTGCTAAAAACAAGACATGAAATGAAAGATGTGGCCGCAAATCGGCCGGTTGAAGGCCGCAACCAACCACGGTAGATCACCGCCACCAAACATCAGCGCGCCGCAAATAGGTTCCCACAAAACATCTCGTTCATCTCCCGACTGACCCAAGGCGGTGCCTCCATCGAGGAAACAGCGCCAGGACACCGCCTAATTCGATGAATTTAGTGTTTTCACCTGGGACAATGGGGATGAAGGGGATGGGGTTGAACCTTGATGTCACCTCTAAGGAGGAGAGCGCATGAAGCGCCATTATCACCATGACCGCCACCACCAGTCAAAGGTTCTCCCAAGCCAAGGCCCCTAGCCCTAGCCATCCATACATTCCTCAAATGTGGCGACACTAGGATACCTAGCCGGCGGGATAAGAACAACTTGGGCACGGGCCAGCGTCTTCATATCTGATATGGCCAGAGGTCGACTGGGCAACCCACAACACCATGACCCCAAATTACCAAATCCTCGCCACCCCCGCGACCTAGGAGCATGGTCACCAGCACTAGCGCACGCCTCCTGCCACCAGATGGATGTCGTCCTCGCTTCGAAGGCCGCCGCCCTTGATGCTAGAGCTCTCCACCTCTGCAACGAAGCAATGAGATCCTCGCCGCCACCTTGCTAGGAGGCCATGCGCGGGCTTTTCCGACCATCACCTCCAGTGGTGGCAAGGGAGAAGGAGGGGTGGGAAGGGCTAGGGGATCTAGGGTTCGTCACTGGCCGAGTCACCCTAGAGCGGAGCGATGCGGGGCCGAGCGAAACAATTTTCTCTATATAATCAAAGAAAATTTACTTACAATGAACCGAAAATCAATCGATTGGTAAATATGATATCTTTATTTCTTAAGTAGTAGAGGCTAGTTCTTCTATATATGTGGGAAAAACCGTGAAATTCAATTCGGCTCCCTTCACCCAAAAAAATATTTTAAATTGTGAAAAAAATTCAAAAACAAATACATGTACATCTCAACAATCTATGTGCATTCGTAAAGTTTCATGAAAAACCACATCTTTTTGTCTATGTAAAAAGATAAAATATGTCTCACAAAAGCATTATTTTTAGCATCAAATTTTATCTTCTTTACACAACCTAAACGATAGTCAATTTTTCATTCAAGGACTTTATGCGCACGTGTGAAGATGCGGCCGTGCGTACGCGGCTGATCCAGTGAGTGCGCCAGTCAGTGGGCAACGTGTCCGGCCCAGACCAGGAGTTCGTGACCGTGGGGGGCTATTCAGTTTGCGGTCACCAAGTTGTTTAGCACATGCTCACAGGTGTCTTTCTTAGCTGCAATCACATCGCGGTACCGCAAGTTGATGGGGTCAATTTCTGAGAGGGTCATTTCAGGATCAAATTCGAATAGCCCAAATAATACCGGTTGAAATCGTTTGAACACAAATATCTCCGTTACGGTGACGACTCGGTGATCCACTTGGCAGGATACCCCTTTACTGGTTTGCCACCATGGCTTCCAAGTGGCGTACCTCGTCCACGTAACCTTTCTCTTCTCCCCCCATAGTTCTTCAAGCTCCTGCTCCCGCTCGCCTACTGAGATCTTAGAGTACCACAGCGCTGCTAGCGCCGCGCAGGGGACATGGCCTCGAGGTTGAAAGTGGGTTCTCCTCGCTGCGGATCTGGCAAGATCGGGATCGAGAACTGGGAAGATCTGGAGGAGGTTGTTCTCGTGCTGGAGAAGTTGGGGCGGAAGCCAGTGATCATGCAGAGGTTGTTCTCGTACTGGAGAAATGGAGGCTGTTCTTAGCCTTCCATCAATTCCAGCAGCTCTAAGAGAAATGGAGAAGTAACAGGTATGCCACATCCAGGAGGCTAGGAATTATCTCGGCCTGCTGCCATATAATGAATTATTTTTGCCCTAAATCCTTTTTAATCCAATTTTGCACTGGGGCTACAAGAAATGCACACCAGAAAAATTGGGGAAAAATACAGGGAGGTCCCCTGGGGGTGTGGGACCCTAGAACCAAGACCAAACCATGGTTCCCACCCCACCTGACAGAAATCGATGGCACCGCCGAGTCTGACCTAGATCTCGGAGGGGGGCCTGGGGAATTCAGAAAAAATCAAAAAAAAAATGGAAAAACACTGCATGGAGTCATGGTGAGTGATGCATCACCTAGGAAAAATACCAAACATGCCATCCCAAGGGTTCACATGTGGACTCTCTCACAGAGAGGTGCTTCCAGGCAGGAGTTCTCTTGGTCTTCCTTGGCAGATGACCATGGTTTGTGCAAGTTCCACACCAAACTTTGGGGCCATGGTCCCATTTTTGGTGGAGATGTGCATCTTTGCATTCCCAACCACTTTTGCAACTAGTGTTTTTCCAGTTTCCACATAAAAAATGCATTTCCCATTTTTCAGGTACCCGGAGGGGTCGAAACAGGTGCTTTTTTGTGAAGGGGCCACCAAGGGCATTGTGCAGAACATCACCACTCTATTTTTCATGGGTGGGGGACTTGCCAGGGGTGCCACATCCAGGAGGCTAGGAATTATCTCGGCCTGCTGCCATATAATGAATTATTTTTGCCCTAAATCCTTTTTAATCCAATTTTGCACTGGGCTACAAGAAATGCACACCAGAAAAATTGCGGAAAAATACAGGGAGGTCCCCTGGGGGTGTGGGACCCTAGAACCAAGACCAAACCATGGTTCCCAGCCCACCTGGCAGACATCGATGGCACCGCCGAGTCTGACCTAAATCTCGGAGGGGGGCCTGGAGAATTCAGAAAAAATCAAAAAAAATGGAAAAACACTGCATGGAGTCATGGTGAGTGTTGCATCACCTAGGAAAAATACCAAACATGCCATCCCAAGGGTTCACATGTGGACTCTCTCACAGAGAGGTGCTTCTAGGCAGGAGTTCTCTTGGTCTTCCTTGGCAGATGACCATGGTTTGTGCAAGTTCCACACCAAACTTTGGAACCATGGTCCCATTTTTGGTGGAGATGTGCATCTTTGCATTCCCAACCACTTTTGCAACTAGTGTTTTTCCAGTTTCCACATAAAAAATGCATTTCCCATTTTTCAGGTGCCCGGAGGGGTCGAAACAGGTGCTTTTTTGTGAAGGATCCACCAAGGGCAGTGTGCAGAACATCACCACTCTATTTTTCATGGGTGGAGGACCTGCCAGGGGTGCTACATCCAGGAGGCTAGGAATTATCTCGGCCTGCTGCCATATAATGAATTATTTTTGCCCTAAATCCTTTTTAATCCAATTTTGCACTGGGGCTACAAGAAATGCACACCAGAAAAATTGGGGAAAAATACAGGGAGGTCCCCTGGGGGTGTGGGACCCTAGAACCAAGACCAAACCATGGTTCCCACCCCACCTGGCAGCCATCGATGGCACCGCCGAGTCTGACCTAGATCTCGGAGGGGGGCCTGGGGAATTCAGAAAAAATCAAAAAAATGGAAAAACACTGCATGGAGTCATGGTGAGTGATGCATCACCTAGGAAAAATACCAAACATGCCATCCCAAGGGTTCACATGTGGACTCTCTCACAGAGGGGTGCTTCCAGGCAGGAGTTCTCTTGGTCTTCCATGGCAGATGACCATGGTTTGTGCAAGTTCCACACCAAACTTTGGAACCATGGTCCCATTTTTGGTGGAGATGTGCATCTTTGCATTCCCAACCACTTTTGCAACTAGTGTTTTTCCAGTTTCCACATAAAAAATGCATTTCCCATTTTTCAGGTGCCCGGAGGGGTCGAAACAGGTGCTTTTTTGTGAAGGGGCCACCAAGGGCAGTGTGCAGAACATCACCACTCTATTTTTCATGGGTGGGGGACTTGCCAGGGGTGCCACATCCAGGAGGCTAGGAATTATCTCGGCCTGCTGCCATATAATGAATTATTTTTGCCCTAAATCCTTTTTAATCCAATTTTGCACTGGGGCTACAAGAAATGCACACCAGAAAAATTGCGGAAAAATACAGGGAGGTCCCCTGGGGGTGTGGGACCCTAGAACCAAGACCAAACCATGGTTCCCAGCCCACCTGGCAGACATCGATGGCACCGCCGAATCTGACCTAGATCTCGGAGGGGGGCCTCGAGAATTCAGAAAAAATCAAAAAAAATGGAAAAACACTGCATGGAGTCATGGTGAGTGATGCATCACCTAGGAAAAATACCAAACATGCCATCCCAAGGGTTCACATGTGGACTCTCTCACAGAGAGGTGCTTCTAGGCAGGAGTTCTCTTGGTCTTCCTTGGCAGATGACCATGGTTTGTGCAAGTTCCACACCAAACTTTGGAACCATGGTCCCATTTTTGGTGGAGATGTGCATCTTTGCATTCCCAACCACTTTTGCAACTAGTGTTTTTCCAGTTTCCACATAAAAAATGCATTTCCCATTTTTCAGGTGCCCGGAGGGGTCGAAACAGGTGCTTTTTTGTGAAGGATCCACCAAGGGCAGTGTGCAGAACATCACCACTCTATTTTTCATGGGTGGAGGACCTGCCAGGGGTGCTACATCCAGGAGGCTAGGAATTATCTCGGCCTGCTGCCATATAATGAATTATTTTTGCCCTAAATACTTTTTAATCCAATTTTGCACCGGGGCTACAAGAAATGCACACCAGAAAAATTGGTGAAAAATACAGGGAGGTCCCCTGGGGGTGTGGGACCCTAGAACCAAGACCAAACCATGGTTCCCACCCCGACTGGCAGACATCGATGGCACCGCCGAGTCTGACCTAGTTCTCGGAGGAGGGCCTAGGGAATTCAGAAAAAATCAAAAAAAATGGAAAAACACTGCATGGAGTCATGGTGAGTGATGCATCACCTAGGAAAAATACCAAACATGCCATCCCAAGGGTTCACATGTGGACTCTCTCACAGAGAGGTGCTTCCAGACAGGAGTTCTCTTGGTCTTCCTTGGCAGATGACCATGGTTTGTGCAAGTTCCACACCAAACTTTGGAACCATGGTCCCATTTTTGGTGGAGATGTGCATCTTTGCATTCCCAACCACTTTTGCAACTAGTGTTTTTCCAGTTTCCACATAAAAAATGCATTTCCCATTTTTCAGGTGCCTAGAGGGGTCGAAACATGTGCTTTTTTGTGAAGGGGCCACCAAGGGCATTGTGCAGAACATCACCACTCTATTTTTCATAGGTGGGGGACCTGCCAAGGGTGCCACATCCAGGAGGCTAGGAATTATCTCGGCCTGCTGCCATATAATGAATTATTTTTACCCTAAATCCTTTTTAATCCAATTTTGCACTGGGGCTACAAGAAATGCACACCAGAAAAATTGGGGAAAAATACAGGGAGGTCCCCTGGGGGTGTGGGACCCTAGAACCAAGAGCAAACCATGGTTCCCACCCCACCTGGCAGACATCGATGGCACCGCCGAGTCTGACCTAGATCTCGGAGGGGGGCCTGGGGAATTCAGAAAAAATCAAAAAAATGGAAAAATACTGCATGGAGTCATGGTGAGTGATGCATCACCTAGGAAAAATACCAAACATGCCATCCCAAGGGTTCACATGTGGACTCTCTCACAGAGAGGTGCTTCTAGGCAGGAGTTCTCTTGGTCTTCCTTGGCAGATGACCATGGTTTGTGCAAGTTCCATACCAAACTTTGGAACCATGGTCCCATTTTTGGTGGAGATGTGCATCTTTGCATTACCAACCACTTTTGCCACTAGTGTTTTTCCAGTTTCCACATAAAAAATGCATTTCCCTTTTTTCAGGTGCCCGGAGGGGTCGAAACAGGTGCTTTTTTGTGAAGGGGCCACCAAGGGCAGTGTGCAGAACATCACCACTCTATTTTTCATGGGTGGGGGACCTGCCAGGGGTGCCACATCCCGGAGGCTAGGAATTATCTCGGCCTGCTGCCATATAAAGAATTATTTTTGCCCTAAATCCTTTTTAATCCAATTTTGCACTCGGGCTACAAGAAATGCACACGAGAAAAATTGGGGAAAAATACAGGGAGGGCCCCTGGGGGTGTGGGACCCTAGAACCAAAACCAAACCATGGTTCCCACCCCACCTGGCAGACATCGATGGCACCACCGAGTCTGACCTAGATCTCAGAGGGGGGCCTGGGGAATTCAGAAAAAATCAAAAAATGGAAAAAGACTGCATGGAGTCATGGTGAGTGATGCATCACCTAGGAAAAATACCAAACATGCCATCCCAAGGGTTCACATGTGGACTCTCTCACAGAGAGGTGCTTCTAGGCAGGAGTTCTCTTGGTCTTCCTTGGCAGATGACCATGGTTTGTGCAAGTTCCACACCAAACTTTGGAACCATGGTCCCATTTTTGGTGGAGATGTGCATCTTTGCATTCCCAGCCACTTTTGCAACTAGTGTTTTTCTAGTTTCCACATAAAAAATGCATTTCCCATTTTCCAGGTGCCCGGAGGGGTCGAAACAGGTGCTTTTTTTGTGAAGGGGCCACCAAGGGCAGTGTCCAGAACATCACCACTCTATTTTTCATGGGTGGGGGACTTGCCAGGGGTGCCACATCCAGGAGGCTAGGAATTATCTCGGCCTGCTGCCATATAATGAATTATTTTTGCCCTAAATCCTTTTTAACCCAATTTTGCACCGGGGCTACAAGAAATGCACACCAAAAAAATTGGTGAAAAATACAGGGAGGTCCCCTGGGGGTGTGGGGCCCTAGAACCAAGACCAAACCATGGTTTCCAACCCACCTGGCAGACATCGATGGCACCGCCGAGTCTGACCTAGATCTCGGAGGGGGGCCTGGGGAATTCAGAAAAAATCAAAAAAATGGAAAAACACTGCATGGAGTCATCGTGACTGATGCATCACCTAGGAAAAATACCAAACATGCCATCCCAAGGGTTCACATGTGGACTCTCTCACAAAGAGGTGCTTCTAGGCAGGAGTTCTCTTGGTCTTCCTTGGCAGATGACCATGGTTCGAGCAAGTTCCACACCAAACTTTGGAACCATGGTCCCATTTTTGGTGGAGATGTGCATCTTTGCATTCCCAACCACTTTTGCAACTAGTGTTTTTCCAGTTTCCATATAAAAAATGCATTTCCCATTTTTGAGGTGCCTAGAGGGGTCGAAACAGGTGCTTTTTTGTGAAGGGGCCACCAAGGGCATTGTGCAGAACATCACCACTCTATTTTTCATAGGTGGGGGACCTGCCAGGGGTGCCACATCCAGGAGGCTAGGAATTATCTCGGCCTGCTGCCATATAATGAATTATTTTTACCCTAAATCCTTTTTAATCCAATTTTGCACTCGGGCTACAAGAAATGCACACCAGAAAAATTGGGGAAAAATACAGGGAGGTCCCCTGGGGGTGTGGGACCCTAGAACCAAGACCAAACCATGGTTCCCACCCCACCTGGCAGACATCGATCGCACCACCGAGTCTGACCTAGATCCCGGGAGGGGGCCTGGGGAATTCAGAAAAAATCAAAAAAAAATGGAAAAACACTGCATGGAGTCATGGTGAGTGATGCATCACCTAGGAAAAATACCAAACATGCCAACCCAAGGGTTCACATGTGGACACTCTCACAGAGAGGTGCTTCCAGGCAGGTGTTCTCTTGGTCTTCCTTGGCAGATAACCATGGTTTGTGCAAGTTCCACACCAAACTTTGGAACCATGGTCCCATTTTTGGTGGAGATGTGCATCTTTGCATTCCCAACCACTTTTGCCACTAGTGTTTTTCCAGTTTCCACATAAAAAATGCATTTCCCTTTTTTCAGGTGCCCGGAGGGGTCGAAACAGGTGCTTTTTTGTGAAGGGGCCACCAAGGGCAGTGTGCAGAACATCA